>FN649746.1:1586635-1598883 GCA_000310025.1 Ectocarpus siliculosus
CTTCCTCTGGGCGTGCGCTCGGTACGGCTGGTCGACGGGGTGGGTGAGGTGGAAGACGGCCTTGCAGTCCTCCCGGCCCTCCTGACATTCGACGACACGCTTGCGGACGCCGCCGATGGCGAGCGTCGAGACGCCGGTCTCGCTGCCCTGGGCACTCTCCGCCCGCTGGTACTGCACCGCGCCGGAGCGCCTACCAGCCGAGTGTCCGGTAGCCGCCGCCTTACTGTTGCGGGCTGCACGCGAGCAGCAACAAGAGGAGAAAACCGGCACCGGGCAGCTGGTGAAAAAAAAAAAAAAGAGCAGGGTTTTCGTGAACAGGACACTCGTCGCGTGCGTGCGCAGTGGCAGAGCAGGCGCGCGGCCGGCTATAACCGTGAGCGATACAGATCATCGCGGCCAGAGAAACACTTGCCCTTTCTTTGTTTAACTTGTTTTTTTTTGTCGTCTTTCCTGCGATTGCTGCACCCAACACGCCTATTTAGTGGTCGAGCCCAACATATCCTGCGTGGACCCAGCCGCGCCCGCTCCTCGACACCGCTTTCATAGCAATCCAAAACGTTTGGAGCAGGCAGGGTGGCTTGGCCAAGAAAGCGATGTCGTTCGCAGAGTAGAGTGGAGACCTCCACTCCACGAGCGGCTTCTCGTTCTCCTTCTTCTCGATGTTGGCGTTCTCGGCCGACATCCGGGCGTTCTTCTGCTTCACCTCCTCCGTGCGGCTTTCGTACTCGGCGTTCACCAGCGTGGTGAACTCCTGCTTGAACCTGTCCGCGGCAAGCTGGGCTTCCTTGCGTTTTCGCCTTGTTCGATGACGCACGATACGGTTCCCGGTTGACCCTACGTGCAGAATGCGCTACTTGTACGGCTCCCCTATGCCAAACGTCGGCGCCGCAAACTTAGAGCAGCACCTAAGGAACAGGCACAGAGGCGTCGGAGCCCTCCTCGGCTCTGAGATGGCGCCGGGCATGCTGGCGGTGAGTGCGCGGCCGCACCAAGTAACGACCGTTGTTTTTCTTCCGCTAAAGATGGGGTCTACGTAGCTGTTGTGTATCTGCGCGCGCGGAGAGAGGGATACCTCGCGGTGCGGTGGGCATCGATCGGTCCATCCAGCAGGGTTGGTCGCTTGCTTGCGCCTGAAGCGGGATTTTGTTGTTGTTGTTGTTGTTGTTGTGGTCCATTCGAGTGTTTGACTGACGCGCACACTTGTCCGTCCCTACATGTTCTGCTGCATAGTCCCATATTTCTCCGCCCTCCTCCGCGCCTCTGCTTGCAACCGCTGACCGACGAGCAGGCCATCCAGCTCGCCGGTGGCTGGGCCGACAAGTCCAAGCACCGCCTGTCGACGGGCGCACACGGCACCACCCGCAAGACCGGCTCCGCGAGGAACGACGTCATGTAGACGTAATCCTGTCCTGCTCTGTTGATCGCCTGGGATTTCCACATTATTCTCAATACATCCACAAAAAAGCACAGATTCACCAACTTTGTACGAGCTCTCTACTGGTACCCGCTACAACATGCAGTAGTGAATGCTCATGGCCGTACATGCCGTACACTGACCTCGCATCGCTACAAAACTGAGACGGAGCGCACCCGGTATCACCACAGACCAGGCTAGCACATCACCAAGCTCGAAGCGCCGTGAGATATTCGGCGAAAGGTCATAGAGGGTGCGCGGCATCCTGCGACGTGTGTTCTTAGAAGCACTGTTTTTTACTCAATGTGACGTACGGGAGATCATGACCCGCAAGTGAACACTCGCTCGCCCTCCTTGCAACTCCGAAGATCATTGTGCCCACACGCAACGAACATGCCACGGTGAGCGGTAGACTACCTACTATTATGCGAAGATCGTGTGGCTCTTGGTTTGAGCGCAAGTCACTACATTCGTTCGCCCATGTATGTGAGAGCTGGTGTGCAGATCTTTTGCTGGGCAGATACTACAAGTGAATGTTCTTAACTGCCTCTTCTTTCTTTAACTGCTACAGTGACGTTTTCTTTTCTACCGTTTCTTACTTGAAGTGAAGATTCCGGAGGCAGGGTACGAATGAAATTTGTCCGAACGAGGGCTGTGGTGAGCGTGTGGCTAAAATGTTCTTTTAGCACTTGTGTCGGAAGACTAGTGAATACGCATTCAAGGTATGTCGTTCCAAACACTGACAACCGCTGTACTTGAACAAGAAAAGAGTACGAAGACTGATACATACTTCGACAAGACACAGACATCCACACCTACCGGACACATTGGCGGGTGGCGCGGCGAAGACGGGATCCAACGTAAATATACAGCACGAGTAGGGTTCCTGTCCACAGCAGCAGGAGTAGGAGAGTCGAGCAAGCATTTGGGCGGAGGGGGAAAGCGCTGTTCAGCATTATTAAGAGAAGTTGCAGCAGCATTCAACGGAAGTGGCAGCGTGATGATTCGTTGTACGCATAGACTACATACACAGGGAACCGGTCGCGTTAGACGGCGCACAATCAACCCCCCAAAAAAAACTGGGAAAAAACGGAAGAGCAGCAGTTGAGCGTTTGGAGAGAGCACAAACGCGCGTACCTTGATCTACGCACCATTTTCGTGGAGTGCTGCAGACAAACGGTTGGTACGTTCCCTGGCTCTTTGTTGTCGAATCTGCAGGAGATGTCTTGCCTTGTGGGAGCCGCTTCCCTCGTCGACAGTTTGCGCCGTTTCTCGGGGACCACAACCGAGGTTCTCAACAACCGGGGTGGGAAGGCGCTCTCGCCGGGATCCGGGAGAAGGCACGGCTGGCCCTGTCCGAACGCGTCCAGCGTTCGGGGTTTCGACTCGAGCCGCGGACAAGCTCAACATCCAGACAGTCGAGGGAGGACTCGTGGCGACAACCTTCATGTCGTTCGCCGTCAAGAAGCTGGTGAGGACAAGGGAACGCGTTTCGGGTCCGTTTAATGCCTTTTGTTTGCTCGAGAGTGCATCGATATTTGCGCGCTCTTGAAAAGTCAGGTACTGTACAGCAAACACCGTCGTTGCTTCGTGCAAAAAGGATCTGTATACATACGTTAGGCGGAAACGTTCCAGATAGAGTAGTTCGGGCTAAACAAGTATACGTTGCTCTAGCGGGGGCACTCCAGCTACAGCATCCCGTGTAGGGTGTGAGCCGATACACGACACGAACAACCCGCCCCCCCGTCGTGCCCTATTCAACAGTTTTACAGCTCCGTGCTAAGCGAGACAACCCCTGAACCCCATAAGGCGCGGGGGGGGCGGGGGGGGGGGGGACCGGTCTCGACTATATAGTCTCGAGCAAACAACAACGAAAAGCGACCCGAAACGCGTTCCCTTGTGCTCACCACCTTCTTGACGGAGAACGACATGACCGCGGTCTCCACGAGTCCTCCGTCGACTGTCTGGATGCTGAGCTTTCCGCGGCTCGAGTCGAAAACCCGAACGCTCGACGTGATCTGACAGGGCCAGCTGTACCTTCTCCCGGATCCCGGCGAGAGCGCCTTCCCACCCCGGTTGTTGAGAACCACGGTGATGGTCCCCGAGAAACGGCGCAAACTGCCGACGAGGGAAGCGGTTTCCTCAAGGCGAGATGTCTCCTGCATTCGACAACGAAGATCCAGGGAATGTACCAACCGCTTTTGTTTGTAGCACTCCACGAAAATGATGCGTAGATCAAGGTACGTGCGTGTGTGCTCTCTCCAAACGTTCAACTGTTGCTGCTCTCTGCGTTCTTGGTTCGCTTGTTTGTCAACGCGTTTCAGGCAGTAGCATCACGCGAACACATTACTCAGTGGGTGGGGAGATCAGCCTTGCATGGCTATCGCGTGAAGCAAAACCAAACATTAATTCTGTGGTAGAGCCCTTCAAAGCGGCGGACGTTATGTGGTGTCTTCTTGTGCTCCAGATACATTGTAGCGCTTTCGATTCGGGAAGAAGCAGGAACCCCACGAGTTTGTCGCCGTATGCGTAGATGGACCAAACTGCTGGGAATTATTTTGTTCTGTGTATACCGTTTGTTGCGTCAACACGAGGTCACGAAAAATGTCGGGAGGTATGCATGCGCTGTGTATAAAAAACGGCCCTGGCCAGCAGACAGACATGATGATTCGCTTGAGAGCACGGAAGGCTACCGAGTACGTGAGCACGCGCCGAAAGGGACACAGAAGCGCTGGCAAGCCTAGGTGGCCACAAGGTAGGGTTAGATTTGCGCCATCTCTTGTCCAATAAATCTGATGAATTTTCGACGAGCTACGTATGCTATACCCACGACCCACGACACAACAAACAACAAACAGCGTCAACCGCCTTTCTTTGTATTACTTGCCAATAATGGAGAGAATAGCTTGCATTTGGCACAGCTCCGTCCGCCTCGTGCCCTTCGTGGCGTATGTAGCGCCCGACCGAAAAGCGAATGATCACGTGGCCGCTTGCTCTCTCCCAAACGCTGCTTTGACGGCCGAGTACAAGACCGACACAGATTTTTGCTGCCAATCCTCAACGCTGTGCTGTTCTATGCGTGTACATGAGACTACTGTAAGTGCACATAGAAGTTGAGTTATACAATGTGTAGTCTACGTACCCATACCGGCACCGAATCCACAGTACATAAGAGGGTCTGCTTGTATCACCTGTGCCTCATTTGTTCGTCGTCGTGGTTGGTCTCGAGCCGGATATGGTGTTGGATGGTGTCGGGAGCAATCAAATAGGTTGCGCTGGTTCTTTTAGTCCGGATCATGGAGTTGACCCGACAACGGTTCTGTCGGCTGTGACAAATGCATCGTTGAAACGTTGAAACGATTTTTTGGGGATCTGACTTGGATCTGATGCCAAGTTGAAGCGGAACGGTACTTCTTATTTTCTTTGCAAACAATAATTGACACACCGGGTGTCGCAGATAGCATTACCGATAGATTCAAGGAACGATGAGACCGTGCGCGGCAGTGCTTGCTCTGTGATCACTACATAGTGGAAGATGACTTGGAAAGTCGTGCAATATGTACATACGGACACCAGCGAGAGACATGAGATACCCCCCCCATCCCCGCCATTCAACATTTTTTTCATGCACATCCCCTACCTACCCCTGCCCGTTCCATGGTTGCCCTTCTCTGCAGTTCGTGTTGCCCCTGCCGAAGCTTGCTTGACTTGGGCCACGCTCGGCAGTGCGTGGTGTTACGCACTCGTCACGTACCACCGGCGTTCAAAGGATCTCGGCGATGGACCAACTTGAGCGTGGCCAGCAAGACCAGCCAGGTAGCGAGTCAGTGGGGACCTTCAGCAGTTGTGAGAAAAACCGGCTGACAGCAGCTGACAGATCGTCGTATTTGGCTTTTGTTCCGTTTAGGGGGACCGCGTCGCTGCCAGCTTGCTTCTACGCAGCGATGAAGATATGCCCCGTGTTTCTATCTGGCCTACCCATGTATGGCCATGGGCATGGCTCTGGCTCTGGCTCTCCGTGTCCACGTCTCTCTTGGTGGTGGTGTTCTGTAGGACAGCTGCTGTTGTGTGCTTGTAGCAACTTTTCGAAAGGTCCCAGGAAAGCTATTTTGGTTCCCTTCTGTCATGTGCACACGTCAACCTTCTCTGCGTGTGACTCGCACCCCTCTGCTGCGTCTACTGTCCTTGGTGTACAGCGGCCCGTGCGTACCACGGTGGTATTTTCGCCGAGAAGGTGCACTGCTGCATTTGTGTGTATGGACTTAACGACCGCCATCAGATTCTCTCCCCCAGCCCTAGCGTAGTATAATACCTGGGAAACGGCCGCTATTATTTCTGTATGGAAGAATGTATGAAGGCGACCCTTTTGCAGGGGCGGCTGGGCAGCGGAGATGCTTGTGGGGCTTCCACCCTTCGTCTCACGAGGCCCAAACCGCAAACGAAAATGTGCTTGCCGGTGTCGTTGTAGCTTGTTGTGTGTGCAGTGCTTCTGCTCTTGTAGAGGTTAGATTCCAGATCGACACGTGGGTATACGTGGATCAATGCCAATTAGACTAAATATTTACTGCGGTAGACCAACTGCTGTAATGTCTGATCCTCAACAGCAGTCGCCCGGTGACTGTAGCTTGCTGCTGTCTGTTGTCCAACAGGAACCCCTCTCGTTCGTGGGAATTGGTGCACCTGTCAGTAATGAGTTGATTTCTTAGCAGGATTCCTATGTCTCCCAGGATTGTGCACACAACAACGTGAGAAGAAGGTTGCTGGGTGACCTTGAGCGAATCTTTTGTATGAAAAAACACGTACCACAGACAGGGACACAACAGCAGTGGCACATTTTGGGCCAGCTGCCAGCGGCTTGCGAGCACGCCGACTGCATGCGAAATCACTCGCCGCAAATGTATTAGGGGGGTGATCCCGTGCCGCCTATTTTAGTTTACCCGCTTATGTACAAGGCGTTGCAAACGATCTAGCTACGTACACGTGTGGCCAGGACCGGCACCGGCAGACAAAATACTGTTGCTGCTGCGGGAAACGGTTCGTGCGTGGTCCGAACGTGCAGCTGACGTGCTGTGCGAACTCCAGCAATCATCCGAGGCTCCACACACCATTCGATGCCAAGAGCTCAGCAATTACTAGTGTACCATGGTAGGCACGAAGACCCGGACAACAAGCTACCGAAGAATGCAACCAATCGATTCGCTCTCCAAGTTTAACTGCAATTATTTGTTGCAACGATGCTACTCGGGAATGCCTGTTGCGAGTTGCGAAGGATCAGCTGACTACAGCGCGCGCCCTGTTTTTGTTTTTGTTTTCCTAATATGACCCGCGACGAATCCATCTCTATCTATAGAAAGAAAAGAGTCTAAGATAGATAAGCAATGAAGCGTCAGCGAAGGCTACCTGTATTTCCACGATTTCCCGAGCTGCACACAGCCGTATCTCCCCTGTGGTTAACACAGCCTCAACAAGACAGTTTTTTAGCCATCTTGTGCATCTCTCTGTATTTTATGCTGGGATAATTAATAGGAAAACTAGATACACACACAGAAAGAAGGTGTAGAAGGAAGGTGTTGGGTAGTTGGTTCGTCGGGTGTGCTGGTGGTGGCACCCTAAAGAAAAGCACAGCACACACGGTAAGACAATTATTTACTCCCTGCTTTTCGCGCGTTGATCCCTGGCTGCCGGTGCGTGGTTGTTTTGTTCTCTCAATATGATGCGAAGTCCTGACAATCGAATCCATCTATCTAAAAATGAGTCTAAGATAAGAGTAGCAAGGAATCCATAGCGTCAGCGGAGGCTACCCTGTATTTCCACGATTTCCCGTTTGGTCTTGTTTTTTTTTCGCGGTAATTAACCTCCGAAACGCGTACCCTAACATAACGCGTATAACTACAAAATGATGCATTGGCAAGCGATCCCTGCGGAGTTGGTTCATGAGAACACGGTATATGACGGGGTGATGCGTTGGTACTAATAACGGGCATGGTGGTAGCTTCAGTAGTCATACGCCTTGCTCGGCCAAAACTTGTTTGAGCTGGTCTCCTAGGGGGACAGCTTGTTTCGGGGGGGCGGCTAACTGCTGTACAAAAGCATTTCAACGCCAACATCCCGCCAGGAGCAACTGGCTGCAACAGCTGGCTTCCATCTCGCGGCTGGTGGCGTTCCAAAGGTTGACCAGCCTATGACGTTTTACGAGGCATCGTCCAAGCTCAAAAACATCCAAACGCAGCTGACATGCCTCGACTCGAAGGGCGCAGCGAACCACACCGAAACCAAAAATATCAAATCTGTTGGATTACCGGGCGTGGCACGACGCAAGATATCACGCCCCCTTGGGCCGATTTGCAAAGCTAGACGACTCAGCAACATCGGTGGCGGCGCCGAAAGAGGCGGTGTTGGAAAAAATTTCGGGGAGAGCATTTCGAAAACTGGTCTCTGAGATCCTCGGGATTTCTCTCGGTCGGAGGGCAATCGGCCTTTTGAGAATTGATGCATGATGTGTGTGGTATCTTACGCAATCTACGGTACAACAGCAGTCATGACGTCATACACCGCTGTGGCAATCGGTGCGACCAGTCCGTCGGGCGTTTAGATAGCATCTTGTTACCCTGGTTGGGATGGCGTGTGACCCTCGATGGAGGTTCGTGGTTCGTGTACCTTTTCCTCGTACGGGGAGGGGGGGTACAACTATATATATATATTGCCAGCACTTGACACTTGGCAGAAAGAAAGAATTTGAGCCTTATGAAAACTCAAAATCTAAGGTTTTGAGGACCATCTGTGAGCTCGGTCGAGAACCCCTGCACTAAAACCTAGCAACTGTTTTATATCGTCCAAAGGAGCTACAGTAAGAAACCCAGCCTCGGCTAAACCTTGAGGCCCTTAACCCTCCTAGTACGCAGTCCCTACGCGAAAAAAACATCCCAACAAAAGATGTCATTGGCCGAGGGGCTACAGTCCCTCCAAAGAAATCGGAGACAAAGGGTGACTTGGCCTCAGTGTTCCCAAAACACGTCGAGGCACTGCTGTTCATACTAAAGCCAAGTCAGCCTTTGTACAGCCGTTTTACCACCCAGGGATGACGCGGCTTGGGACGATATGTACAGCAAGAGTCAGAGGCCGAGGAGAGGTATCACATAGCGTACCACTTCAGCCAAGCATAACAGACCAAGGGTTTTGACGTCCGTTGCACACAACGGAGCCTAGGGCGACTACGGTGCGGTAAACAGACATTTTGAGTGCCGTGTCCCCAAAGTTTCCCCATATGAGCGTCCAGGACTAAGAGGGCTAAGCTAGCTGTACTGCAGAACAGTTGAGGACAGCAGTATCGGTGCGTCTGCGACAACAAAACAGCAACCAGTGGGAAGAATACGATTTTATCCGAATGCTCCCCTTCTCTGGATTGATGCGTCTGTGTCATCCATCCCGCACTCTGTTCCGGGAGGCTGTTCGGCGAACTGCTGCTGTGTTGAGCTACACGGTTCGAAGCACGATGCCTCACTTCTAACATTCTATAGTTGCCCTGCAGTAAGGCTCTTTGATTCGTACCAGGTATTTGTTTTGCATCATCTTGTCGAGCTTGGAACTAGCCCTTCTCTGTAGCGTCCCCCGTAGATGCTTCCACGCCCACGTTATTTTCTGTCTGCTGTGTTCTTCTCGGCCGCCATACTTACTATAGTTTTGTTGTTTCGGTTTTATTTTCGTTTTTGTCTCGTGTGTGCTTGAATCGTTTCCTTCGCCAGGCGGGTCAGCGATGGAGGGCCCACAGGACACCGGTGTGGCGACGCAACGCGGCCCATCCCGGGAATCCAGGAACACCACGGGCACCGGGAGCGGCCTGGCCAGCGGAGACGCCATCCTGGTTGACATGACGAGGCTGGCAGATGTGCTCGGTATGTAGTCTACACAACACATGTGTTTTGTGTTTCGAGCGAATTGCTGCGAGTCTAGACGCAGAGGTGATTGTTTTTTGCGTCAGGGGTATGCTGGGCTGGGCGCCAACGGGTGCGGCCGGCCGTGCACCGTGCACCCGGCGGTGTTCGGAGAACGAGCAAAATTGATTAGTTCCATCTGTGTTGCGCGATTTCAGCGGCCTTCTAGGCACAGGGCGACCGCGTTCTTCATGCAGCCATACACGGGAACCACTTCCCTTATGAAGGGATCGCTACCCCTACAATGGTACGGCTTACTCCGTTGCGGCAACCATTGGTTCGAGAGGAAACCTCGCCGCCGCCGATCATTCGGTGGACTCTTTGGCACCACTAATGCCGTACCAGTACGTCATGTTCGTGGCCTTCCCTGTCCTTGGTTGCTTGGGGTTAGGGTAGGGCCCCGCGGCGCATATCGATCGTTGTAGACGAAGGCTCCTGCTTGTAGCCAAGGCGTCGCGTGTGCGTGGCGACGGAGAGACCAAAACTCTGGTTGCCTGCGCAAGCGCAGAGTGTGATTGGCCGAAAGGCTAGCTGATATGGTGCTACTGCTTGTCGTTTCCCAACGAACCGTGCTAAATAAGTATTTATTTCCCCAGTTGATGCTTGCCCTCTGTGTGTGTACGGTGTAGATGTTGTGCTTGGGTTCCGTGTACGCATTTTATGCGCGGGGTACGGGTTACCGATTTCGTGAGACAAAAAAAACTCTCTGTGTTGTCCCCCTCTTGCTTGAGTGATGCCAGATCGACTTATACATGGGGTACGTGCGTTTTGTCCCCGCTCCCCTCCCCTCCCTCTTGCTTGAATTATGCCAATTTTGACTTAACAGGGTGCGGGCGCGATGAGCTGCTGCACAGCCTTCGGAAGGAGGCCACCTCGGAAGCGGAGGGCGTCGCCGTGGACGGGACGAGGACATCGCCGACACTCGACCACCTCGACGTCAGTCAGTGCTTTCGATGCGCTTTCCAACTCTCTCTCTTTGTTGCGTTGGTGGTGGTGTGCTTCAACCGTTGTGCTGTTGTTGCTGCTGCTGGCGTCGCTACCGTCGTGGGAGCGGGATTTTGGCAGGGGCGGTCAACCGTCGTGGTGTTGTTGTTGGTGTTGTCGTCGTCGTCGTCGTCTACAACATCGTCGCCGTCGTTCATGTTGCGACAGTTAAATGGTACACGAGAACGTACCTGCGCACCGTTGCTCAAACCCTTCAACGTCAGTTCTCCGCGTTTGCTGTGAAGCCTACGCCTGCGGGAGAAACCGATCTCTCCAGGCCTTGGCCTGAAGGCGGGGGGTATGGCGGAATGGTGAATTCCTCCCCCCCCGCACTCCTATCGTATATTCTCCGATGGGGGGGCTATGCGTTCGAGACCGACTGACCATCCGTCTGCTGCCCCGTTGACAGTTGACTTGGCTGTCAAACCCAGAAAACACAGGCTCTTGTTCTGACCGTACTCCTGGAGCAACGAACCAGCCTTGACTAAATACTTGACCATGTCACGCGTTTGACAACGCTACATTTTTGCTCGTCCTCTCAGGTCCCAGCCATGTACCCCCCCTCGGGGGTGCGCCAGGCGCTCATGACTACCGTCAGCAGACCCGCCAACGCGCCGGGTAAGGCGGAAGACGGGGAGGTGCCGCGGCCGCTGTGGCTGCTCGGAGGCTCCGGCGGAAAGACAATCGTCGAGCTCGTGCTGCTCAACCTGGTGTGTGTTCGGGAGAGCGAGAGTCGGCGGTGTATTTTGGGTCGGTCACGTCGCACGAAAAGTGGGACGTCGTCACGAGAACAGGGGCAGGAATTATACCCTCAGGACGGGACAGTTTTGTCTTTGTGTACGTCCACAAGCAGTTGTTGATGCGAGGTTTGTAGTATTTTGTCGCTTCTCGTTTCCTTAGCCGCACACCGTGCGTTTGTTCTCTCAGCCTTCGCGCTTTTGTCACCTCTCCGATGCAAGCGAGTCTTGCCCAAGAGCGCCCCCCCCTCTCCCAACGAGATATTTTAGGGCCTACCCCATTTTCCTCGCTCTCGATCCTGACGAGAGGCGGTGTGACTCCATAATCTCATGGTCGAGGAAAACATGATGCCCCCCCCCCCGGTCCCTGCTTCTCACTGCGGAGCCCCCCCCCCCGTGAGAACCCGGCGTGCTCCTTCCCGGCTTTGTAGGGATGGGAGGTCAATGTTATAACGACGACGGCATGAACGGCTACGAATCCCCCCCCCCCCCCCCCCCGTCTCCCACTTTTTTTTGTAGGTGAGAAGCGGTATTGACCGCGTTGTGATCGTTGTCGGGGGTAAGGACGGCGACAAGATCAGGGACGCCGTCAGCCGCACCCGCGCGGTGTCTGCGGGTAAGATCACGATAGAGTTCCTCGAGGACCCCGCCGACCCGTCCAGGCAGTTCCACGCCAAGTCCATCCTGAGGGCGAGGTGCGTGCCCTCTCTGCTGCCGCTGTGTTGTTGCTGATGTTGCTGGTGCACGCTTGCTTGTCTCTGTGAGGTGGTTCTCGAAGAAGAGTCTTTCGTCCTTGTCGTAGAGTAGGAGAGGAGGGGGGGGTTGCTGATGCTGGCTTGCGTTCGCCCTAATCGCTTTTGTCGGCGTTGGGCTAGGAGTTTGGTGGGTTGTATTGAGGCAACACGCTTATCAATTGAGCACAGTGTTGCGTTCTCGAAATGGGGCACATGCCAGCGTTTAGGTTTTTCGTATGACTTGATGGCTTCACTGTTCGGAAAAGTTCACATTCCGCCGGGGGGGGGGGGGGGATGGGGGGGCTTGCGACTCCCGCTGAAGTTTGGGTCACGGGTAACCCGCATCGGTGTTCAGGGACGATCACTCCGTTTCTATTTAAAAAAGGGCTCGAGGCGGGGCGGGGACTATCGGTAACCTACCACCTTCTCTTGTTGGGACTTTTAAAAA
>FN649746.1:1599210-1619536 GCA_000310025.1 Ectocarpus siliculosus
TTGGGAAGTGGGGCGGTGAATTGGGGGGCGGGAAAATTGGGGGGGGGGGGGGGGGAGCCAATACATCGTGTGTGGGCCCTTTGGTGGTGTTGGTGCGATGGATTCTGCGTCGTAGTTATAGGCTGACGGAGGGCGCGCGCCTACGAAATGACCGTCTTTTTTGGGTCCGGGGAACGCAAACGGGTTTTGGGTCTGGTCTGGTTGCGGCGTGATTTCGTGCAAAGTCCTCACATCGCAGCCCTTCTTTTGTTCTTAATTTGATTTGTTTTATACTATTATTTATTTTATTTATTTTATTTATTTTCTTCCGTTATGTTTCCTCTTCTTCTTTTTCGTTATTTTTTTTCGAAGGGACATGGCGCCCACGGCGGTGTTCGTGCGGAGGGCGGAAGCCGATTCCGCTTCGGCTGCGTCGCCCTCCGCGGGCGAGACTGGCAGCGCGGAGAACCAGGTGTGTGAACCCGGGCGGAAGGTTGGGGTGTTTGTGGGTTTTTCAAAAGGGGAAGATGTGGGGTTGTTTAGTGGCTATGGATTTTGCCCCGGCGTCTGGATGTAGAGGAGTCGACGGTAACAGCGTTGGCTGGGAATCCTGGCGTCTCGTTGTAGGAGTCGAGCGTAAGGGCCTTGGCTGGGAATACTCTCGGGTAGGGGGGTACCAAGAGATCGACTTGACTCTAGTCACGTGTTCCAACGTGCGAAGACCCCGTTGAGGTCGCCCCGCGTGGTTGGTGCAGAGATTACATCCTGACAAGGCGGTGGCCAAGCAAATGAGGATTGTTTTCGGGGTGCGTCTGTTCGTTTTTGCCCCGCCCTGGCTGTTGTTGAATGTTGACGGGGTTGACGGATTCAACTCCTTCTTTTTTTCAACATCTTCTTGTTACGATTAGGCGGCGTTGTTTTTCGGAAGGAGGGGCACGCCATATCAACACTCGGGTATTGGAAGATTACTTTACGCTTTATAGATAACGATTGCGACAAGACGATCGTGTCGCTAATTGATGGTACGTGATGTGCATGATGGAATTGTTCTGCAGGCGTCCAGGCGAGTCATGGCCATCGGGAGGCGGGAACAGGGCAAGCGGCAGAGGTGGGACGGCGTGGAGTGCGGCGCGATCCTGCTATCTCCGGAGATCTTCGACACCCTCTCGGACCTCGGGAAGCGGAGGAAGTACTTCACGCTTGCGGACGGACTTGACTTCATGGCAGGCAAGACGTGTGCGGCGTGGTGACTGCGAGGCCTGTGTGTGTATGTCGACTTTTCTTTTTTTGCAGTCATGTAGTGATATGGTTGCGGGTATATGAGCTGTTGACCTTGTCGTGTTGTTGCTACCGCTGTTTTTGCTCCTGCTACCGCTGTTTTTGGTAGTTGTGGTATTGATAGCAGTCGGAGAATGTAGAGCGTTTCCAGTTTAGTGTTGTAGCACGAAAGTATATGTCTACTTCTGTTGCGTTCTGTAAGGGGGAGATCTGCGGTCCGTGGTTGGTCGCGTACAACGTTTCTGATGCCGATTTGGTTTTGATGCGAGTGGCAACAGGCCTCATTTTTTATCTCGACACTGCACCGGTTCTCGCTCTTACGACGACTGATCATTTTATGACCGGGAAAGTTCGTGCTCGCCTCCGCTTTGTTCCGAAGAATCTGTTGCGTCTTCCGTTCCCGACCCCGACCCCCCCCCCCTCTCTCTCGCTCGTGTGTTGCTCGTTCCGCATCACTTTTCCTACTCTGTCGTACACCAATCAACAGGCGGGGGCATGCTGAGAAGCATTTCCACCGCTGGAAAGCCCTGGCTCGCTCTCGAGACCAAGGTAGGGCGGAGGGTTTGAACGGACAGGAGCACACCAAAATTGTAACGGCGCCCTTGCCTTCGAACCGCAACAAGCAGTTTCATGTTGTACCGCATCGCCGAGAAGTGCCTCTCTCTTCCGCCATGTCTTATTCTTGTTTTGTTTGTCCCGCCCCACCTTTTTTTGTGTTGACGATGCGATTCTTGTTTTTTTTTTTCCTGGTCAGGCGCAACTCCGCCGGGGAAATGAGTCCCTTGTGCAGGGACTGGTCAACCAGGCCGAGCCGTTCCCGTGGGAGTCTAAACCCGCCGTGAGTACAAACTTCTTTCGATTCTCCCTCTAACGCTGTTACTGCTGTGTTTGTGTTGTTGTTGTCGTCGTTGCGGTTGTCGTCGCTGCTGCTGTTGCTTTTTCTGCTGTTGTCCCTTGCATAATATCAACGTGGCTGTAGATTCGACAACACCCATGAGGTGCGGCTCTCTCACTGCCTGCCCCCCTGCCATGCTCGCGCCGCTTTCCCGGTAGACGCTTTTCAGCACCAAACTCTTTCAAGCCGATGGCGGCCCGTATGGCAACCTCAAATGTATCCATCACGTTCGTGTGGACCATTGAGATGCTATTGCCACAGAATGTTTGGTAAACGGTCGTTGTATGCAACCGCGGAAATGTGGCCCGTCGCTCAGGGATACAGACGACTGACTTCGGGTGACATAGATGGAACACTCAGTTTGTCTCACACGCTGAATCGCGCCGGGTGCGCAATATGAGCCCGGCCTAATCCCTTGGCACAGGGCCAGCCTAGAAATAGAAAGGGACCTCTACTGCTGTCTTATCTTGTCATTCCGCTGCTGCTGCTGCTGGGTACCGCAGGCCCGGGATGGAAACTCTACCGCTGCTGCTGCCGCCGCCGCCGCTGCTGCTGCCATTGCGGCCGCCGTTACGTCGACACCCGAGGATTCCGCCGCCGCCGCCGCCGCTGCTGCTGCTGCGGGGCACGGCAGGCACCTGTCGCTCCACCTCGACGCAAACGCTCAGCGCTCCGACAGTGCAGCTGGCGCCGACCCCGATGCTGACACAGAGGAAGACGATAGGTGAATGCTACCACCTTTATTAGCCCCGGGGTTTTGACGAGGTTCGAAGGATCTGAATACGTTATCGAGCTTTGATTGGTCGAAGACAAAGAATATATTGCGCCTTGTTCCAGGTTTCCAGCGGAGGGCATTTTTTTTTTTCTGAATTTTGAAACTGAAGTCTATGTAGAACTTTTTTTTCGTAAGTGTGACAAAACTGCTGTATACAGGCTTGTTATTTTTTCTTTATTGTTTGTTGAGGTTCGCTGGGCTCTTCGAATCAAGAAAACTTCGGCTGTGTGAGCTGCTAGAGCTTGGGAAACGGCACCTCTGGCAGCTGGCAGCTGATTCATGCCAACACAAGCTATATCTTGATCGTGCGTCACGCCTTTGATACACCACTACCACCATCTGACGAACCCACTCAGGAGTCCCGTCTTGCAACAAGCGACAATCACGTTTTCTCCCGCCCCCTGCTTTACTTTTTCCTGCAGCACGGCTCCAGACTTCAAGGGGTTCGTTGTTCCCGTTGGAGCAGCCGCCCCGGAGGCGGTGGGAGTTCCGGCCGCGGACGATTCGGCGTTCTTGACCAGGGGCCACGCCTTGAGGAGGCGTGTCTCTCTGGAGGGCGTCACGGTTCAGAACCTTGAGGGGCCGGTGAGGGAGGGCTGTGTGTGGGTGGCAGGTTGATCGATCTTGTCTTGTCTACCAAAGCAGCACGCCGTAGCAGCTTGATCGGTCGCCTCTTGTCTACCAAAGCGGCACCGTTGCCGCGACGTAAGGCCGACCATGATGAATGAGATTGTTCGTGTGTGGTGCTAAATTTGGCCGCGTTTTCTACCAGAGTAGCACGCAGTTGCCATAACTGTAAAGGGCGGATTGTGAACTGAATTTTTACTAGCGTGGGGTCGCGGCAGATGCTAAGTATTACGAGGTTGGCATCCCCTCACGGTTGGGGTTTCACGCCGGCGGCTACGGCAACTGGGGTCGATCGTGTTCATGGCTTTGGTCATCAGCCGTCACCCCGCCTTGTTGGATCCCTCACCCCATCTCACCCTTTATCTTTGTTTTGACGGAGCAGGACCTTGAGGCAGGGGAAGCGGGTGCCGGTACGGTTTCTTTACCGTGGGCAGGAGATGCCGCCGGCGACATAGGCTTCATCGTATCCGTCCCGGGAGAGGTGCGGTATAACCGTTAAACGGTAGTGCGCGGGTTTTTTCCAACAACGACATCCAAATGATGGGGTGCGGCGAACTGTCGTGCTTCTTTTTTCCAATAGCGACATCGATATGATGGGGTGCGGTAGACGCTGTGGCGATTTGGCCTTCGCGGTAGTGAAATTATGGGGTGGAGGGAACGGTAGGTTGGTGTGTCGGCGCTTTCTTTTGGGGTATTTTTTGACGGCGGCTCGACACTTTTTTATTTTCCCCGGCTCGCCACGAAAATTCGAAGAATTCCACCAAGCGATTTTTGCCCTCAGGTGATGAAACCAACATCAACCCAACATGATGTTTACCCTCGGTTATTGATCTAACGAACAACGCAACTGTTCCCTCTTTGGGTCAAACCAATAACAATGCCAACTTTCTGGAAAACGTGTTGTGTCTGCGACGCACAGGGCGGAGTAGAAGAGCTCGTGTTCGCCGTTCCCGAAGGAACCACCAAGAGCGCGTCGGCCTACACGGGTTCCGGCGGAGGAATTTTCGGGGACTGCTGCGGGGGCGGTGGCGGCGGCGGCGGCGGCGGGGAGTACGCGGACAGCGTCGACGACGACGGTGGGGGCATGCTCGGGGACTCTGACGATGAAGAGGACTACAACTGTCTGCACGGGGGGATTCTGTCCGGATGCTTGCCTGAGGCGAGTCGCACGTGCTGTAGGTGCTGCTGGTTGCGCGGCCGCACAGGGGGGCAATGGGCCTTGTTTTCTGTTCTCCTTTGTTTTATCATCTTTTGGCAACACGAAGCACTGGGACCATATTTGTTTAGACTACTGAATGCACACACTATGGTTGGGTCACACAACAGAGCCGAAATTCGATGTGCATCCTTCACTTGGTGTTCAACCCACCGTTGTTTTGTTTTTTCGTGTATTTCGTTGTGGTGCTTGGCTTCCCGGAACGGTGGGAAGCTTGTCCTTTCGCGTTTTCTCGGCCTCCCCGATAACGCCGCACTTCTTGCTAGTTCAAAGTTTGGTGCCGGTAAAGTGAAAACCTTTCCTTAGTTTTTCGGTTTTGTGTTTTTTTTGTCTGTGTTTCGCTACTCTCTCTGCCCCTCCTGAGCCCGTACACGCCCGCCGAATACTTCTCCGTACCCTCCACCCAACCCGTCTTCTTGTTCTCCCTAACGAGCCCACACTCCCGCCGAGAACGCCACCCTACCCGTGTTGTTCCCTTATTGATTATTCCATTGCTGTTGTGCCCCCCCCCCATCCAATCAATCAGCTTCCGACGGAGATGCCCAGCGACATCCGGTCGGTGAGAGTGACGACCGAAGTTGTTGCCGAAAAGGAGGGGGAGGAGCCTACCCTTGCGGTGCACGTCATCGTGGACCGCAGCGTGCCCGTGCTGGGGTGGGTGCTCATGGTCTCGGCGCTGTTCGGCCTCGCGGCGATGGTAAGTGAATCCAGTAAATGAGTCGATGAGTGAGATATAGACTGTGACTAACTAAGGTGAGTGAATGATTGCAACAACGATACGGATGTGAGGGAGTGAGTGAGCGAGTGGATGAAAAGTTGATAGACGTACATCCTAGTGAGGGAGGTATCTTGTGATTGGTGGACTGACAATGTTAGAATTAGTCAGCGTGAGTGAATGAGCGTTAGATTCTGTATGCGAGAATGAACGAAGTGAGTGCGCGAAGTAGTGGATGAATAGTGAATATGTGAGGTGAGCGAGGTTTCGTGTGATTGGTTGAGTGAGGGATGTGGGAATGAATGAATGTGAGTGATTGGTTGAGTGAGGACCAGTCATGAGGAGTGATGGGCGACTGGGGTCCTGCTGATATCAGCATGGCGTCTAGGTATTAGGAAACAAAAATACAAACGCAGAAAGACTACGCGCTCGAGATATAACAGAGCTCACAGAACGGTATATAGGGGAAAGGGTATATGGAGGAAGAAATCGAGAAGGGGGATGAGAGATGCGCGAAGTTTAACGTGCGACATGAGAGGGAAACGGAGGTGAGGTTTGTAGCAGTTGTGTTTGCGCCCGCAAGCTTGTTTATTCCCAATTTATTCACTCCCTCACGTCCTCTATGTGGGCAATATCCGCCGATCCCTCCTCCCTGTTTCCACTCGTTTGCGTCACTTTGTTATCCCTCCTCCCACTTTTTTTTGTTTTTTTGTTGTGTGTCGACCGTGTAGGCTCCTTTGGGAGACCTGCTGAGCAAGATGTCCCCCGACGCCCTTCCCGCCATCTACCCGGTGTGGCGTTACTGTTGCTCCACGATCATCTACTCCCCGTGGTTCCTTCTCATGGTCGCCGGCAGCAAGTGAGGAAAGGGGCGGGGGAGTGTCCGCCGGAACGCGTGTCTGTTGCTGTTGTTGGTGGTGCCGGTGGTTGTTGGTGCAGCTGTTGTTTTTTTGCAACTGCTGTCGTGGGCCAGGCCGAGCCACCCACCCTTGCAGCGTTTCATGTTCTGCTGGAGTAGCATGAGTGCTCGGGGTACCGCAGGAGGCGTGTGTGTGGGAGGTGGGGGGGCGGGGGTTACTCGTTTCTCGGCTGCGACTCCCGTGCCCCCCACCCACCACGTCTCTTGTTTCGGCGCACAACAAACGTCCGCCAAAGCTCTTCCCCGTTTAAACTCCACCATGGATTGCGTTTACGCCATCGTCGAATCCTTTCCTGTACGTTCAGGTCGATCCTAACGCCAGCGATTTTTCGTATGTGTCGTCGTTCGTTCCTCTCCGTTCCACGTGGCTGCTGTTGTGGTAAAGGTCTGCGAGGGCTGAGCTGCGGGATTGGTCGTTGGTGTTGCCGGTCGTTCTGGCCGGAACCGGGCTGGCGGGCTGGGGGCTTTGCTTCTACTCAGCTCTGAACGTGAGCGTCCGGACTCTTGTTGTTGTGTTGTTGGTGCTATCTGCTGCTGCTGCTACCCCCTGCTGCTACTGCTGTTGCTGTTACTGGTGCTGATTGTTGGTGCTGCTGTCCGCTGCTCGCTGCTGCTGCTGCTTGTTGCTAATGCTGATGCTGTCACTGCTGTTGTCGTTTTGCCTATTTTGTCGTGAACTCGTGTCGCACCTTCACACATCCGGGTTGGACTGGATCACTACTGTACTGTTGTCCGCCGCTTCCCATGGAAACCAAACCAAGCGTCGATTTTGCTTCCACCCATGCCCCGTTGTCAGCTGTTTGTCCCCCCATCTCCCCCTCCCCAGATATTTAATTCTTGTCACCGCCCTCCCCGTGTCACCCCACCCTTCCCCGACCCCTACCGCTTTCCCGAACCCCC
This sequence comes from Ectocarpus siliculosus, assembly GCA_000310025.1. Classification (NCBI taxonomy): domain Eukaryota; class Phaeophyceae; order Ectocarpales; family Ectocarpaceae; genus Ectocarpus; species Ectocarpus siliculosus. Next base: position 1,606,515 of record FN649746.1, read on the forward strand.
CACACACTCCTCCCCCGGTGTCATGTTATTCCGCTGTGATTGTTTTTGTAGTTCGCCTCCGCGAGCATGGTGGCTCTCCTGGCCTCCCTTACGCCCATGTGCCTGGTGGTCTGGAGGGGAGTCACGGGCGAGTCCGTACACATCCTGGAGATCGTGGGCGTCCTTCTCGCCATGGTCGGGGGCGTCGTGTCGACCGTGGGGGAGACGGGCGGAGACGACGGCGTCGACGTAGGCGAGAACGAGCCAAGAAGCAATATGTTTTGTCAGTTGACCAAAAATGGCAGAAGGAAGCAATCTCCAAGGGAAAAAAAAAAAAAATGCAGTGCTTTTGTGATTGGCCCCGGCTGGCGTTACTGATACAAGTTCAGTGGATGGGCTTGAACAGACTAAATGAGGCCAGTAAGTCAGCCGGTTTTCTGCCCATTCAATGCAAAGACTCCGACACATGCCCTTGGACTGACTGGTATTTTGTCGAAAGGGTGGTCACTCGTTGTATGCATATATATATTTTTTTGGAGAAGCGAGTCTGTCAGCAGTCCCGGCCCTTCCCCTTGCGGGAGAGCAGGGGAGCCATGCAGGAAGTTTCGTGAGAGAGAGTCGTTGGTGAAAGCATGAACCAGCGGCCACAAGAGAGCTCGTGGTGTGCTACTTGTCGTTTGCTTCACTGCTTGACTACGTTTGGAGGGAGAGTCTCACGTAGTGATGAATAGCATGGCGTGGAAGAGTGAAATAGAGAGCCGCGTCAAAGCCATGTGACGTCTATCTTTCGCCCCCCCGACGACAAAAATCCCACTTCCGGAGGAAGTCTAAAGAGGCACAAGCTGTCAAACTGTCAAACGAGAGGGCAGATGTCGAGTCATGCCACGTCTATCTCGGCTTAATGAACTGTAGCCTCGGCCGGCGAAAACCCAGGACATCGCTCCAGCCCGGCAGTGTGGGCATGCGAGGTCAACGGTCTAACGGCTACGGCATGCGTTGACTTGAGGACACCCCTCCTATGTGTTTGCCGAAACCCCCGCAAGGCGGTTGTCTAACACACCATCGTGTGCGTGTGCTGGTTCTTTTCCCCGTGCGCTCCCCCAGATGCGTCCGATGCGGTAGCGGGAACGAGCGTCGTCGTTGTGGCGGCGGATACTGAGTCAAGCGGTGGCCAGGCCCTTGGCATTTTGCTCGGCCTGGGGTCGGCGTGCTTCGGCGGCATGTACATCCTCAACGCTAAGTCGGCGAGGAACAAGTGAGGAACCGACGGGGCAATCAATCTCGTCTGTGGTTGTTGTTGTTGTTGTTGTTGTTGTTGTTGTTGTTGTTGTTGTTGTTGTTGTTGTTGTTGTTGTTGTTCGTGTTTTGGGGTTTCTACGGCGGCGTCTGGGGTAAGTACGCGGCGGCTGTCGCTGTCGCTGTCGCTGTCGCTGCTGCTGTTGTATCTTTGCTGTAGCTCAGCAACCAATGCGTCGCTGCTGCTGCTGCTGCTGCTGTTGCTGGATCGTTGCTGTTGTCTCAGCAAATTGTTTCCGACTGCTCTGCTCACCTCCACTTTGTATTTCTCCCTAAAGGGCGTAAGAACTGCCGTGACTCTTCCATGTATAAACAACCGCGGAATCGGGGTCAGGCGTGTGTAGTGAGTTGAGTTGGGAAAGTTGGTGGCAGCGGGTGGTATGGAGTGAAGGGATGTTCGAGGCAATATTTTCACGTATTTGACGAGCTTGCGTCCAAGCTGTTGGCGTTAAATTACCAGTAGAGTGCCATGATCACGTCAATAGTAAGCAACGCCAGTATCAACAAGACGGACATCCACCAACAGCAGCAACAACCACTTAATACGACACCCCCCAACATTCTGCATAACTCACGGCAGGGTGGAGGTGTCCCACTTCGCCTTCATCGCTTCCATCGTGCCGGCCGCCCTGTGCACGGTGGTCCTCCTGGCGGCCTACGGCGGCAGCGCCGAGGGGAGGGTGCTGCTGTTCGGCACGTCGGGGCTGTTGGGGTGGACGCAGACCCCTGGGCTCGTGCTGGTGCAGGTTGTGACGTCTGTCCTGGGTGGTGAGTGCCGCGAGAGGGGGCGAAAACGTGTAGCATGGGCGTGATTGGGAAGGACAGAGCGTGGGGGGCGAGTGCCGCGAGAAGGGGGGAAGGTGGCAAAACTTTATGGTGGGGGCGTGATCGGGGGAGTACAGAGTAGATTGAGTCACTGGCAACCCCTATTTTGATGATCTTGCCTCTGGGAGGGTTGCTCGTGCACCAAGCCAAGTGTACGCTTGCGCAGAGTGGCTTATTGTCGAGAGTACGCGAGTCGATGAGCACACGACGGTACCATGGATTGATCTCGAAACAGCCCTCCTGATGCCCCCACATACCCCACCCCCTTCACTCGAATCCCGCGTGCCTGGTGTCCATTCCTTCAGATATGGTCGGCAACTTCGGTTTCTACCTGCTTCTCAAGTGAGTCAGTCGCACAACGCCCCGGTGCGATCGATCGGCTCCGACGCCGAAACAAAAATTCGTATTTACCACCTGAGCCCTCCGCTACGTAGCGCTTCCCAGAGTATGCACTAAGAATGCTAGCCCGGAGTGCCCCTATCAATGTTCTCGTCCCTTAAGCCCCTCCTTGGCTGAATACCTGATGCGGCAAGAGTGAAGGGATCTGCATCGAAGGAAAGGTGGATTGGATGCCTTTGCGCGTGCGTATGAGTTCGTGTTTTCCGATCTGTTTGTTTGCTGGCATTTTCTGTCGCCGTCTGGGGTAATGTTCTGCATCCAACGGGGGGCCCCCAGGTTACCACGCTTCTGTCTTGGGCTCCGGTTGAATATGCGTAAGGGCGACACGTTGGTGTAGCATCTCTGTGTGTGTGTCTCTCTCTCTCTCTTCGTTCTCCACGGATATTCAAACAGTCACGCAGTATCGCCAACCCCCCCCCCCCCCCCACCCTCTAAACGAACAAAAGGTACATTTCTCCGCTGGTGGTGTCCCTGGCAAGTCTCACGGTGCCCCTCCTAACCGTCGTGGAGGGCCTCATGCTAGGCGTCGTGTCTCCCCCCGGCATCCTCTTCGGTATCGGCGCCTTCCTGATCCTGACCGGGGCGGGCACGGCGTCGATGGTGACGCTGCTGCCCCACACGGAGGTGTTCGACGCGACCGACGCGGTCAAGACGACAAACGAGGGGGTCGGGGACGCCGACAAGAGGTGCGTGTCGGGGTGTGTATGTGTTTTGTGTGGTTTTGTTTTGTCGGCATGGGCCCTTCCTGAACGGTCTCTTCGTGAAACGATAGGGTCTGTGTTTAGTGTGTGTGTTTTTTTAGTAGCTGACCACTGAAAGTACGTTAGTCTCAGTGCGGTTGAAAACAAGAAATGCTTATAATGGCCATGACCTGTTGTGTGGGTGTGTGTGTTTATTTATTATTTAGCATCGACCGCGCTGACCGGCCCTTTGAACACGCGTCAGCGTGATATTTTTAGCGGGAACAAAAACGCGCGCACCCCCTTCAAACCGTGGTCTGGTGAGTTTATGGGGGACAAAATGGTCGGCCCTCTACTGGTTTGTGCGATGGTCGCATCCCTGACCCAGGGACTCCACCCAATCTCAAAGCAATCGTGATCACGAATATCAAATCAATTGTGATCACCAATCATCCTTACGTGCGAGTAGAGGCGGCTGATCCCCCCCCTCCCACGCGCGTCGCCCCTAATGGGTGCCGTTGGTCGCTTGACGCTGTTTCCCCTCATCCGGCACCACGTGCAACACTACGCGCAACGATTGATGGCAACATCAGCCCGGTACCGGGCTCGAGCTTGACCAGCTCCCCCGCATTGGGGTACGGCAGCGTCAACGGCAGGGGTGGCGGAGGGGGCAAAGCCACCTCGCGCGTGCAGTCCAGTAAGGGGGAGTTGCGACCCCTGCTCTCGCTGGAGGCGGAGGACAAGAAGGCGGAGAGCGGCTCGCCGGAGCAGCCCTCGCTGCTGTTCAAGTAGCGCCGCCAGCCTGCAGGGAGCAGCAGTGATGACCCAGTAGAAGCGCACTTGCTGGAAGTAGTTAGCAGCAGCAGCAGCATAACCACCCGCCGCAGTGTGGTAGTAGCGCGCTCGCTGGTAGTATCACAGGAGCCGTTTTGGCAGCAGCAGCATTTGGCAGCCGCATTTCCACCCACCGCAGTACGGTAGTAGCGCCCTCCTCGGCAGTAGTAGGAGCAGCTTCAGTGGCAGCCACGCACGATAGTGTAGTAGGAGCGCTCTCGTTAGTGTTAGTAGGAGCAGCTGTAGCGGCACCAGCGTCATCCACCGTAACATGAACAGCGTGTTCGTTGGTCATTCCTCTGGCGGGTTTGCGTGGTCAAGGCAATGGAAAAACGTGTAATGTGTTCCTTTTGTTGCGGGTGCCGCTTGCTTGCGCTTTGTCTTTTCCCTCCCGGTGCAGCAACCCTCTCGGGTGCCATTAGTCAAGGTTTGCCCTCCCTCCTTGTCTGTCTGTTTCTGCTAACTCGGGCTTTAAGAACGATCGTGGTTCCTAAGGATTCACGCCACACGGCGTTGTTTGTCGTTGAGCTGTGGCCATGTACCATATTTTAACCCTTTGGTGATGGCGAGTCGTTTTCGAGTTCGATGTGTCGTCCCCTCTCGTGTCGGTCTCATCTACCACTCTTCCGGCGGTGCTTTGGTCGTGCCGCACGGCAGTTATTGTGAAAATCATTCTGAGATTCCGTAGCAAATAGTCTTCGGTTTGCTGTTAACCTTGATGATTTCGTAGTGTCCGGTCTCTGGCCTGAACGGTAGCCAGAGCATTTTTCTAGTAGCTCTGGGGGGTGCGCTGTGGGTCTTGCCGGCAGTTATTGTGAAAGTCATGCGGGGATTTCCGCAAGTAGTGTTCGGTTTCCTTTCATTGTTGATGGTTTCGTAGTGACTTGTCTCAGGGGCGGGACTCGGTAGAATAGCGTTTCAATTATTTGTGTTGTGTTTGTCCGGTTTTGCATCGAAACCATCTACATCCAATTCTCGAGAAACAAGGCGAGAGTGAAGCGACTTTTTTCACGCTATTTCGTCTTGAAGTATCATCACATCACGTCACGTCCTGAAAGCCGAAATTTTTTTGGCCGTCCCTTTTTCTCACCCGACACGCTTAGCTTGCACCGTTTGCCGACTTTTTAGCTGTAGGTGAAATGGAACGCACGCGGTGCGCCAAGATGGGTGCATTTAGGCGCGTGAATGATGGGTTCGGTGTTTTTATGTCCGCGCTGTTCGTGGATGGATGGTCTTGATGCTGTTTGCCGCCGGTAGGATGTAGGAGAGTCCATTGCTGTTGTTGACTTTCTTTTGCAAGAAAACGTTTTTGGTTGGCTTTTTTGGTTTGCCCTTCTTAACGTTGCAGTACCAGCCAACTAGTTTTTTATTCTTCTTTTTTCCTCCGCAAAACCAGCCCGTAAGTATCATCTGAGGGTAGGATTGGATTGTATGAGGTCGCGGGTTGCCAAGTCTTATGGCGAAAAGTTGGTGCTCACGATCAAAATGAGTTGCCGACGTTTTTGCTTGGATATTTACATTACGAGTCTGGAGTTCAATCGACGTTCGGCTCTGTACTTGTATGCTTTTATTATCACGTATTTGTTTGTTCTCGTTGCCTGTGCTCAAACGCACAACAACAATGGATGAAACGAAAATGGGGTCTACATATGTGTAGTGCATACCGTCGTGGTTTCGCTCTGTTTAGTGTGCCGTCTTTCTTCGGTCGAGGTACGGAACGCAGCTTTCTCGCGCAGGCAGCAGTACGTTAAGAGTATTGCCCCCCACCGGCGTAGTCTTTATTGGCCCTTTTTGGTGAAGAACAGCTTTCTGGTCTCAAAAGAATATTGAGATTTGTGTGTCTCTATTCATTTCATTTCACGCGCGGTGTGCGCAGGCATGTGGAGTGGTTTTGAAGAGTGCGTTCAACTCAGTGCCGTGGTTTATTCGTGTGTGTCTTGTTTTGTCTGTCGTGATGTATTGCGAGGGGGGGGGAGCGAGGGTTGTGGGTAGGGTGAGCGGAGGACTGAACCAATCACCCTATATACACGCGTGCGGGGACTTTATGCTGTTGGCGTTTTGTCTTTCAGGCGTCGGTAGGAGCACGCTCCATGTCTGCATGTTGTCGTTTTTGAGTACGTTTATTAACCTTGACATCTTTTGAGGTCCAACCGATCAAATTTCCGGAGGGTTTCTCCGTTTTGGCAAAAGCGCCATCACGTCTTTGTGTGTGGTTTCGGGACAGTGTAGCCACATCTGGGGGTGACGTCCATGGCATGTCGTCCTCTTACAGAGTATTCCTGCGGCGATGAACGCGCCCTTGTTGCGGGCGTGATGTTGGGGGTTCGATGGGATTGCACCGCTCTTCGGAAAATAGGATAGGACCATGTTGTAGGTCAGACATAGTGTTGTATGGTCAGAAATAGTGAAATGTGTGGGCGTCGCGTTGTTGCTGGTGGGAGACGTAGCGAGGAACCGTTGTTGTGATTACAACCCCAAACATCCACACCCGCGATGGAACTATCACCAAGCGCCGCTGCGATGTTTGGAGTCGGCCAGCCGTGTACTACATGTATGGAGAATATATGTTGCATTCGGTTGCTGCCGTTTCATAAAAAAAAACGTTGATCAGGTATCCTTGCCGCTCCCGCTCCGACCCGAACGTCTTGAAGAGATCGAAGAAAGGATGCATCATATGCTGAGCATATTGCATGCATGATCATCAGGTGCATACGAATCCAAATCATCACTCGCCGTGTGCATCACCGTCAACTAGGAGAGGCCCACACTCAGGCCCAATCTCAACCAGTAGATGTCATGCAATTGTTCTTCTTGCCGACCACGACCGGACACCGGTATTGTACACGCAGACCCAGACGACGTTGTACAAGAAACGGAAGCCCCCCGGAAAAGAAATAGCGGCACAAAAAAAGCGACGCACCACCCGAAAGCACCACCCCACGAAACGAAAGGAAACAAAGAGAAGATGAAAGGAAGTGTCACGACCGAGAAGTGATCGAAAGCGACGAACAAATGAAAATAACGTATTGTCGAAGAAGGAACTCCCCCGTAAGAAATCACGGTGACGACGGCAAGGTGGAGCAGGAAGTGGTGTCCCAGACACAAGAAGAAGGAAAGCTGTAGAACCGCAAAGAGCCCTTTTGGACATGGAATCCATAGTGAAAGCGCAGACGAAGGCGGGTGTGATATTTTCGAAACTAAACGAATTGAAAACATGACAAAAAGCATTTAGAGCCTGGCGATGTGCTTGGAGTGGCGACTGTTCTACTCGTGCAGATTCCGCTTGCGTCGATCGATCCTACACAGCGGACGGCTACGGCCGTTGAGTTGGGTGGCCCTACGTCACCAGCCCTGCGAGGCTGGGCCGCCGTCCGGCGTGAATTCTTTGCATTCCAATATCCTGGTTGCGGTTCCGGAGATCTCGGACTCTCTCGCGGCCTCATGCCGCCGAAACTGCCGCCGCCAGAATTGTTGAAACGGCTTTCGGATGCACAGCGAGTCAGTTCTCGCGATTTGTGAAAACCCTTGTCTGTACATTTGGGCGACGATCCTTTTGATTTACATGACTCGGGTTGGACCCCGGAAGCCAACAACAGCTTGGCGGATGTGCTGTGTGGCTTTCCGGGTGTGTTTTCGTTCGCGGTCACCGTCCGACTTCGGTTTTCGTTCCGTGAAGAAACCATTTCGTCTGGAAGTCCCCCCCCCCCGGCATGAAACCGCTGGCCTCGCGTCCCTATAGGTATTAACCCTCTGATGGAGAGAGAGGTCGACGCCATTCTTGATCAATACCTTGCTGCCGGTCTTATTTAGCACTCGTAATCGCCGTGGGCGAGTCCTTTGGTTGTCATGCCAAAAAAGGACGGCAATCTGCGTTTGACGGTGAACTACATACGAAAAGCTAACAAACTGTGAAGCCTTGGCCAAGAACTGTAGCCGCGTGTTGACCACGTAAAATAATATATTCACTGCACAAGGGCAGATGTTTTCCATTTTCGATCTGACCTCCGCTTTCCACCAGATCGAGGTAGAAGAGGACACGGTCCAGCTTACGGCGTATTGAACGCCCACGCAACTTTTTAATTGGATCAGGATGCCTCAGAGGAGCTCCGTTGAACCGTCGTGGTTCACACGATCATCAACGAGGTGGTTACAGGCCTGGACCAAGTGCTTGCGAACTTAGACGATGTGATTGTGTTTGACGCTGACATGTCGCCAATATACGGTCATTTTTGGAGCGTCTGCTGCGCAAGTACAACCTCAAGCTTTCTCCTTTCAAGCGCCGCGTCGGCGCTAAGGAGGCCGATTTTTTAGGCCACACCATCTCCCCTGCGGGCGTTAGCCTTCGTGCCGATAAGATCGAAGCTCTCACGAAAATGCCGCTGCCAACCAACGTAAAGCAACTGCATTCTTTGCTGGGTGGGCTTTCGTACTAGAACAAATCCATCAAGGTTTTGGCCGTACGCGTTGAACCGCTCACCGATTTTTTTTACGTAACGACGCCAAGTTTCGTTTTACGCCAGACATGGCGAATACCGTCCGAGAACTTTTGATGAAACCGTTTGAGCCTCCGGTTCGGCTTTTCCGGATTTTGGACGCTGTCGCGGATGGCAGCCGTCCTCACCGGCTTTGCTGTGACGCCTGTGTAGATGGTTTTGATGCGGCACTCTAAGAAGAACAGGCTGATGGTTCCATCCGTCCCATTCTGTTCGTGAGCCGCGCTGCGCTCGAAGCCGAGCGCAATTGGACTGTGCTAGACTTAGGAGCCCGGAAGCTCGTGTGGGCAATAAAACTCATGTGGGGCTACACACTTTCTGATTTATTCGGATCACAAGGCCTTGGAGAGCATCGTCAAGGTGGGCGAACACAACGCCCGCGTACAACGTTGGCTCGAGTTCCTTTCCTCGTTCAATTACACCCGTGTCTACCGGAAAGGCACTGCCAAAGCCAACGCAGATTTTCTTTCGCGGTTGTCTTGTTGCCGGCGACCGATGCCAACAGACACGGTGACACCAGATTGTCGCAGTCGATTACGCCGCGGGCGTTTATTCTAGTTCGACGCCGAGCATCGGCTTGTGCGCGGCTGCCCCTTGCTAGCGACGGGACGCGTTGCCACACACACCTTTGGCGGAGGCTGACTTTGGGGACTTCCGCCGTTTCGGGCCGCAAAAGTGGTCATGCCGGCCCCGGAGCCCCCTCCCCTTCTGTACGCGTTGGTCGTTCCGCCCTCTGGTGTTTTCGCTGTCGTCAGCGATGCAGTCCCCATGAGTTCTGTGCCCAATGGATCTCCTCCGGCTTCCGTTCCTGCGGTGCCAGACGTCGCTCCCTCGTCCACCGTCAGGACCTCAGCAACTGCCCTTTCGCTTGCGCGCGCTCCTCTGCTTTCTTCTCGTACTCGGGCGAAAACGAACTCGACCTCTGGCATGGCTCAAAGCCGTCCCAATAATTTTCCGAAATAACCACGGGCCGTTGTTGTGCCCAGAAAGCCGCGGCCTCCTCGGACGCCGGCCCGCTCGAGCGGTGCTGCGCGGTCGACGCGAGCCGCGGGCCGCTCTACTTCTGACTCATCGCCTTCAGCGGCGTCGGTCGAGTCGACGCTCCCGCAGCCAGCCACGCGTGCTCCGGCAACGCCGCCGCCCGCGATTGTGTGCACACACTAACGCATGCTGATTGGGCTCGTGAGCAGCGGTCGGAAAGTGAGTGTGTGGCGGCTGAATATTTTCTATCTGAACCCCGACGGTTGTGCCGGATACACTCTGGGACTTATTGCCTTGTGCGCGACGGCCAGCGTTGTCTGATGTTGTCGCCCTTGCATCTCAAACACGCCTGCACACTACAGATGATGGTACGAGGTTGTTGGTGAGAAATTCTGTCCCATTGCCCATCGGTAGTTCGCGCGGGCGTACCACTCGCCTTCCACCTTCGACGACTCCGCTAATATACGTGCCTATGTTGTTGCGAACTTGGGTCTTTCAAGCTTGCCACGCCACCGCGTCTTTCCACCTGGGCACTGCTCGGACTTTACGTGTGTTGGGTTTTTTTACTGGTGGATTGGTATGGATTTGTCCGTTCGTTGGTGGGTTCGGCATTTTTTAATCTGCCAAGCGCGCAAGAATTCCCGGCAAATTTGTTTACGGATCGTTTGAGTCGCCGGGCGGATGTGTATGCCACTACCAAGGCGGGATTTACCGCAAAGGGTACGGCTATTATTTTCGTCAATCGTTACGTGGCGTTGTGGGGTTGTCCGGTGACTCTTCTCTCTGATAACGGTATGCAATTTTGTTCCAAGTTATCCATGGCGATTGACGAGCTGATGAAGATTAAGAAAGTCACTACCAGCTCGTACAACCCCCAAACAAACGGTGGGGCCGAGCGTGTTAACCACACCACGGCTCAAATGCTAGCTGTCGTGGTCAACGAGCGGCAGGATGGTTGGGGACGTTCCTCTCCCTCATGTCGAGTTCGCCTACAACAACTCGGTGAACCTCGCCACAAGCTTGGCGCCGAACGAAGTGTATATTGGACGGTTTCCTCGTCTCCTGCTTTCTGTCTTGGACTACCCTAGCGTGGGTGGCCACCAAATTTTGGACCGTGACCAGCTCGCCTTTTGCAATCTCTCGGTGGAACGTCGGAGACGAGCTTACGCTCTGGTACGGGAACAACATGCGATTACGGTGTCGAACGTCGGAATTCTGTGCTGTTGGACGGTTTGCGTCAGATTCCGAAATACGAAGCTGGTGGTTGGGCTTGGGTCTACAGCTCCGCCGCTACTATTCGGTGCCCAAAGCGAAGTTTTCGCTCAACTACACCGGACCGTATAAGATCCTTGCTGTTGGTCCGGCCAAAGCAGAAGAGGGAATTAGAAGGTACTTGAGGGGAGACCAAAATGGTTGCTATTGTGAAGACGACATTGACACCCTTCTTCCTTTTCTTCTTTTTTTCGAGAGAGACAACGTGTACTTCGATTACTGTCTTTTCATGTACATCTCATACATACGTTTCGAACTTGCAGAGGGCGGGAGACCATGGACAAGCTGAAGACCTCAATATTGAAGGCCCAAACTCAATCAATGAGAAGAGGAGTAGCAACTACATATTTCGCTGAGCACATGGACGACTTGCTGATGATACTGCTTCTACCTTTTAGGGCCCTGCGAACACTGCGAAATCGTGAATCAATCGCGTTTGTATGCAAAATAAGCCCCTCCCGATGCACTGCCGCCGCTCCCACACACTCACAAACGATATCCCATACATGACCAAGTTCTGACCCCTTGACTTAACACCACGAACCCTTTCATCATCGCCTCTCCGCAACAAGAGACCTCCCGTAGCGAGCAACCCTCGCGGTACTCTGTTCCGTCCTGCCTGCCGCGAAAACTAACATATTCCAGCATTAGATCATATGTTTGGCCATGAAAACCTCTACAACTTCGCATGGCGGGAATAGACTCAAGAATGCCACAATCTACATGAAGTAACATCTACCATACACGTCAGGAACACCTGGTGTATTCATCATCGTATGCGTAAAAGTTGTCATTGTGGAACGAAACGCGTTACAGCAGAATCGACAGCGATGGTCGCCATCACGTTGCCTTCTAGACTGCATGTAGCAGGTATACCAATAGAACATGTCTGTAGGAAGGAAACGGATAAATAACCATGAACTCAAAACCAGGCAAGTGTGGAAATCACGCTGTATCATCGGCGTTGAACACAAAAAAAACAAAAATCTTGGACCGAGAGCAATATGCCGGTCGCACTAGCGACCAAGTAGGAGTTACACCACCCGCAGCACCAGAATTTAACAATGCACGGTTGACGTGGTCTCGTCCCATCGACTCTTGTGCATCGTCTCGACCGACCCGCCGCGTTATCTCCAAGCAGACGTCGTCAACACTGCCTCCACCGCGGCCATTGCTGTCTGTCCCTACCTTACGCCTTCTGCACCTCTGACTCAGACTTAATTCATTTCTTCTCCTTCTTGAAGAACTCTTCCTGGATTTCTAACATAAGGATAAAATATTTCATCATGTGCTCGAAGGCGGCCATGCCTCCGCGGACGTTCAGGTCGTGGTCTAAGCATCTTGGGAGGTGGAGCGACGCCTGTGTGCAGCGGGTTGTCGCCGTGAGAGAACGGGACACATGACTGGGGATGAGTGGACGTTAGACGAGCCCTGTTAAGGCTTAGCACGGTACAACATCATGAAGAACGTACTTGAGTGCACCTCCAACACTTGGTATGTGTTCTTGTGGCAACCGCCCTGACGCTTCAAGAATCAAGCACAGCGAAAAAACGGCCATGCAGGTTAACCCGGGCGGAATTCTTTCTAGTCCGGGTCGGGGTAGCCCCAGGAATCACATATCTCAGAATCCTCGGCGTGAAGCTGCGCCCTATTTGACCGGTTAAATCGATATGCAGTATGGAGGTTGTGGCTTTGCAAGCTCAACGTGTTGTACATGTCAAACCAGCAACAACGGCAAGACAACAACAACAACAACAACAACAACAACAACAACAACGGTAGCGACGACAGCATCGACCAATTATACATCGGACACAAGGGTACGTTTGCGGTGGTGGGAATGGATCGTGGGTGCAGGGTGAAACATTCGTTTCAGGCGTTCGTCACGAGCTGGCCGTTGCTTGTTGTGAATCACAGAGATATAGGGCCGTTCTAGCCGATCTCGTGGGTAACATCCTTTTGTATATAACAGGCGGCGCGCGGGTGCAACCTTAGCATCCTACTCCAGCATGTTCGTTTAAAACAATATGAGACATCTACCTCCCTGACGTTCTCAACCATTCACGTCACGCGCTGGCAGGGCGGAAAGGCCAACCTCGTCGCCCTTCTGCGAAGAAGTCCCCATCATGGTCGTCGCCGCCGTAGCTGCTTCCGAAGAAGGATACGTTGTTGGAGCTCGAGACCCGCGGAGATGGGGGCGGCAGGAGAAGGCACGGGAGATGCCGGGGTGAGCGGAGGCTGTGCCCAAACCGTCCAAGCGCGC
>FN649746.1:1621624-1667414 GCA_000310025.1 Ectocarpus siliculosus
AGGCACCTGGACGGCACTGGCAAGCCTGCCGTGGTAACCCTAGGCACCCTGGATGGTTTGGGCAAGCCTCCGCTCACCCCGGCATCTCCCGTGCCTTATCCTGCCGCCCCCATCTCCGCGGTCTCGAGCTCCAACAACGTATCCTTCTTCGGAAGCAGCTACGGCCGAGACGACGATGACGGTGACCTCTCGTAGATGGGTAACGGGGGTGACGGCCTGGGCCGTCCTGCCGTCGCGTGACGTGAGTGTACCGTGGTTGAGAACGTCACGGACGTAGATGTCGAAGAGTTACGAAACCAAGACACCATAGTAAGCATGAGATACAAACGCGAGCGCCGCCGACAGCCTAGTGGGGGCACGAGAGCATTGAATCAAGACACACAAGCGTTTCCGTATCACGGGGCCTTTGGCAAAATCGTACCTTCACCGCGGCAGCAGAGCTGAAATGACCTCCCAGCCTCGAGGCGGCCGGCCCAGCAGCAGCGGACCAAGAAGAAGCACCCACCGCTGCGGCGCGCACGGCTGTACCTGAGCGTTGTGGAGATGGGGAGCGGGAGGGCGATCGAGGCGACCGACGCGGGGACGGCGGGCGCCCGTCACGTGCCCGTGGGGAGGTGGACCTTCCGCGGGAAGGGGCGGCCGTCGACTTTGTCTCCGACGACGGCAGCAGCAGCGGGATCACATCGGTGGTGGTGGTGTTGTCCGTCGTCTTGCACACGGCGGCGAAAGGCTCAGAGGGCTTCGAGGAGGTCAGGCTCAACACCGCCGACGGTACCGGCGCCGTCAACGTCTCCGTCGCCGTGGCCATCATGATGGACCGTCCTTGCGCCACGGAGCGGACCGCCGTTGAGCTTGGAAACCGTTGCGATCGTGGAGGGAAGCAGGTGTGACTTGGTGACATATATGGGGGCGCTAGCGACGGCACCCAGAACCGAAGTTGTGTGGACAGTTAGTACCCGGGCACCGCTGTTGGCGACGCTGCGGGTGTTGCTGTAGGAGGTCCCGGCGGGCGCGGCTTGGTGTTTCCCCGTGACGATGCGCTTCAGCATCCTTCGCCTCGCAGCAAGCTGCTGCGGAGGGCCCCGGATCGATGCCCAGTTGTAGAGCGGTACCGCCCACCCCAACGAATCGATGCGAACGATCTGCCTGCCTGTCTGAAGTTGGAGCAGGACGAGCGTGCCTTCGGCGCTGTTGTTGTTGTGGTTGTTGTTGTTGTTGTTGTTGTTGATGATGATGATGGCACTTCTTCGGACCACGGCGAGCGAGCTTGACTGCGCACGTGGTGCTGGCAGCACCAGGGCCTGGTTGTCCGCAGCGTTGTCCATAGCTTCGTCGTCTTCTTCGTCTCTGGAAAAAGGGGCATAACAAGAACTTTATCAAGTCAACATATCCGAACTGACACCGCCGTATCCGTGCCGTTCGGAGGAATCAGGGAGTCCCCCCCAGGCCATGCGAGTGCGTTCAGCATGCGAAAGAGCGGATTTCGTTGTCTTGAATGCCCAACCGAGTGGTAATGCGGAGCGGCCGGTGCCAAACATAGATATGCTGGGATGCTGGGATCCTACATCAGCCACGGCTCTCGCCCGACTCGTTTACGACGCACGTCTGATGTAGCACTACAAGAAGACGCGTAGACAAAGAAAAACATGGCTTTCACTGATCTGCTGCTACTTCTATGCTTGACTTCCTCTGAGATCTGCGACACGTCGAATCATCGGGATCTGATCCCGCGTGCCAACAACACTCCTGCCACTGCCAGCTCATGTACACACCCATGGCATGGACACCTCTCGCGCCCATGATGCTTGCCTTCACACCTAAGGGTCGTTGATGCGAAAACGACCTCGTCACCAATCGAGGCTAGAGAGTTCGAGCCTGCCGCGTGATGAAGTTGTTTTGTGAGCTGATGATCGTTTGTGTGAGTAGGGAGAGCAAGGGAGGGCATGACCGATAAGACCGAAAAAAAAAAGGATCAGTTCTTGATTCTTGATGCGGCATTCTCCGGAGATGCGGCGCAACTGATTCGGCCAAATTCAAACCAGCCAATCAGATCACCGCCACAGAGGTTGTGGCGTTTCCTGCATGTTGTGCCTGCCTCCACGCCTCCGCCATGCGCACCGCCAGCCCTAACTCACGACCGTTCTTTCTCCGGCGGGTGTGCGAGCTGAAAAAAGTCAGAGCGTAGCCGAAACCGTTACCCGCTGTCGTTATTCTGATGCAAACGTTTGTTCTTCTCTCGGCATGGCAAGCAGCATTTCATGACTTTTGACATCCTCCAGGCTGAAAACGCCACATTTCCTGCATAACCGTCGTTCCGTATTTGATAAAGGGGGAAAGCAACAGGACGCTATAGGTTTTAGCGTGGGTATTATCAATTTTCTGTTATTGTTGTTGTAGTCGCAGTCGTCTTCAAGCCTTGCTGATTTCTCTGCCCCGTACCTTCATCTGTCCGTGCCGATGTAACTCTTGACGCGCGCTCGATTCCCCGTGGTCACAGGGTAACTTACCCTAAAAAGGTGTCCTGTACTTCGCGAAAGTTCGAACCCCTCAAGGTGTAAATTGGAGGTGACGAACGGGACTTTGCCTCCTCCTCAATACCCCCCCTTCATTAGCCACCCAATAAGGGTGCCCGATCGGTTTTCTACGAATCGGTTCACTTCTTGACGAGTCTTCTGTGGGTCTGTTCTCCACCTCACCTTCTCCATCACCGTGTGTTGGCGCGTACCTCTTCATTCTACATGCGACTTCGAGATTCACGGTTTGAAGAAAATCGAGTCTGCACGCAAGAGCTCCTAAAGGGGGGGGGGGGTAGGTTTACGTGTTCTGGGCCTGAAGAACCTGACGAAATGCGTGGACACCTCACCGGGCTCAACACGTGGCAAGGATGAAGCGGAAACAAAAGCTTCGGAGGGACGGGACGAGCGGAGGGCGACCTGCATCATCCTTGCCATCCCCGCAGGACATGGAGGCGGGTTACACGGTGCAGAATAACATGGTAGGCAAACAAGGGCAAGCGCACGGAAGCCACGGGAGGACCCCACCCATCGACACGGATGAACACATCGTATCAATCGGGCGTGATTCATTCTGGTACGTTCGGCGATGCTTCCAGACTCTTCGCAGCGCTGCAAGGAAGGCGAACGAAGCCTGCTACAATATTGTAGCGTAACGGCTCTTGATTCTTCCGGTCGCCAACAATCGCAGCTCCTTCGAAGTAAATCTCGTTGGCAATAAGTCGCAATTCTGCAAAAAAACGCCTTCAATTTTCATGACAAATACCCGAGTGTAATAAGACACGGAATATCATCAAAGTGCAAAATACTCTACACTCGAGACAGCGGGCAGAACTACCCGCAGCCTGCTTCCGGACATGACTATCCTACAGATTCCCGTCATTAACTAATGGCTTCATCACTTGAAGCGTCCAGGAAGCACATACACTCCGACCCAGGCAAACGAGAATCTATCTTCGTCTTCGCAGCTCGTCTCCCCCCCGCGCAGGTCGCGAAACGCCTCCCCCACTCCCTACTCGGGGGCCCGCCGCCCCCGCTCTCCCGTCCCCTCCCCGCGAGCGCGACATGCCAACCCGACCCCAATCCTCGGCGGTGCTGTTGCACACGTCCACGGCGAGCACGGCCGTGAGCACCAGGGACGCGAAGAGCAGGAACCAAAGACCGGGTTGCGCGCCCTCCTCGGGGCGGTGGTCCCAGCGGTACTCGACCTGAAAGCTGGGGCCCTCGCTACCGGCGGTGGCGGTTGCGGCGGTATCGCCATCTACAACGGACCGAACATCGTAAGGAGTAGGAGAAAAAGGGTGGTGTTGATATTACAAGATCGTGAGCGCTTCGGGAAAGAGGGCGTGTTGGTCGTTCCGTTCCTGGGGGCAAGGCTGTCGGTATTTTGCCGTGAAAAACAACGCGGGCTTCTCGCTTAATGATCCTCACGCGGACTGGATGAAAAAGACGAGCTTTGGCTCATCACACTGTCTGCCAACGCACTTGCTTGTGGGTGGCACGTGTATGTATCGTGCTCTGATCGGTTCTTGCTCTGGTGTCAAACACAACCGCTTGCCCCCAAAGGCACACACAGCGACGAGAACTTTGTGACTGAATATGGTTCGCCCCTGTCGGGTTTCCGGGGTTGGACTATTGACAGACATCATCCAAGACAGAGATACCGCAGGCATCTGCGAGAGAGAGAGAAAGAGAGAATCGGTCGCTGCGAGAAGAGGAGCGCAGGAACTATGCACAATAAAAAAAAAGCGACCCTCACCCAATACCGGGGCCTAGAAAGGTCGTATAATGAAACGTACGTGAGGGTGCGATTTGGAAACGCACGGGAGGGGGAGGATTCTGTAGCCGTACATGCTGAACATCCTCCAACACTCTTTGCCCAGTGCCCGAACAAGCTCATCTACCCGGGCAACGCGCGCATCACCGGAATTCAACTGCCGTATCGAGAGACTCACACACGGGACCCGAGCGAATCTTGACGGTTTCCCCCCCCGGCGCGTGCGAAGGTCGCCACGAGCCTCTTCAGACGCGCCCTTCTTCGTTACCGCTGTCCTCCTCTCTCAACCTCACCCGGCGCAGAACGAACTGGTCCTGAGAGAACGCGAACACTCTTCAACCAACGGGGGAGCGCGTCATCGCACGTAGGAGGAGTGGAGGTTGGGGGGAGGGACTGTTTAGTGTGCGAACTTCACCCAATCCCGCGAGAAGAATAATTTGTAGGCCGACTACAGCAGTAGAACATGGTCGCCGAGCTCGACGGTGCCGAAACGGTCACCGATGTACGACGTTTAGGTGCCCGCATGTATATGCGGATGTGTCCTGATCTGACCTTTTTTTCCGGAGAAAGAAGTTGCTCTATTGTACAGTCCGAACTTACACAGCAACCCGATCCTTGTCGGGAGAGTGTGTGCCGCTGTCTGGCAAGATAGTCTTGAACTGGACCGTGTCCGGTCGTCCGAAGCGAGGCATCTGCGATCGAAGGGCCTTTTCCCACGTGGTGCTTCCCGTTTCTACATGTGCGTGTATGTTTGCGCAGAAAACAGGTTATTTATGTGACACACGTCGGGCAGAGGGGGCGGGAATTGGGTTTATTTCGCACATGCTCTCGCTCACTTTCATGCAGGATGCAGCCGTGTACCCTTAACCCCTTTGGGTCTAGGCTGGACTGTCAGATTTTATTTTGCGCCAAAAAAAAATATAACGAGAGCGAGAGCGAGCGGGAGAGAGAGAAGGGCAGAGAAAGACACCGGTGTACTTCTGCACACGCAACAGCTATCTCCACCTGTAGGCCATGAGGGAAGCCGGCGACAGGGTAGTGGCCACGGACAGGGTTGATGGGTGGTCGCGCTGCGGTCAGTAGGTCAGGTTAGCTGTGTAGACTTTGAAATAATCAGCCGTCTAGCTGCCTCAACTAGTCTATTTTCGGTCTATTGTACATGATTAGTCCAGAGAGGGTAAAATGATCAGTGAAGACCCATAGCTGGTATTTCTACTTCTGTACTTCTCTGTTCTCTGTCCCCCCACGAAATGTGCCCTGCCAGCTCTCTAGAGCTCCTTTGTTTTTCAAACAACAAGCACATCCACCAGCACACACCTGTACCTCGTGGTTTCCTGGGTTCGGGCGAGGGTATGTGTGGCGCTACGAGTGTGGATGTGTTGCTGATATATGTTACTCGTCTACTGCAGTCGTTCGATGTAGCTGCTGACACAATGACTACTGGATCTGGGAACGATTTTCAAATTGTTGGGAGATGCAGCAACCACGATATCCTCGATATCTGGGCTTCCGCAGGGCTTGCAATACCCCTCCTTTTGCTGCCCTCTGCTCTTTGCAGCAGTGGCTTCCTACGTTCGGGCGAGTGAACGTGTGGTGCTGCAAAAGAGCACATATACATGTATGTACAAGGCGTCCCTCCGGAGTGGGGTAAAGAGAGCACCGCGGCAAGGGGTGATGCAAGAACATGCAAAAAGCAAAAAAAAACAGACATATATAGATTATAGAGTACGCGCTGTTCGTTCCGCATTTATTGCCGTTTTCTGATCCTGCGTCTCCCACCGCCGCCGTCGCGGATTCCGGGCCGCCAAACGACTTGAAATTCATCAGAGCCGTATTGTCGCCCAGGAAACGCACACACACACCCTCGCCACAGACGGGCAGATAAGCGTTGTATTTGCGCGTTTAGCATGCAAACAGCAGTATGTTGTAGGGCCCTGACCGTTGCATCACGGTGTGTGTAGCACATTCCGGAGAAGAAAAGAAGTAGAGGTCACCTGGATGTGCATGTGTACATTTTGTGAAGGTGGGACGGATCGAATGAATCCACAGACAGGAGCCGCGTGTGTGTGTCTTTGTTATTAGCATCGACCGCGCTAACCGGCTGACCAATGAAAAGACGTCAGTCTTAGTGCGCGCGTGTGTGTTTGTGTGTGTTTGTTTTCAAACATTCAAAGAAAGATGGATACACGTACGAATGCATACATACATAACACGCATGCACGTACTCTGTGCACCCACCACGACGGGGGGGGAACAAATTATGTTTCCTAAAATTAAATATGTAGACGAACTCACGTCCGCAGCGACCCGGGTGCAGAACTATTTTGTCGTCGCCATATGTTCTACGTTCGTACAACGTCGTTCTATGTTCGGTCCAACGTTCCGACTTTATGCAAGCTGTGCTGCTGCTGCGGGTCGTGGGTGCTTGTTAGCTACAGCAGTTTGTATGTACCACAGCGTTTGTTTGCCTGTTCCTCACCAAGGGTGACAGCCAGGGAGGAGGTGTAATAATAATGCAATATGAGCAGCCAAGACCCGAGCAGCAGAATAAAACAGCGGCAGCAGCACAGCGGCACAAAAAACATGGGAGTCGATGACAGCAGCAGTGTAGAAAAGAGAAAACCAACCAACAGGCGGCGGTTGTTGTTCTGAGTTGAAGAGAGGGCAAATGGGACCGACCGACAGACAGCTAACCTCGCACCATCAATAAGCCGCGTTTCGAGCCACAACGACGGCATCTCACCTCTTAGATTGACACAGTACTTGAATGGCCTACCCGCTTTACTAAGCGGTTCAGACCTTTCTCGCGGGCGGGCGTGTTTGTTTGTTGTGTTCCTCCAGCGTGCTTGGCAAGCACGGAGTACAGCAGGTACAGGCGTGTGCGTTTTCGAAACTGCTGTAACACGGATACCTGTGTGACCAAGCAAGGTGTTCTCGCTGTTCTACCCGCTACTTACTGCTGTGCTAGAAAGAAAAAAAAGAATGTTACAGCTGCTTCAAAAGAACACGAAAGACTCTCCAAGTCGAACAGCCGCCAGGAAACAGAAGGGAAAAGAACACCCGAACAGCCTCCACTGATGCTAACGACCAGCCAAAACAAATCTATAACTGTTCATATGTACGTCTGTATGTATTTATGTATGTATGCACACACACGTTCATGTACATACATTGAGAGTTTCATGATTTGGCATTGATTGGCCCCATTCCCGAGGCCTTGGTATTACCCGCTGTCACTGAAGTCTCTTCATTGGTCAGGCGGTTAGCGCGGGTGCTAATAATCTAGACACACCTACCCTATGGACTTGCCAATACACAGCGCGAAGGGCTGCAGGGCGGCAACTCCACGACTTGCCACTACACCAGCATTTGCAAAAATGATCAATCAATCATCAGTCAGAACGCCTGAAGACTCAAAAGGGTTAACAACGTTTGTTTCTTAAAAACATAATCTCACAGAAAGATAATCCATTCGAAATATAGCCACAGCAGTCGAAAGGGATGTTCTGAAGTATTTTCAGTGAGTTCGTTTTGTGTATGTTTCTGCCACGGTATTCGCCCGTTGACATATTATACCGGTCACCCCGGTGGTCTAGCGGGTACCCTCGCAGCCTACTAAGGGCCAGATCATGCGTTCGAGTCCACGGCAAAGTGAGTTATTTTTCTCACTAAATAAATCCTGGTCTTTGAAGCGACGCGCTGCAAAGCTCGTTGTTAGTAAACTAGATCGACTTCATAAGTCGCGAGGGAAGGGATTGCTGTGCCCTTCTCGCGATAAAAATATCTCAGGCAGGAACCGCAGAAGGGGGTCCAACCCCCCCTCCTGTGTGGCCCCGGTCGTCTAGCTAGTAGAAGTGGAGGATGGGGGCCAGAGGGGCAGACGACAAAGAAAGTCAAATGATGGGAGAAAAAAAAGAAATCTCATCCACTATCCAAAACATCAATCAATGGGTCATCTTGTAGACAAAAAGCGTGACCTGCGATTAATATATTGGCCCAACATATACAGAACACTGAAACGGGTCTCGCATACCTCTTCCACGCTCCCAGTGACCTTGCTCCTGTGAGACATCGATGTCTCCGGCCGCAGCAAGCGGAGCAGCACCAGCCGCGCTGCTACATATTAGCGGACAGACGCGCCAGCAGCACCTCCACCACGAGGAGGGTCCTGAAATACGTGAACAAGGCGCACTGACATACGCAGCCAGCAGAGATCACTACATCATAACCAACCCTACTCCCGCCCCTCCCTTACTGCTCTTGCTGTGCTAGACTGCTGGCTTTGTTGTGCGCTGCTTTGGCAAGTTCAAGTTCCGCCGCCCACAGTTCCGGGGGCTTCGCAGGTGACAGTCTCGACTCACCCCCCCCTTGACAAAAAGTTCAAAAGTTTGGTTGGTTACTTGCTCCCTGTCTCCGTTAGACGACTCATCAATGGGCAAACACAACACCTGCAACAGCACAAAACTGTGCTTGGATACGTGTGTGTGAGATGGAGAGAGGGAAAGCCACAAAGTTTCATCACATGAGTGACCAATGGTACACCTGAGACGCTCTATACGTACGCCGGATGGGCCCGACATGTACATCCATCCAGCATCCAGCACCACCGCGATCACTGGAGGCCGCTGGTAAGCCTTTGCTCGGTTGTTTGGCTCTTTCTCAACCCCTTTCCTTGAACGCGCACCGTGCCCCTTATCATCTCTCCCGAAATCAATGGCTTTCACTGGGCGCTGTTCAAGGTCTTGTCGTTTGAGAATAAAAAGAAAAAGAGGACTAAAATGAAGGGAATTATGTGTTGGCGTGTGTGCCATCGCGGCGCCCGCTCAAACGTTACAACCTGATGATTGATATTTTGATACCCCGTGTGAATACGATAAAACCTCAAGACGCACTTGCCATCATTGCTGTGCTTGAGTCTGTGTACATCAGGGACATCAAGCCCACAATTCAGCATGATTCCACCACAACAGATCGTGTCCTGAAGGTTGTGCACTGCAGGTTCTGAAGCATGACATGACCGAGCTCGCAGAACTTCGAGGCAAATAGTCGAGAAATAGGGATGAATCCTAGAAACCGATGTGCTCTGCACGCGCTATACTACGTCGCCATGACTGCTGCTGTGCTTGAGTCGTCTGTGTACAGAGGGAACGTCAAGCCCACAAATCAGCATAGTTCCACAACAACAACAGAGTGTTCAGGGCGCGGTGGGGATCGCGGTTTTCCTCTTCAAAATCCAGGAAACGCCTGCATATATCAGTTTTCCAAATTCTAACTCCAGTACGAATCTTCAATCGCAAATTAATCGTCCGCGCACCCCGCTTGTGTACAATGCTAGTATCTGAGATTGAAGCCCTTGCGATACACTGCAGACTGCAGACTAGCGGTCCGCGATTTTCCAGACGATCCTTTTATCATCGAGGTCGGTGAGCTACAAGCTGGATTGTTAAAGCTGCTGTGCGGTCCGATATTGAAACGCTTCAAGCATACAGCAACGGTGAATCAGCGCCAATGTGAGTCTGTGGGGCCGCGAACTTCGGCGCAGCTCTTCCCTCACATGCTCTTCTCGTCACCACAGTCTATTTAAATACCTGCGGTGATGTATACGTAGGTCTACCACAAGCAAAGGTGCTTGAAGCGTTTCAATATCGGACCACACCGCAGCTTCAATAACCCAGCTTGCAGCTCACCGATCTCGATGATAGAAGGATCGTATGGAAAATCGCGGACCGCTAGTCTGCAATGTATCGCAAGGGCTACAATCTCAGATACTAACTTTGTACACGAGCGGGGTGCGCGGGCGATTATTTTGCGATTGAAGTTTCGTACTGGAGCTACTTGTAGACTTTGGAAAACTGAGATATGCAGGCGTTTCCTGGATTCTTGAAGAGGAAAACTGCGATCCCCACAGCGTCCTTAAGGGGGTAAAGAACAGGGGTTTTGACGCTGGCTCTTTTACCATACTTTAATCCTATACAAAGAAAGAAAACAAGCTTCCCGCCAGGGTTAGGTTAGGCATTCTATTGTCATCAGTAGAGGACACCATGAAGAGGCGTCGTGCGTGCTGGCACGTTCAGGTTTGCTACTGGAGCGGAAATATCGAAGGTCGCAGCAGCCTCTGAAAATAGTCCGAAATCTGCGCCGGAACCAAGCGGCATCCAACATTTGTCACAGCCATGCTCACCGCCACGGACCGTAAACCCCTGAACGGAGGGGCGTCAGCAGTAGCTAGTGGCATCAGTTACTGCTGTAAACCCGTAGAGTTCAGGAGATTGGGGTCGGTGGCGGCGAGCATGGCTGTGACAAAATTGGATGCCGCCTTGGTTCCGGCGCAGATTTCGGACTGTTTTCAAAGGCTACTACGACCTTTGATATTTGGCAAACCTGAACCTGCCAGCACGCACGACGCCTCTTTATGATGTCCTCTACTGCTGACAAAAGAATGCCTAATCTAACCCTCAAAACTGACCATATTGGAGCGCCTCCCGTTTTGGCTCTTTTGACTTGAATTTAGAATGGTGTGAATTTTTATTTTTATTTCAGAAGAGGCCTGCGGAGGTAGACGCGTGAAGTGTATGTTTTGAGCAGCCTCTACTGCCGCCCTGTGCGAGAGTCAACGATTTCTGCTTTTCACGATGCCTCCCGACTGGTCTTGTGTGTTCGTTGAACGATTTCTAGACCTCTTGCATTTGTTTTCAAAATTCGTCAGCATCAAAATTACGCTCCTTCCCTCCCTTAAATGAATGCCCCGAAATTAAATATCGGTGTATTTCGCCATCGGTCAGTCGGTTGGGTCCATTCCGGGAGAGGGGGTTTCCTTCCGACCCTCATTTATTCGCCGATCTCTGTCAGTGCAATGATCGAGACAATGACGCCCACGGGAAACCGGCGAATGGTGCGTGATAGGCATGACACGCGACGTCCATGTACTTTAGGAACTGGGTAATAGGCCCGCTTCCGCTGGAAAATTCTGTGCGACGAACGTATGCCTTCAAGTCGTCGGGTGGGGTGCCCAAGAGGTGCTAAACCAAGAGAACTGTAGTTATATGGGTGATTTGTTAAATTTGATATGTTTAGTGTCTTGGTTGGTTTTGTGGGCAGGGATAGTATTCAGGATTGTTCAAGGAGTAGAACCGGTCCGCGGAGCGTTCACTTTTTTTATTTTTGACCGGGCGGAGCGGTTCGGCACTGTACTAATGTAGTATTGTAGCGGACATGAAGTTGCGCGATATCCAACCGGGTAAGGTGCGTCTCACCTGAACAGATACAATGTAGCAACCTATGTAACCTGTAGAGTCGATATCCGTAAGGACAATCAAGCGGCGTCACACTCTCATACGCAGCGTGAAACACGTCGAGTTGCAGGGCGGAGAAGCTGCTGCTCGTCTCGTCTTCCCGTCAGCCAGGGCGACAACGTGCCGTCTAGGTAGTGGCCATGATTCTACCACGACCACGCCGAGGTGTTGCCGGGACCGCGACGACAATAGATATCGGCGAGACCAGGTTGAGCTGACCACCCGAGGTGTGCGTACTCATCCTAGAACGGGCGCCGGAGGTGGTGGGGTCGCGCGTGGTACATCTTGACGTCGGCGGCCGCGACCCGACGTCGGCGTGCCCGCGTCCGTTCGGGCGGTGGATGTCGCGGTGGAGAGTGATGCTCGCCTCCTTGACTAAGACAAGACTTCCGGGCACGACCTTGGCACCCGACCACCCCCGCGCCATGTTGGCGTTGTGGCGCTGTCGTTGCCGGTTGTAGGCCTCATGGCGTCGTTTGGGGATTTCTTGTGTCATGCGCTGTTGGTCCGCAATCGTCCGCTCAAGTCCTTGGCCAAAAGATTCGTCGTCGAGGGCTTGGGTCGCGGCGTCGATGTGGCTACGCGGCTCCCGACTGGAGAGTATTCGGTATGGTTACTCCCCACCAGGGAGGGACGCGTCTGGCGTGACCCGGTGGGTCTAGGTGGCGACAGGGACGAAGTATTATCATCCCCGGGGCCATGTATTACACTGCTGAGCCAGGGTCTCGTGAAGCCACCCCCCCAGCCTCTCGACTGCTCCCTGTGCCCGTGGGTGGTTGGTTGCGCGGTGGTTCAGGGGTACTCGCAGCCAGCGACAAAGGCGCTTCATCACGTCCGCCGTGATCTCGCCTCAGGGGCCACATCGGATCGAGAGCGGCGGACCCAACATGAGGAGGAGCCCCAGCAGATTGTGGCTGACACCAACTGCTTCCTTCAACGGCAGAGGGAAGACGGTGATGAATTTGGACGCTCGTCAACGACGACGAGTAAGTACCGGTTATCGTTGTTGGAGGACACCTTCATGTCCTGGATGTCCATCTCGAGGACTTCCCATGGCTGGAGGAGTCGGGCAGGCATAATGGCGAGCTGCTTGCTCCACACTCGCCTCCGCCGGCGGCACTTGCAGGACAGGACATAGGCGCGGGCATCTTTCTCGATCAACATTACCGTGCGCGGGGTCTCCGGGAGTCCGTACGTGCCGTAAATCAGTGCTAACACCGCCGGCACGGGTCGATTGGGCACCGCAATCGCGAACCTGCGGCCCCGCGGTGCGTGCCAGAGCAAATCGTTGTCGGGGAGAATGTACTCGCTGTCCTCTGCTCGTCCCGCTTCCAACTCGCTCCGCGGTGGCTGCAGCGAAGGATGCTGCCGCTGCCCTTCCACTAGTTTCACGCTGTCTCGCAGGGTGTCCTCCATCCGCGCCAGCAAGGCGGAGAGTCCACGGCACAGCTCCGACTTGTCCAGCGGGTATGGGCAAGGTATTAATGTACCGGAACAGAGGTTTTGGAGCTTGACTACGCGGGCGAAGACCGCTGCTACATGTAAAATCATCTGCGGGCCCAACGCTGTCAAAAGGTTGCACCTCACTGAATCAATGAAGGAAAGGAGACACCATAACAGAGGTATCGTCACCGCGGCAGCAGCAAATAAATCACCCTGTGCAGATTATGCTGCCATACGGGTTGCAAAACATACCAACGAGATGATTGATGATGATTTCTTTGGGGCGTTCGTTCCAAACAACCACAGATGGAGTCAGGAGAGCGAAGAAGCAGAAAGCAGATAACAATACCACAGATTTAGCGATGATGCCAAAACATCATCATCATCACGTTAGTTGAAGTGGTCTGGCGAGAGGATGGGCGTGCAGACGATATAGACACATGCACGCACCCCTGCGTGTAGGTAGCAGTAGACTATTCTGCTGTAGCCCGACCGATAAAATGCTCGTGTGCGTGTGCGTTGTGTGTGATCTCCCTCCTCGCTCTTTGTGAGCTCGTCTTGGTAATGTTGCGTGCTCGTTGTCAACGCTCAGTGTGGGTTAACGTTGCGAAACTTGGTGCATACAGAGACAAGACAGGGTGGCCTTTGTTGATTATATCCTGCTGTGGGAGTGTGGTATGCGCCACTTGCAGCTCCCAGGCTCCCGGCTGATGATGTTTTGGCCTGTAAACTGGTACTGTTTGGTTCGACTGCGTGCGGTGCCCAGAAGAAAGCGGCGAAGTTGCCAAATTAATCGAACAAACACAAGACAAGTAGGCGCCAAGTTAATTGGAAACAGCTGGTTCGCGGACGCCAATCAAACTCTGTCCTGGTGCTTTGCGGTTGTTTTCTGTACTACGCCACACCGGAAGGACGTCTGTCGGTCATTTCGTTGGTCAGCGGGTTGGGAGAGTTGAGCCGGGTCGATGCAAATCATGACGAATGAAGACGGACAACACTACATATCACTACTCCCTCGAGCGAAATGTGCCTCCAAACACGAAAGACACGCGGCGGTGCGTGCGTATACGTGTGAGCACGCCGTGCTGTGTCATAGGAAGCAGAACTGTTCTTGTCGATCCAGAAGCAAGAAGCAAGAAGCGAGATTCCGCGGGCGACAGGATTGATCAATTGTGCCTACAATATATTTTTGTGGCTACCTAGACTATGCCTTGTCGGCAATTTGTCATGTTGGCGCAGACCAAAAAGGTGGTTATTGACGCAGACTATATATAAACCAACACCAATCGGCCGAATGAAGGCATGGTGCTATGTTTAGCTGGCACATCTGATGTGTTTCAGCTTCACGGCAGTGCCTGTCATGCACCATCGTTTTTTTTTTTTCCCGCGAGAGTTTGGCGACGACAAAGTCGCTCTAACAGTATCTGTCTCTCACTGTCGTTTTTTTTTTTTTTGGCGAGAGTTTGACTGGCAACCAATGGTTGTTGTTTCATGTCTAACAGGCACCCCCCCCCCAAAAGACCTGTCTCTCCCCCAACACCGTGGGCGCCCCAACCCCAAACCCCCAACCCCAAACGGCATCGGGGACACGATGCTACAGCAGTGGTAATACCGTAGCACATCGCCACGGGGAGTACAGCAGCAGTAGGTGATTGTGGTGGTGTGTACATACATACCTACCTATCTATCTATGTACATACATACTTCCTTCATGCTACGTGTACTTGAATTAATAATCCAAGAAACACGCGCAGACATCCAGAAGTGGTAAATACAGTATTATTATTATGTACGTACGTAGTGAAGAAAGAGAGAAAGAGAGTGGTGAACGGAAGGAGGACGATGAAGCACGGATTTATGCATGTGTAGGATCTGATGGAAGCAGCAACAACATGCCATGCGAACGGGGCCGAAACAAACACATACAACAAGTAGCCTCGAAGGCAGAAGCCTCGGTGCACGTGCATTTCTCTCCATCTGCTCTGTGCCGTCTCTCTCTGTCTGTCTTTACTTGTAACCCGGAGAATAGTCTGGGCTCTCCCATCAACTGGCGCCTCCTCCCCCTCACTGCTGTGTGTCCCAGCCAATGGCTGGCCTATTGAAGGAGGCAGAAGAAGTGTTATTTTCTGTAGTCAGCCGCACGGAAGGACATCTATTTACTGTACAGCGGTAGCGGGTTGAGCCGGGTCGATGCAAATCATGACGAAATTCGAATGAAGACGGACACAACCATTGTACGTATCACCACTCCCTCGCGCGGAATGTGCCTCCAAACACGAGAGAGACGCGGCGGTGCGTGCGCAGACATGCGCATACAGTATCTTTGTGTGGCTAAATATCTATGCCTACTTTTTTTGTATGCATGCGTACATTTTGTCACGTTGGCGCAGACCAAAAAGGTGGTTATTGACGCAGACTATATATAAACCAACACCAATCGGCCGAATGAAGGCATGGTGCTATGTTTAGCTGGCACATCTGATGTGTTTCAGCTTCACGGCAGTGCCTGTCATACACACAGCACCACGATATTGACAGAAAGTGTTCAAGAAATGCACCGCATTGATGGGTGGACAGCAACAGATCAGTGAAGGGCGAAAAAATGGTTGTCGTTTATTATTTTCTTTTATGGGATAGAATTGGCCCTTATAGTCGACCCCCCCGCAAGGGCTGGAGGGGTTGTCAGGTTGAGCAGTGTAATTGAGCAACTAGTGTTCGAGCTGGGTATGAGCGCTCTTTAACGTTGTGTGTGCGCTTCATGGATGTTTTGAATTTTCGTTCGATATATACATATATATGTCGTCGTGGGGTATTGAAGAAGCTTGAAGAAGGATCGAAATTCCAAGCGCGCTCCCGCACGAGCGGACCTGGTCTAAGAAGGCTAAAACAAGAGATAAAAAAACAACTGTGAGTACCCGAAGAAAGAGGCAACGGACGTGCTCCCTTCCCTTTTTATTTCTTTGTTCCTACATAACATGGTGGCGTCGTCTGGCATTTGGACACCTGTCCTTCCCTTCGGGGCGCATCGTTCGCGCGCGTGTCTCACAATTTAGTCCTCTCGGGTTTTAGTTTCATAGTTACCTGGTTTTAGACAGGGCACGATTTTGCTCTCTCTCTGACTCACTCGGTGGGGCACTTTGTGTTTTGACTTTTGCTCCGCCCGTGTGCGCGACGGGCGTCCAGACCCCATCAGCGAGAGCGAGGCTCTCCCCTCGCAGAGCTTTGTGTTCACCATCTTGGATGCTGGCCTTTCTTTACTCATTTGCTCGGATTTTTACTCATTTGCTCGGATTTGTACTCATTTGCTCGGAAGACATGCTCGCGTAGGAATGCTCTCCATGCATGACTGTTTCGACCTTGTGCATGACGCCCACGTTATCCAGAACATGCCCGTTTGCTCCCAAGACGACACATTTCGTTTTTCGTGGAGGTGGGACCGACTCTCGCAGGACTCAAATGACCAGCTGCGACACCCATCAATCTGTTTAGTCCGCCTTGGTGCTATTTAGCGCTCACGAAAAGCACGTTTATCTTTCCTCGTCTCTGCCTCGCGCTTTTATTTTCCTGGCCAGGTGGATCATGCATCGCAGACAAAGACAAGATGTTCCTCGGCGCCGAGATCTTCCTCTTGGTCACCAACGTGATCCTTGTGAGTGGGCAAGGAAGTCGCGAGAGTGGGCACCGTGGGTGTTTCCAAGATTTCATCAATTTGCATGGGGTGCATGTTCAAATCGAACCTTTTCTCCACATAACCCACTATTTCTCGCCGATGTCCTGTCCACCCCTCCCTAACGCCCACCAGCCCTGCCCATGATGATGTGTTTTGTCGCCGCAGATGGTGATATCCTGCAGGGCATGCTGCCGAAGGCCTGCCCGAAATCGTCAAACCCAGGCGCCTGTCGACCAAGGGAAGGACATCGTTGTAGAGGCGGTCGCTGAGGTGTACTGTAGTATACCATATGCATGCTGTGTGTGTGAGGGGCGCATACGGGATCGTGGAATAATTAAGTAGGGGGGCGCCAGACCGAAGGCGTTTGAGTGCGCAGCACCAAGCGTTTCGAGTCCACTCTCGGCTTTCCTTAATGAAGCGTGTGGACGGTGCAGAACCAGCGTTGTGCACGACCAATAGTTTGACCTTGTTTTGTTATGATGCGTATTTACGCCCATGTATCACTCGACAACGTTTTTCGACGCGCTCCCCGTGGCAAACGTTCGTGTGGATACCGAAGTGCATGGGTGTTTTTTTTGCGTTTCGCGAAGGGATTTCGCGACGGTCCCCATGGGACACACATGAGCATCCGTTGGCGCCTGGACTTGTGAGAGTCCATGGCAGCTTTTTGAGAGTTCGACCCTTGTGTGATGTAAACACGACCTTGACCCCAACTATCGTGTTGTCGGAGGACGAAGTAATTCTTTGGGTCCTGGGAAACGTAATTCAGTTGACGAGTATGTAACATAGCAATAGCCTGGTGGCACGGCTTGGGTAGGTAAATTGGTGAACGGGTGAAAAAATCGCTAGCTTGGTGCAACGGCCTGGTTGGTGTTGGGGTAGCGGGGCCGACCTGGTCTTGGCAGAGGGCATGGGTGGTTCTCCTCTTCCGTCGTCGAAATGGTAGATCCGCTTGCTCGAGGAAGGGAGAGTTTGGACAAGTACATCACGATGACTCCAAGAGTGAAATGCTTAGTCCATGCCTGGCTTTGGATGGCTTGGTCGGTGTCCGTGGTCGGCTGCAGCAGCCAGCGAGAAAATGAATGGCATCTACAGGGACGCTCTAGGGTGTGTGCGGATTGCCAACTCAGGCCCATGATATGCGGTGTCCCTCAAGTTGACGGTGTTGCGGGATTTGGGGGTAAGGTTATGCGCCGCTGCAGAGGGGCTCAATGACCAAGCACATGATGTTATAAGATGTAGAAGAATCTTCGAATCGAAACTCTGATAATGATTTTCCCTGTTCGACTGACCTACTAAAAATAGGTCGCTGCGGCGCCTGGTGATTACCGCAGATGGTTCGGGGGGATCATCACTATGATCACGTTTTCTGAGACGTCTCCCGCCAGCGACGATGCGACCCTGACGCATTCACTTGCTCCTCTCGCATTTGTACTATTTTTGAAATCAAAATTTCAAGTGATCCCACCACCCTTTGAGGCCCTGGTGATGCACCTACGACAGGTAGGTGTGCTTCGCCATCAAATTGGAATCTAGACCGCCGCCGAGTCAGTTTTGTGCTGAAAGAGGGTTTAGGGCCAGGCCACTTTCATCGTACTGGGTGCACACCCGATAACTTGCCGTGTATGCCACACTTACTGGTGGCTACCGTCTCCCGCAACGAAACACACTCTTGATCGCGCTTGCCAACCAAAGAATGATTCCTGGAAATTGTATCGATGTGTCCTATTCCATAAAACTACATGAAGTAACAATGATAACGTTCTTTTATTCAACACTCTACTACTAATGTATGTGCAAGCGTCCAAATTGGGTGAACTACAGTAGGCTGGCCTATGACGATCCTCCCCACTCACCAATATGACACGCACACGGATTCGTGATTCTTCCAAGGGTTGCGGAGTTAGAAAAGCGCACATTGTGACCTTGTCCGAAGATTTCCCGTGGCAGATTGACTCCGAGGTGCAAAAAACCTGTATGTACGTACCTTGAACGATGCTCGTTCACGGCCGAGACTACGTACTACAGCAAAACCCACACCGTCTTGCGGTGGCGGGCGCCGTTCTTTCGGATAGCGCCCCCGGTGTCTAGGCAACTACATAGCAACCCTCCACGAACTCACACGCTCGAGTCACCACATGCCATCATGGACGATGCTTTACAGTCTCCAACAAAGTACTGAAATAGTGCCTGTATTTTCGCAGTATTGTTTCGGCCTGGTCGTGGCTGACTCAACACGGGTGGCCAAAGGAGGTTGGGACGTTGGGGATCGACCTTGGACAACCTGTAGTCTAAGCTGCCAGTCCGCCCTTCTGATTGGACCAACGCCGCAACCCGTGATGCGGTGCTAGCTGCGTACGTCGGCGTACAACCTGACCCCCGGGGAGGTTGGGCACCAGATCCAACCCCCTTTGGCCACCCGTGTAGCCACCGTAGGCCACGGTCAGGGCAATCGCGCCGCGCCCTCGGAGAAGTTGAAATTGAATTTTCGATCGTCAGGAAATTGTCTGTTGCCCACGGTTGAAAACATGACGACGCTCGCTCTTCCCTCTCGTACGAGGCTGCAAATGCACCATCCCACAGACGCCAGCTTCGGCGGTAGACGACAGCACATATTCTGCGTGAATTATGATGACCTGTCACCCTCAAGCGGCGGCGCCATTTGCGTATCTGAAACTTCCCACAACGGAAAGCGCGAGAAACACAAGCAGCAAGATCTGTGAGGGTCCATCGTGTGAAACACAGACAGCCAGGCCAATTCGGGACTCCCACTGTATTGGTGCGTGGGGTCAACGAATAGACTTACGTGCCTGGACTACCGAATACAGCTGAAAGTCGGGCTCGCCGTGAGGATTGAAGCAGCCAGCGGGCGAGGCGGTCAGAGCGGGAATATACACGTTCTTGCTTGGAACACAAAAGTGAGAAAAAGCGCTGCCAGGGTAACACGCGATGAAGCTTGGTTCTAGCATACGCTTGACTCGCATCGCGCGCCCGTCATGGTCAACCCCTCCCTCCGGTTGGTGAATATTTTTGGGTGGGTGTTTTGGTCCATCCCCAAAGACGAAACAGAGTGAACACACGCAGAGCGTCTCGGCGAAAACGGGCGGTTGCTTGCAAGACTTACACGAGCTGAGACCCCCCGGCCTTTCCCGCAGAAAAAGGGTGGGTGAACGGCTTGCCGACAAAAAAACGAACACGGGGAAGGAACACGACGGAAACCTACACACGACAACCAGCCAAGCGCATATGTATCCGCTGTGGTAAGACTCACGATTCCCCGTAGCACAGACGGTTCTGCTGGAACAAACAGCACATTGTTATGCAGGAGCAGCAAACATTCATTCCCGGGAGAACACGTAAATGCAGAAGCAAACGCCGGTTGACTTATGTGCCGGCCACAAAAGCTACGGCAGGCCTAAACCAGTCACCGGCCTCATTCCCGACAAGAACTAACGCCCACACCCGCCGCTGCTGCCCCCACTGCCGCGTACCCCCCCCGCCCCCGCCGCCACTTCCCCGTTGCTGCCGACAACTAAAAAGGGACGCCAAGAGGGCGTCGCGGACAGTGACCGCTTCACAAACCCCCCTCCCCACTCCAACGCCTCGGAGATACGAAACCCCTCCCGAGGTGACCGCGCCTATCGCCGCCGTTGCTGATAAGTCACCGCAGGGTGATCCGACGGCGGCGAGAAGCGCGTCCTTGGCAGAGAGGCCTGGCCACGGCTTCCCGTTCCGCCTGCCCTGCATCCACAGGGCGTGGTGCTTGGGCGAAGCGGCGTGGAGCGGCGCGCCCGCCTTGGGAACGCCTTTGTCCAGTACAATCTGTATATTCGAAGAGGTTCAAGAGTAAAAAGGGTGGAGGGGGTTTCATGCATTGGTTTTTGGATCATTGACCACACGTCCTAGAGGTCGGGGAAGGCATGCTCATGTTTTGTATGCCTGAGTTGTTCGACCATTGACCCCCCGGCCTCGAGAGGACGGAGCGTTGTTCCCACAGGACCGATCACCGATGGCCACAAGAGTAAGCAAGGGGGGCGTACTTCAATGTTTTGCTCCATTGCTTGACCGTTGACCATGAGCACCTCCAGAGCCAGGGACCAGTTATCAGCACCAATACAAGCACCGGCAGAAAAAACACAATATTTCCAACAGACGACAAGCAAAGGGCCAAGGACTGAGATGCGTACTACTTCCGTCGAACCACAGTTCCCTTTCCTCACCACAAGTTCCAGGACCGTCGGGAGCGCGAGCTGAAGCGGTGGCGGCGGCGGCGGCGGCGGCGGCGGCGGCGGCGGCGGCGGGAAATCCATCGACAATCGGTTCCCTCCGTCGCCATCATCATCCTCGTCGCAGACGTCGGTTTCTCGGTGCTCCTCTTCGACGTCGGGCAAAAACGCCCGTACATACTGAAACCCTCGCGCCACCGCGTAAGCCTCGCGCTCCTCTTGGGGTCTCCAGGCGACGACGGAGGCGTCGGCGGCCGCTGAGCCGTCCCCGTCGCCGACGTCACCGTTTCTGTCGGTCGACTCTGCCCCGGTGGAAGGAGTGCCCCCAGCTCCCGCGAGGGAGCGGAAGTCCGGTCGGAACCACCGCAACGGCAACGAGGATGGCTTCGGGGCGAGATTCTGCCGCCGCTGGTGTCCTTCCTCTCCCGCAGCCTTCTCTGCCATCTCTTCTGACCCCGCCGTTGCCCCGCTCCGGTCCCCAGCGGTAGCAGTGACGCCTTTCCCACG
The DNA here is from genome assembly GCA_000310025.1 of Ectocarpus siliculosus. NCBI lineage: Eukaryota > Phaeophyceae > Ectocarpales > Ectocarpaceae > Ectocarpus > Ectocarpus siliculosus. Next base: position 1,643,053 of record FN649746.1, read on the forward strand.
CTCCGACTGCGGCGGCGGTAGTGATGGAGCCTCAGGAGGAGGGGGAAGAGCGGGCCGCTTGAAGCCTCTGTGTTTCGGACGGGCTCTCTTCCACGCCTCTTCCGCCTGCCGCCCGACGTCGTCCCAGTGGCGGCGGCCTGATGCCGTGCCCGGGAAGTCTGCCGGAAAGCTGTTGGGGAGGGCACGACGCGCAACATGCAGGGGCCGAAGCAGGAGGTTATTGCGTGTATTAGCTTGGGGGGGTGGGGGGGGGGGGTGTACTGATAGTCGTGCATGCCGTAGTCGTTAGACCATTGACCTCGCATCCCTACAAAGCCGGGACGGAGCACGCCGGGTCCTCACCGGACCAGGCTCTCACATCACCAAGCGCGAAGCACCGTGAGGTATTCGGCGAGTCGCATGAAGGGTGCGCTGCATCCTGCTAAGGGTGTTCGGCATCTTGTGCTTACTTCCTTGCGTACGGATGACAGCTGCGTATGACTTAATTTATTTTCTAGTGCTTTCACTTGCAGAGACAGTTATAAGCACTATGTAACTGCCTCGAGGGTGCTTGACCATTTTAACACAACGTGGTGGGAGTTTCCCCCTTGCGCGGAGTGAGGGTTCTCCACCCCGCACAACATGATCCACTCGACCACCATTACGGTTACCGCAAAAAAAAAAACAGAGGTGCAAAAAAAAACGGTAACCTGGTTGCCGAGTTCACGAAGTGAATTGGCTTGTTTTACAACGTCGTTGCCAAGCGACGAAAAACCAATCCCGATGGCAAACACCGAGGGGGGGGCTTGTTTTACAACGTCGTTGCCAAGCAACGAAAAACCAACGCCGATGGCAAACACCGGGGGGCGGGGATATGCGTGGGGGGGGGGGGGTATGGATGGTGGTTGTGGCGATTGGCGGTGGTGAGAGGGGTGTTTTCCGTGGGCCTCTATGTCAGCTTACCATTAGCCACAGGTCCTTCCAGCGATAGGTCTCCGGTCGGTTTGGCACACAGTACAGGCACCTCCCAATACTGTGGTGAAAGGCCCTACATGTTAAAGCTAGTCTCGTGAATATCGAAAAGACAGTCCGCGGTCTTTCCACGACCAAGACCGGTACGGAAGACGAAACAATAAGGATCATGAACCGCCACAAGTGAGCACAGGACACCAAAAATCGCATGCCCCAAGACACGGCCGTCTAACAAAAACAGGGTACAAACAGTGCTGCGGCAAATCAAAGGAAACCTGAATAAACACCAGACGAACGAATTCGTAGTCCCCCTCGGTCTAACACCGACAATCCCAGGAGCGGAGGAACCGACGCATATCAACGTCCCACCACATCCCGCGAGCAACGCAGCTAGCTCACTCACCGCGGCTCGCCGGCCTCAAGCATCAGGCCGTCCGCACCCTCGAGGGAGATGGCCCTAGCACCGGCCATGACCAGCGCGCCGAAGAACACCGGTGCCCATCCTGGAGACAGCACGATGTCCCACCCGGCCGCGAGGGCCTGCCGCTTCCTCTCTGCCTCCTTCCCACCGCCGCTGCCGCCGCCGCCGCTCCCCCTGTCTCCGCTGAACAGACTCGCCCTTGTCGTCGGCGCCGCCGGCTGCCCGTGTGCCGTCGTCGGAACCCCGGAAGCGGACACGAGGATCACGGGGGTGCCGCCGCTCCGGCCGACGCATTCCTCCCCCGGGGGTCCGGTGTCCTTCCCAGCGGCGGTAGATTTTTCGCCATGCCACGATTCCCGCGCCCGTTCCCGGCGCCGGTGCTCGTTGATGACGTGGTCCGGGCGAGGGGCGGCGAGGGCTCGGGCGTCGGGGTCCCAGAGGGGGGAGACCGCCGCTAACCGCGGAGGCCATTGCTCCGCCGCCGCCGCCGCCGCCGCCGCCGCCGCCGCCGCCGCTGCCGCCGCTGCCGCCGAAGCCGCACCCTTTGAGTCTCTAGACCCGGCCGAATCAGGGCCCTGGCCACTGCTGCTGGACGCGACGGAGTCTCTAGATCTACCAGATTCAGGGCCCTGGCAACTGCTTCTGACGCTGCCGTTCTTGGGTTGCTGGCGCGGATCGAGAGCGGTGATCGCCAGCACGGACCCCGACGGAATTTCCCGTGGGACGCCGTTGTTGTTGTTGTTGTTTCCCCTGCCGTCGCTCTTCGCCGGAGAGGCACCTAGCGCTCGCCAGTGGCCAGCGTTCTCCCGAGCGGCGCCTTCATAGTCGTCGCCTGCTGCGGGTGCTAGTGCCGCTGTTGCCGCCGCTGTTTGTAGCACCCGCTGCACGGTTTCGTGCGATCGGGCACCCCTGACTCGCAGCCGGCAAAGTCCACCCGGCACGGGTCCCGCCTTGAGAAATCGAAGAAAAAAAAAAAGAAGAAAAAAAAAACGGTGTCAGGAAGCTGGTTGGGGCTTGGACAAAGACTAAATCCATCATCGTTTATATGTTCGTCGAAAACAGCAGTGAGATCGTAGTGGCTCTTGATATTATTGACCACCCGAAATCGCCTCCCAGTGGAACGTAGTCAGCACGGCAGCGTTCTCGAGCGGGACGCCCATTCTCCGAAAAGAAAAAAGTGGCAAAATAGGTCCCGCCATTTTTTCGACGTTTTTGCTTTATTTGAGTCAGGAAAAAGAATGAAATAGTCGATAGCTTCGTTCAAAATTACACCATGGTAAGGGGTGCAGCACCTACCTGCACACAACCCTGCCAAGGCGACCCCTCTAGATCACACGCCTTCCTAATCTCCCGTAGAGCTTCCTTCGCCGCCGCAGGGTGCACCCACACCCACACGCGACGAACATCTTCTTGTCGTTCTTCCAGCCCATCCGGCGTCCCCCCCGTACCCCCCTCCTCTCTCCCCTCTGTAGCTCGCCCGCCGCCGCCGCCGCCGCCGTCGCCACCTGCTTCGGGTGCCGACGTGCCATTCTTGCCGTCGGTGTCGCGGTCGTTTGTTCTGGCGTCTTCGTCATTGGCGGTGGCGGCGGAGTCGGATGGGGCCCACAAGACCGTGACGGGCGCGACACAACCGAGCGGGAACTCGTTCGTTCTGGGCGGGGTTGAGACGGTTACGAGGAGGGGTGAAGAATAAGCACGACGAGAGGAATAGTAGATAGCGTCGGTGGTGGTGGTGGTGGTGGTGGTGGTGGTGGTGGCGATGGTGATGGACGTACCTAAGTCAGGTGTCGGTGCTCGCCAGCCGTTCGCGACGACGCTACCGAGTTAATCAAGCGAAGAGGCGCACGAAGCACCAGCCTCAATCCTAACATAGATACCGCTAACGTGCGGCGTGAGCATACGATGCAGACTACAATAAACCGTTCTTGCGCTCTCAGCTGGCCAGTATTGCTGGATCTTGTGAATGTACGGTTTTCAGCGTAGGAGAAACAGCACGCACCGGTACCCTGGCATGTTCTGCTAGGCTTCAAATAGCCCTTCCGGGGTCCTCCGCTCTCTGTGCATCAACCGCTTGTTAGGTTTGGGCGAACAGTGCGCGGGCAGCCACGGACGGTGCCATTTGCCCTAAAATGGGTTTGTAGTGAGTATCGTTTGGACACTATCGGAGACGCCCCTTTTTCGAACTTGGGTCCTCGTCCGGAGGCCTTGATTTATCCATACCCACTGGTACTGACGCCTTTCTACTGGTCGGCCTTCTGGAGCGGTTGAAGCAAAAATACACACACACGCTGCACGTTTGCAAGACTGATGTACACATCATCGTCGTCGAATTATAGCGTTCAATCGACGCGAACGGAATATAAGAAAACGCGCCCACCGTCGACCCACCCACGCCCGCACGAAACCAAACAAACTCGTGTAATAGTTTTAGGTTTCTCTGATCGCCCCCATGTTCGCAAGGGCCGTAGTACCAAGGCAAGGAAAACACCCATAGATACCTGTAGAGATGCGTATGGGCCTCGACAAAGCCGTCGACGCAGCTCTGTTGCTTCGGTCTCGAGTCCAGGGGGTCCGTGACTGCGGAAAGAGCCCCTAGGATGCACCACCGGGGCCCCCGCAGCTCTAGCGGGCGCATGAAGGTCAGGTCCTGAAGGGTGCAATGCTTGAGGGCGGCTTCGACCGCCGCCCGTGGGCCCCTGCGATTAGACGGAAGTGACGTGCACGCACATGCACAAGCGGGCGCGCGCGAGTTCGGCTCGGCCGTCGAGACTACCTTGTTTGCACATGTCAGAGGGCGCCGATGCTTGCAAAAGAAGTAACCGCACCCTCACAAGAAGCTAGTACACCAACCGCACGTGTTGCAGGGTCATTACGGTGTGCATCGCCCCGCTTTGTGTGTTGTCTCAGCGTGCCAGAGAACACCCACCGAGCCATTCTTGAATACGCAATAACGGAATCTTGGTACTTAAACGCACGAGTGTGTATGGTGACGGGTTATTGCGAGGAACAAAGTCGTGTGGATACAGCAGTGCTTGGATTTTTTGTCCGGTGCTGCGAAATGAAAATACACCAGTGAGAGGACTTGGTTTCACGTACGTATCCGGCCGGTGTAAACGGAAATTAGTTACCTACGGTCACGTTTCTTTTAATACTGCGGTAGCTGTCACTGAGCCTCTCTCACAACGCAGCGGCATCAACAACGACGACAAAGACAAAGACAGAAGAGACAAGAGGCCGGGCGCGAGCGATCGCACCTGTTGCTCTCGGCAGGAAGCACGAAGCCCCAGGCATGCTTCATGTGCATCCTCTTCGCGTGCCAGATGTGGGTCTCCAGCCACCTAAGGCATGCAAAAAGTCCCCAAGCACCGAAAGGCGCGAATGGTGAGACGCGGAAGAGAGTGCTGGACGGCCCTCCGTTTCGGAAGAAGGTGGTGCATACAATCAAGCCAGAAGAACCTTGCCGCAGAAATTTCTCCTAGGGCACTCTCTTCCTCGCGAGAGCAAAAATTCGGGCGGGGGTGGAATGCAGACGAGAAAAGAAGTAGAAATCGAACACCCAGGAGGCGCGTGGGGGCATCTGTGTAGACTACCCGTATATGACACAATATAACATACCCCCCGGACCGATTTTCACAGCTGGATTACTCCACGACGAACCGGATGCTAACACGAAATGATATTTGTAGGAGAGCTCTCGACCAGGCTGCTTCAATGCCACCGTTTTCGGAGCTGCGACTTTTCCTGCTGTTGACAGGGGATATGTTATCTTGTGTTGTACTTATACGCTACAGCCACCCCATAATAACGTTACGAACGAGGAATTCCAACTCTGACCAAGGAAGTACTACGTTCGCTCTTCCTATCCCTCCCATGAAACACACACACACACCTCTAAGACTGATGTCTTGCACTTGTCAGCCAGATAGCAGCGTCGACTCAACAAAAGAAACACCCACACAGAACCTCGCTCTCCCTCTCCACGAGCGTGCGCCTCTGCGCCCGCTGCCCCAGTCACCGCCCGCTGAAAACGACGACACAGCAGTCGAGCTCCAACGAGAGACACTTCAAGTCTACTGCTCTTACCCCCGTGGCCTTTTTCGATCACTTGCCTTACAAGTTACAGCGCTAGTTTGGTACCCTTTTCCGCGGGCTACACTCGGCACATGACGCCCGCCGGCACACAAACAACGATGTTGAGTACAGCATCGAGGGTGGGGTCATCCAGGGACGAGACGGACCTACCTCGGTTTACGACCCTTTCCCGCCTCGTCCTCGCCCCCGCTCTCCTCGTCCCGTACGGCGTGGGGACTGTGCATCTCTAGTAGAGCCCTCGGTCTCCTGCGATGCTTCCTGCACCTCTGGGCATCTACGTCCATATCAACCGCCGCCCCACTCTCATCTCCTTTGGAACGGCTAGACTTCGCTCCCGCGCCGTGTCGCCTGCCAGAGTGCTTGTTCTTGTTGCTGCTGCTACTGCTGCGGCCATTGTTAGGGGCGGCTCTACCGCTGTTCTTGAGTGCTACGGGCATGCGGCGCGGCGTGTGCGAGGTCGTCCGCCTTCGCATGTGTCTCGGTAATGCCTGCGACTGGTAAGAGTGAGGTTCGCGCGTGGTTCGCAACCCGAAGGAGGGTGGGTGTAAAGGAAGAAGGGGATGGGGTTGAGTTGAGTCCACATCAGGATGAGGCAGGCCGATACTGCGGCTCCGCTCAGAACCTTGTTTACCATCCGGCCGTTTCAAAGAGACGGCATCCTTCACCACGCTGACCCCCTCCTACAAGCGCCCGCGAAGATCCTGCTGCGGAATTACACGATTCTGACGGCAGTGGCACGACGGGTCACTTGCCCCCCCCCCGCTCCTCCCCCTCCTCCAAGCCAGTCCAAAGGTAGACGCTATCATCAGGGTGTCTGGTCACGCGTGTATCAGCAGACCAAACCCACAACCCCAAGGCTCCCGACCTCCCAAGCACGACACCGGCGACAATCTCCGACCCCACCGCAAAGTACCTCAATAAACCCCCCGCGCCCCCCACTTGTACTCGCCCCCGGCCCGTGCCAGTTACAGCGGTACCGTCGAGACTAAGCACGCACCTGATCGTGCAGCCCGCCTGCTGGTGCCGATGGCGGTGTCGTCCCGCCAACGTCCCTCAAGCGGCTGGTACTGGCACCGCTACCCTCTACAGAGACCGCGGCAACGGCTGCATCTAAAAACTCGAGCTCCTGGATGCGCGCCTGTGCGTTAAGTCGGAGGAGGCGGGCTAGTACTCAGACACGTATGGAGAGAAGTAAACGACGTGCTCGGTTTAAGGCCGCCGCAGAAATCCCTGCGTTTTTGGGTGGCCTGGGAGGGAGGGAGGGAGGGAGGGGACACGACGGTACGTACCCACACCCGCGCGCAGGTATGCATATGATCAAACACTGTTGTATCGTCTACTCGTGCAGCCCAACCGGCAGAAACGTCAAGGAAGGGCTCGACCATGGTGGGATGCGCACCACGCTTCAGAGACAGAAATCGCTACAAGAGGACTAGAGGGTGTCACCTACAGTGCCTACTACACAGGGTTCCCGCGCGGTAGTTGTGTGATGCGGGGATATGGCTAGTCTATCCGGTTTGGGCGGGGAGCTGGTTAGCTCCGAATGTTTGAGCATTACACATCCAGGTCCTTGGGAAGCGCTGGGGTTGATTTGTACGAGCGCGACAAGAACGGACTGCAGTGTGCTGTCGCTGCAGAACATGTGCGTTTGCCCCATGACGAAGGTGTTAAGGTGTATGCATACGACTCGCCACTTTCAATTGATCCAGGTGGAGGGGGCGGACTACAGCAGTGCATACTATGATGTTGTAACAGCATCACGTCTCAGTCAACCCAGTCATAGTGTACAATAGCAGTCCACCCACCAGGCTGCTTTGGCGAGCTACCAATACAGCAGCAACCGGGTTTGGTGGAGCGGGTGTCTGCTACTCTAGCAAAGCCTGTTGGCAGAGCCTAAGGAAGCAAGTGTCGATGTTTCCAGTACAATCGTGGTGAGGCTACATGCTCTACTCACCTTCGCGAAGCTCTCGACGTCAAGTCCCCGCGGTAGGGTACTGGGTGTGTCCATGCCAACACGACTTCCAGCATCACTCATGCTTTCCCCCGGACAAGTGTTGGAACACTCGCTCTCTTGCCTTGCCTCTTCCCACTCCCCACCTAGACCCAGCGCACAGCGCACCAGCCAGCCAGTTAACACCGGCACACCGGCCGACCTATTTGGTTCTAAGTTGGTTCTCCTTGCGGCTTAACTTGCTGCTCGGGACATCCCTCCCCTGCGCGGTAAAAGGCGAAGTGGAAGTTTGGTAGCACACCGCACAACCAAGCGCTGCCTCTCTTGCTTTCTGCTTCTTCCTCCAGTGGCGGAGTGACGCCATTCAGTAGAAGTATGGCCTCAGGTTCTTCAGGGTCGGAGCCTGAGAGGCCGAACGTGAGTGTCGGCGCCGCTCCCTCTTTCTCTCGCTCTTGTGTGTGCTGGACTTCTACCAGAAAAAATATCGGACCAGAATCCCGACGCATATGTACAGTAGAGGTGCGGGCATGCAGGCAGCTTGGTGGCGCGTGTCGCGGGTTAAGCGTGTCTCTGAGGCTCGCACGTTGCAAATCTCCAAGCAAGGGTTCATCCCACGCGATTCTCATCGAGTCCAGAGCGCACAACGACTGGCGTTGCGCGCACCGAACACATCAGACACAAGTTCATTGTTCGGTTTTAAAGCCAGCGGCCTCCGCCGAAAGTACAACCGTTCCCAGCAGCGAGAAGAAAGGAAAACACACCTTCGGGAGTGAAAAAAAAAAACTGCGGCAAACATGGGTTCCTTCCTCCCTGTGCCCAGTCCGGCGTGCGCTAACTTCACATGCTACAATAGTCGAGGCCGGCTATCGCTGAACGCAGCCGAAATGATCTGCATGTAGAGTGTAGTCGACAGCCGTAGATACCTGGTTCTGCCGAAAATGACCACGGGTGGCTGCTGTTGCTTCCCTGTTCTTGGGGCATATGCATACATACACTGCTGTGTGCTAAGCAGACAAGACCACGAAGAGTGCTGTTGTTGCGTCCCTTTTCTTAGTGCCTACAATCGCTGAAAAATTGCCCGTTCGAGATAATACCGTACACAGCACGTATAGGTTCTCTCGTCGTTCTTCGTCTCCCCCTCCCATCGCCCATCGCGAAACGACCCATCCGCGTTGCCTTCCTTTTCCTGCCGCTTTCGGGAAAATAACACAACGACTACAAAACCGCGATAGCAGCCGGAGCAGCAGCTGTTAGCAGTGGCAAACCTCAAGGCAGAGAACGAGGCCCTTCGCGCGAGAATAGCGGCCCTTGAAGCAGCGGCGGGACCACTACCTGTACAACCCTCAGGTTCCGCCGTGCAACCGAATACCACGCACGTCGAGAGCAGCAGCAGCGTCGGCAGCACCAGCTGCTGCAGCAGCAACAAGAATGGCGTCGGCGAAGAGATATCTCGAGAATCTCTGGGAAAGGCGGGCATGACAGCCGCCGAGATCGCGCGATACTCGCGGCACCTGCTCGTGCCCGCCATAGGGGTGGAGGGGCAAAGGTACGGGGAGAAAACTCCCGGTTGGGGAGGGGCAGGAGGGCGACGAGAAATGTTCTGCCATTGGCTGACCCCATTCCTGGGGTTATTGTTGCCGCTATCGCACATAGATCATGATATGATTACCGCTCTCTTTTGAGGGACGAGCTGCATCTGAGGGGAAAGAAGTGGGAATTGCTGCTGCTGTACCGTAAGCCTGCGGTTTGGCTTTGTCTAGGCTCTGTGCCGTTGTTTCGTGTCCTCTCATCAAAAAGGCGTTAAGTTAGTTCGTGCCGCCAAATTCCACCTCCAAGGCCGGAAGCAAAATCCCTTCGGCTGCCGCGGGCACCGAATAGTAGATGAAATTTATCGTCATGGCACACGAACATTCGGTATGGATTATTTCCGCTGCCAAGGAATCACGTCATTATTTGTGTGGTGCACAGGTAAAAAAATTCGAGACATGATAATGGAAGTGTGCCATGACAGTTGGCTTCAAATGGTTTCCTACATTTTCATCGCAGATTGAAGTATTGTTGTGTTATATCAGCTATGGTTGTCTCTTGGTTCTGTTGGTCCACCCCGTGGTTCATTGGCCAATGACGTCAACCACACAATATCAACCTTCCTTGCTTGGTGTAACGCCGAATATTTATGGCAAAACAGTTTGCCCCAAGCATTGTATCTCCTCAGTCATGCCAGGTAGGCAGGCTTTAATTATTCACATCTCTGTCGGTGTCTGCGGCGACATAAAGTACAAACCTTCATTCCCTCCAACCTGAAAAGCCAAGAGAGAGTTATCTGCTCACAGTGAACACATGAGCCCGAAACAACTCTTGTGTGTTGTGAAAAAAATGTTGACTCGAAATCAACCATTGTGGTTGTGCTGGTCCGCCCTCGGGCAGGAACCTGCTGGACAAGACGTGCCTAGTGATCGGAGCTGGGGGGCTCGCGTCAGCTGTGCTGCCGTATCTAGCCGGAGCAGGAGTGGGCCACATCAAAATCATCGACTTCGACAAGGTAATATGTTGCTAAATGTTTCATTTGACTGGAATATTTGGGGTGAACATCACCACGCCGCAGGTATCGAGTTCGGAAAGTTCGGCAAGCCTTCACATCGAAGACGACGAGATTGGTAAGGGAAACCAACTACATCGAAGTTATAGGCTTCGACGGGTGCGGTCACGTCTAGCGTCATCGACCCATGCCTGAGTCCTCTGACAAGACATCTGTGATGCCGAACGCAACGACTACTCGTCAACGGGTCCAAGGAGTGCGCGATTTGAACCTCGCCTGTTTTGCGGCTGCAACGGCAAGATCGCCACGAGAGAAAACAGTAACACAGCAGCAGAAAATCGAGGCGACTTGGATAGCATTGCGGGTATGGACGCAAGCAGAGGCGGCAAGGGAGCCATTCTATCTGGTGTATATGCTCACGTAGATCTCCGTCGATTGTCCGTCGGCTATCAGCCAGCCTACGTCGAAGATCCAACACCCACGTGGCGCACGCTGAAACTGTTCATTCTCTTCCGAGAGGTCCCGAGCTAAAGCGCGATATCCGCACGCATGAATACGCAGAGACAGGAGTTCACCCCGTCCCCCCCCCCAATACTCCAGATCGAAACCAGCAACCTTCACAGGCAAGTCTTGTACCGGGAGGGGCAAGCCGGCCAGAGCAAGGCCAAGTGTGCAGCTGCGACCGTCCGGGATATCAACTCCAGCATCAGGTCCGTCTTCCTCTGTCGTTGTTTTTGGATTGATTAGGGTAGGGTATCACGAACCTACGGGGATAAGTTTTTGAATGGCTGGATTGGAAACATAATGCGGCCGTACTTGGTACTGTAGCGGTTGGAACGTGTCTTTTTGTGAAGACATCACCGCCAGGGACAGCAGCAACGACAGCGACAATGGCGAGGTAGGTCAAGGTTTGTGCAACCACGATCGGTCAAAATAATCCCCCTCTCTTTAGCGTCAACTGGACGTGTGCTCTTGCATCATGGTTTCATTTTTTGTATTTGTCGAAAGCTTGACAACGGCCCACACTCCCGCCCTCTTCTCTGCCGAGCGCCGAGCCCGATCTAAAATAAGCTTCTCCGTGGTCGTTCCGAGCCTAGCACTGTTCACCATGAAGAAAGCAAACAAGGGCAGATGTGTTCTGCAGAACGAGTGCGGCGGCATCCAAATCGTCCTGCCTTACTGTGCTCGTGGCGATCTTATGTTACAACTTTTGTTACCGTATCGTTGCTCGCGATTGCGGCGGCGGTAGGTGCACTGCCATTGAGGAGGCGTTAACCCACGACAATGCCATGGACACCTTGGCCGGCGTCGATCTCGTCGTTGATGCCAGCGACAACCCCCGCACCCGGTATCTCGTCAACGACGCCTGCGTGCTCTCTGGGACACCCTTGGTAGGTTGTCGCATTTTGTTTTTGTTCTGTGGTCAACATTTGTGTTGCCGGTGTTGCTGCATGCGGTGCCGTCTTCTGGAGAATGAATTTTGGTCGTTTGCAGCCGTTGGGACTCAATCGTGTGCACCACAACCCTTGGGTTTCCCTACCCGTGACGAGGCGATGGAACCTTGATAGAAATGGAAGTAGAGTACACCGTACACACTTGACACCTTGGTGAAGCTATAGTCAAGAGTCGTCGCGTGTGCGATCGCGGCGCTCGAAGGCAGAGATAACTACCGCCGCGAAATAATATAGCTCCCCTCCGGCCCCACGCTCGAGGGCAATAGCGCAGGCGGTTTGTACTGCCCCTAGCCTCCTCAACTTCAGCCAGGTGGCCATTCACTGCCTCCCCAGACAGTCAGTTGGCCATAAACAGCCTCGCTAGTAGTTATCTGTATGCACGCCTAACTGCCCCCTCTCTCGCGACTCGAATTTAACATCGTGGCGTATTGAAGGTGTCAGGGAGCGCACTCGGGATGGAGGGGCAGGTATCGGTTTTCCACCACCGTGGGGGGCCTTGCTACCGCTGCGTCTTTCCCGCGCCGCTGGCGGCGGAGGCGGGCCGCAGGTGCAGCGACAACGGCGTCCTGGGAACCGTTCCCGGTGAGGTATTGACAATCAGACCCAGAGAGAGGACAGAGGGAGAGACAGATATACAGACAGACAGACAGACAAGACACGGAGACACAGGTTCTTGGACACACAAACAGAGAGGGAGAGGGAGAGGGAGAGAAAGAGAGAGAGGGAAGCGGAGAGCAGAGAGAGAAACAGGTAGGGTAGAGAGAAAGAAAAGAGTACGGCGGGGGTAGACAGTTCGTTCCACATGGGGGTACCCGTTGTCCAAAGGGAAGGGGAGGGGATCGGGTCGCAGAATTTTCTCACGGAAAAGAGAGGAGGTACAACGAGTGCAACATAATCGAACGGTGCATTTCGCGTTGCCTGTGGTATGTGTGACGGCGTTTTTGATGGCTGTCTTCGGGGTCACTGTTGCGGCTGTTTTTGTTGCCATCGCCAGACGCCGCCGCGGCAGTGTTCGCTGTTGCGAGCAGCGTCACTGACGGCGGTGTCGTTTCTGCCCCCCCCACGCCTCACTGCCACCTCCACTCCTCCCTGACACCACCACCACCAACATGCCAGGCGTGATCGGTTGCCTGCAAGCCACGGAAGCGCTGAAGGTGCTGGGAGAGTTCGGCTCTCCCCTGGTGGGCAGGCTTTGCACGTATGATGGACAGGACGGGTCGTTCTACACAGTGCGCTTGCGCCCGAGGTATGTCGGCTGCTGCTGAGCAAGAAAGCCTCCGTGGGTTAACAAAAGGCGAAGAAGTTGTGCGTCGGCACTCGAGAACACACGTTCTCCTTGCTCACCGAGACTTGTCGTTTTATTTCTGCCGACAGTGTTTCGTTTCGGACAAGCAAGGCTATGCCGCCGCCATACTCTAGGAAAGATGGGCGGTGACGCACGCACACACACCACTACGCAAACCCTTTTGACTTGAGCGTGTTCGCGTTTTTCATCCCGCTACGAGACTGATATATTTTCATTGGTCAGCCGGTTAGCGCGGTCGATGCTACATGTAATTCAGAAAACACACACACCGACAGGCGCGAGGGAAGGGGTATTGGTTGCTCTGCCGTACTGTGTTCAAGCTGCACCTTCTCCTTCCCCCCGCGTTCCCTGATTTTGGTTCGTCATCTTCGGCATTCTGTCGGGCCGGGATGACAGGGGGGCTATTTTTCTCCACAATCAGGGGTCCTGCTGTGCGGATGTACATCATTGTTCTTGTCCCACGTAGATAAAATATCGTAGCTGTTCGTTCAAGTATACCAAGACAGGCTCGGATTGTTTTGCTCAAATATGCAGGAGTCTTGTCTGATCCGCTGGCCTCTACACCGTGCTCGATCTCCCCCCCCCCCTCTCTCTCTTTCTCCCTCTTCTCCAACCACGTGCTTATCTTTATCGTCTTGCCTTTTTCAGGTCCAAGACGTGTGCGGCCTGCGGGGACAACCCCACCGTACTGAGCATGGAGGGAAGCAAGGCCTTCGCCGCCAAGCACGGCCTGACGGTGGCGAGGGTCGTGCCAGAGATGGAGCGGGTGCCCACCGCTACCTGCCAGGTGCGTCAGAGTACGCTCGTAGGAAAACGTCCGCTGCAGCTCTCGTATGCACGGTGCCGAACATTTTTTCTTCTTCGTCTTCTTTTTCTTCTGCTGCCTCTTTGCGTCTTCTGCTACCTCTTTTCTTCGTCTTCTACCAACTCTTTTCCGCGCCAGTAGGTTCGTCCCCGGAACCTACACCCCCAACGCTCGTGGGCTCGTGGGCATGTACCGTAGAATGCTTCCCCCCCTAAGTTTACCGCATTTGCAACGAACCTTGGCAGTGGGGATGGCCGGGAGCATTTACCGCGCGTGCCACTATGACTGCGAAGACACACACAGCAACAGGCGTGCTACAGTACTCGTTTCGTTGTCCGACTGAATGGCCGATCGGTCAGCCTTGCCGTCGTCGACTCTCCTGAACCTTCCGCCACGTTGCTGCTGACTAGCAATAGACCCATCCTTGAACTGGGGCACTCTCCCGAATACGTGGCCGTTTTTTTTCCCAACACTTGAAGACAGCGTCACCCAGAGGGTGCGCAAAACTCCAAATCTTAGTTCAAGGTCCATCTCGACCCCGTTTCCCACGCCCCTGGCTCTTCGTCTCCTGTGCCCCCTTTCAGGAATACGCGGACGTTGTGGCCGGCGGGCGGAGGCATGTCCTGCTTGACGTGCGCGTCGGGGTGCAGTTCGCGGTGTGCGCCTTGGACGACGCTGTCAACTTGCCGCTGTCGCAGCTAGAGGTGCGACGTGTGGTCTGGGAATGAGAAAAATAAAATGGACAGGGAACACGCAAGACTTTCTTGTGTGGAACTTTCCTTTTCAGATGTACAGTAGAGGTCGCTTTTTAGTGCCGGTATGCGCCCAGAAAATACAGCGGCACTATTCCGGACCGGCACTATTCAAGGTATTGAGAATGACTTGGAAATTCAGAGCGTACCGGTCGAAAACATGGGCATTATGCCGGACACCGGCTCTAAACAGGGACCTCTACTGTACTGAATGTGACAGGAATCAGTCATCTCCATGTACTGTTGCGCGTACACGGGAACTTGAACTCTACTCGCAGCAGCAAAGAAGGCTTTGATTGAATGGCATGCAGGAGGGCTCAGAGGAACAGCAGAGGGACAGAGGTGTGGCAGAGAGGGGCCAGGAAACATGAAATTTCGACAGGAAAAACATCGTGTTCTGCAGGAAATTTCTTGTCTTGCGCCTTGTCTCCTTGGGCTGGATGACGAGAGACCATGCTGCTTGTCGCTCGGTCCAGCTCAGGACCAATCATATCATTCCGATACCGGTGTAAGCACCTGCCTCGCCTCTTCCACTTGAAACCTCGTTCGGTCGAATCTCGATAGAATATGGCCGATCGACAGCAGGGTGGGTGGGCAGCGGCCTGAAATACTACTCTACTCGAAGACGCGTGGTTAATGCTCTAACGACTAAGGCATGCAAAACATGAATACACCCCCCCCCTTGCGTGTTTTCGCTCACATGTTCAAAATGTTAACGCAGGCGTCCATGGAGAAAGTGGAAACGCTCAGTGAAAGTCGTTCTCTGCCAGTGTACTGCATCTGCCGCAGGGGAGTCGATTCCAAGGCCGCCGTGTCGATCCTCGCCAAGAAGGGTTTTCCTAACGTGATGGATGTTTCGGGGGGTCTCACGGAGTGGGCGAGGACGGTAGACCGTGAATTCCCGATGTACTAGTAGGTGCCGATGGTTTGAAAGATGCAACACGGGCGTCTTGCTGACGCTATTGTAGTAGTAGTGCTGTAGTGATCCCAAGTAGATAGAGTATTACCAATGGAGCCCCCCCCCCCCTTGAGTTTATTTTGTGGCGCCCTGCCCGGTAGGTACGTAGGTGCGGTAGTTAGCCGTGTTCGTTCTGCTTTCAGCGAGGGTGAGGTGAATGTATCACAGATTCTAGAGTTAACGAGTAATTGTGTGAGTAGAGCCCTCCCTTCCCTGCTCTGTAAAGGTCAGGTTTTGGGTGGCTTGGTATTTTAGTCGACAAATTTACGCCGACAACTATTTATACACGTACAGTAGGATGATAAGACACCGGTAACACGGTGTCGTCTACAATGATGCCGTGGCTCTCTTGCTTTCGATGAGAAAGCGCCAGGTCGGTAATTGAATTACGTACCACGTAGACACATGCTGCGAGCGACGGAACGTTGTGAACCAAGACCTCGTGCGAAAGAGCAAGAAGTGCCCACACCCTGCTGTCGAGACACATGATGGTGTTGTGGCCGTCGATGGCCAGATGGGCGGAGAAATTGTGGGGGGCGAAAACCCGTCATTGGAACGGTGTCATGTTTCGTTGAGGTACACTATCATTGTTTGGGTGAAGAAAAGGCTGCCATGCGGCTGTGCTCTCCGGAACGAGTGCATGTCTTCACAGCGCTGCGAGGAACAGAGTGGTCGTCCGATGAGGATACGGTGAATCAGCAGTCGCGTGAATGCCGAGCTAGCAGCCTCCCGGGTTTTTTTTGGCGGTGGCATCCACCTCCTCAAGCATGGGGTCACCACAATGGGGCAGGGTTGAAGGCGGCAATGGTTCGACAACATGAAGAGAGGAGGAAATCGTGAACAAATGAACACGCTCGCAACAGCGGTGCATGCAAAACGGGCGACACGACTACGAAGGACGCCTGGAATGAAAGGCTTTCCAGGCAAGATACGGCAGCAAGAAAAGGTGGGTGCTCATTTTCTGTGAAGATCGTCGATGTCACGGCGGTACACCCGATGGATGGCGAAATTCACTCTACACTTGCCAGCAACAAACGAGCCTCGGCCAAAATAAGACATTCTTGCAATATACAAGTGCGGGCGCTAACTACTGACTGCAGCTGGCAGGTACAACAGTATACATGATCCCTACATGTAGCAGCTAAAATAATGGATCCTTGCTGTGTTGTCGGAAACGCGAAATTTGAATTGATGTATACGTACGGTTATGTGTCCGACACCCATCCGCGTGCCCCCCCCCCCCTCAAACGCTGCCTTGAGTTTTCCTTCCCTGTGCCTGCGACTGGGGAAACCGGGAGCCGTGGTACCGTGCACTGCTGTCTTGCTCACGTATCCTCTAGGGCACACCCTTATCTGTAGGAGAAATAGTGGAGCACAAGCACACAAGTCCGCCCTTCTCTTACGATAACACCAGACGCCGGTAGCAGGGACTGGTACGCTGCCAAGAATTTCAAAATTGGAGATTTCAGAGAGAGCGAACATATTGACCACAGACGAGAGGGCGTGTGCTACCTGCTAGTGGTACACACGCGCGACGCTTGCAAAGGCCCCTTCTCGTAAGAATGGCGTCTGGTCCTCCGGCGGGGGGTATTGGCGAGCTGCTTGGCGCGTTCACGAGCCCGGACAATGGCGTGAGGCGGAGAGCGGAGGAAGCTTGGGAAGACATGAAAATGCGGCTCCCCGATCAGGTGTGTTCGTGCTTGTTGCGTGGGCGAGCGGGACCGATAGATTCAGGTGGTACGTGTGGTATGTGTGTGGGCCCGGCGGCTTAGCACGAGACAGCATCACTGCTGCTGTTGCTGTGATGATGCTGCGTAAGAATCCCTCGTGCAGATAGCAATTTTCGTTGTGTGTTTGCGGGAAATCGGCCGAAGGTCGTCGAACGGGGGGGGGGTGGTATTCTTCGTCATGGTCTTCTGTGGTACTACACCTGATCGTCGTCCTCTTCTTGCAGTGCATGCAGCAGCACCAGACCAGCCAACGGCGAGCAAGTGCCCGGGTGTATTCCGCAAATAGCACTCGGCCGCATCAATCATCAGCAACATCATTTATCTAGTTAACTCTAGATATACTGCACAAAGTGCCGTTGGATGTGTGCACCGCTGCGTGCAACTTAGCAGGATGCAGCTCACCCTTCGTGCGACTCGCCGAATACCTCACGGCGCTTCGCGCTTGGTGATTTGAGAGCCTGGTCCGGTGAGAACCCGGCGTGCTCCGTCCCGGCATTGTAGGGATGCGAGGCCAACGGTCAAACGACTACGGCATGCACGACTATGAGTACCCTCCACCCACCCCCGCCTGGACTCCACAGCAGAAAGAAACATTTGCAGTACCAAACACGGCGGCGGTACTATTATAGAACTGTACTGTCGAGAGCTTTCCCACAACGTACCGTTTGGTGTATGCATGCTCTTCCTTCGTGGAGTTGTAATCAAGCTTGGAAAATAGGGGGGGTGATATCTGGCGTTACCCACGGCAAGACGGTGCTGTTGGGTTATCCATCACACAGAGAAATCAATAAACGAGGCTCCGGCACAGTAAAGAGGTTCACAGGGTGGTCGCGAGCGGTACAGCACTATTTCAGTGTACGCATGAAAGGTAGCCTCTTCTACATGTACACATTCGCCACAGCGTTAAAGACGGCGATGCAATGAGAGGTTTATATTCAGTATGACCCAACGAATCCATCTCTATCTGCAGTAAAGAGTAAGATAGATTAGCATTGAATCCATAGCGTCAGCGGAAGTTCTGTTTTTCCACGATTTCCCGAGCAGCACGCTGTCAGTGATATCTCCCTCGTGGGTAACGGGGTCAATAAGACAGTTTGGTAGCCGCCTCGTGTATCTATCTTTATGTTATGCTGGGAAGGTGTAGAAGGAAGGTGTTGGGTAGTTGGTTCGGCGGGTGCGTGAATGTGGGCACCCGCATGGGATGGTGCGTATTTTCAGCAGGTAATTTCAGGTCTTCGTGTGTGTATAACAAAGTACCGTTGTTTCATGAGCGGGGCACCTTGTGCTTACTTCCTTGCGTACGGATGACCGCTGCGTATGCATGTAACTTAATTTATTTTCTGGTGCTTTCACTTCCAGAGACAGTTGCAAGCACTACGTGTATCTGCCTCGAGGGTGCTTGACCAATTTTAACACAACGTGGTGCGATTATCCCCTTTGCACGGAGTGAGGCTTCTCGGGGTGATGTCTTACGCCATGTCACCTGTTGGTATTGTCAATGGGTGTGGTGAAAGACCGATGTCGATTTTTCGACTGGGTTCGAGAAAGACCGACGAGCACCCAGGCGTCACCGACGAGCGTCGTAAGACCAGTTGGGCAGTGTTCCCTCTGCAGGAAGAAATCATTTTGTCGCAGCGGTTGGGGCTTCTCTTCGCCAGAATGTAACACGCAGTCTACCTCCACACACCTTCTCTAAAATCAAGACAATAATCCCGTAACTCTAAATTGAAGGCAATACAAGCGGGTGCTCAAATAGATCCATCACATCGCGGAGTGCTGACTTTTGCACATGTTGCAGTAGAGAAGATCATGGAGCTGCGGCATGCGCATTGACACGTCCAGATCTGTTGCAGTTGCCTCGCTGGCGAACGCTGCAGCCGCGGTCCGAAATGCCCCCAAAAATCTGGGTCCATATCTATCATTCGCGATCCTTTGCGCGCCGTTACAAATTCCGGCCTGCTTGTTCTACAGCAGTACATTGCTCAAAGCAGTAGCGCTGTTTCGGAACGGGGGCTGTACTGACCGCGTCGGCGAGAACGGTGGGACGAGCGTGGACTGTACTTGTTCTGCTCTAGACCCTCTCGATCATTTCTGCTCTGGTAGAAAGCTTAAGTGTCGGAGAGCGAGAGTCAACCGTGGCATTCGGGGGGGTGTCTCGACACCCGCTTCCGTATGCCACCTTCTGTGGACTCCCCCTCCGCGACACTTACGCTTTCTACCACCAGCAGAGTTAACGGGAGGGTCTAGAGCAGTTTTTTAAGTGGTGTAGAAGAGGCTCATGGAACGATTTTCAGAGCTCGATTGCCCTGCAGCAAATAGCAGCAGTGGCGGTGGCGGCGTTGGAACAGTCTCGTCGAGAGCTTTGCGATCACTTGATCTTGACATTCCCTTGTATATTACACTTCATTTTCTCTTTCGTCAGGTCCTGGAGCAAGTGTGCGCTGTGCTCGGCCAGGCGGACGGCGGGGAGGGCGGCGAAGGGCTAAGGGCGATGGCGGCGGTGCTACTGCGAACACTCTTCGACATCCGCTCGGACGTCTGGTTCCGAGTCCAACAGCAAACACAAGCAGGAGGTAATGAAGGCGGTCTACAGTTATACAGAGCCGGAATCGATACCACTAGACTAGTCAGCGCTGACTACGTTGTGGTCTGGTGTCGGCCCTCGCATGAATGGGAGGTCTGGTGAATGGACCCGGTGTTCACTTCCAAGACGGCACGTTTGGCGGGATTTCTGACGTCCTGCCCCCCCCAAATTGCTCTTTATTTAGTTTGGGCAAGGCGTTTACTCGTATGGGATTTAGTGTGGTAATAGAAAAACCTATATGTTGGGCCCCGTGTTTCTTTCGTGCTCTCTCAAGCGCTCTCTATCTCGGTTCTGCAGATAAGTCGATTTTCGGTTCGTTTTCGACCAGGAGCTCTAGGCTCGACACACGACGTGCGGTCGCAACACTAAATGACGGCGCTCAAGACCAGAGTATACCCCCCTGCCCTTGATGAAAAAACGCCTGCGAGACTGGTCGGCAAACCCCCATAGACATGACCCGTGGCGGCTTTTACTTGAATGGTATGCGGGAATATCCCGTCTCATGACCTCTCGTTGCGCCCCTCGATGACCACTTTTTGGTGTTGCAGTCAAGGCGACGCTGCTGGACCGCTTGACGAAGGAGCCAGTGGCTCACATCAGGAGAAAGCTGACCCACGCTATCGGGCAGCTTGCCGGAATCTCTTCCGCGACAGGCGAGGTAATGTACCTAACCACATGCACAGGCGTTTTTTTTCTTTTTTGCTCCGAGTTTTTTTTGTTCATTTTTTTTGTCGGAGTTTTTTTTGTTCTCAGGGGGGAATATCGATTGGTATGGTATGAATCTAGCACTTGGAGCTCTTCCTTCAACGCATCCACCTGTCACCGCGCATCACAACCGCACGGTCAGGTGCTTATGCAGGTTCTGAGGTTTCAAGGGAACAAAAAACCATGCTGCTCGTGCTAGGTTGGCATGCCGCATGCCAGCACTCTATTTTGTACAAGACTGTACCATCCAACTCATGCCGGTGGAAATTCCAATTCTATTTTGACGTGGCCGCCGCCGCTACTACGAGTGGCTGATGTTGTCATAGGTGAATTCCTCGCACTGACGACGAAAATATGACGGAAAGTTGTTGCTTTTGGTAGTGGTTGCGTGGCGTAGGCGGCATGCACTCGTCTACCAGTAGTCAAGAGAAAAATACTTCCACGCCGACGCTTTTGTTGACTCCCCTGCTTGCCCCCAGCCCGCACTTCGCGCGCCCCCCTTTTCGTGCCCATGCACCATCGTACCGTCGTTTGCGGTGGTAACGTTTGTGTGGGGGCTGTGATTCGAGATTCTTTCGTGTCTTGGCGGCATATCGACAACCACAGCAATGAACGGACAAACCAAGAAAACAACAAACAACAGTAACAACAACACGACGAAGCACAACGTTAGGCATGACGAAACCCCCCCACAACAACCAAAACTAAACAGTGGCCGGAGCTGATGGCGTTGACGGTAGCCCTGTGCGACGCAGCGCAGCAATCGCCAGAGATGAAGGTCGTCGGTCTCGATCTGGTCAACATTCTCGCCGAGTTCTGCCCGGGAATGATGTCTCCCCACCAGGACGGCTTGCTCCAGGTATCCGGTTGAGCCCTCGTCCAAGCTGGAATGTGCCCACCGCTTTGCAACCCCGTTGCGTGCACCACCGTGGGGCCTCCTCTAAGCTGCTGACGTAGACCTTTCGAAGAAGAAAAGAGGGAAACAAGGGTAGCAGCATTGGTCAACTAAACACGTGGAGCGACACTATGGGATTGTTGAACACGGTATTTGTTAGGTGGAGATGTGGAGATACATAGATTTGTGCACCCAGGTAGGAAAGGCTTTCGAAGAAAAGAGGGAACAATCTGTCGGGAACGGGGCTCCTTGGAAGCGATGATTCGCTGTTGCTAACGCGAGGTGTGTGGGGGAGAGATGCTGGGGCACGTATGTCAAACCCAGCTGGGCCGGGGGGCGAAGTTTTGCAACCCTCGCACGCAAAATACTGTAGCCCTCGGACGTTTTGGGCGTGAGGAGGCGAATCTCGCCGCGAACTGAGTTTTTTCTTCCACCAAAACGACCCTTATTCTCGTGTACGTATTCGACAAATGTCGGAGATCACTCTTTTCTTTTTTGAGGGCGAGGGATGCTTAGTCCTTCTCGCGATGAAATTGAAGGCCGGGCCAGCATTGAAGAAGGAAGGTTTAGGGTTACAAAAAATACAGAATGTTCCGCAAAAACTTCGTCTTGGGGGAACACAGCCGGTCAGACCGAAAACATAAAGTGATATGAAGAAACTGAGGCCCATAAGAATGGTACGACGAACCTCACGCTCACAGCAGCAGTGAATTCTCCCGGAAATTCTAAGGTGGGGTGCGCACGCAACCAAGCTACCCCCTCAACAAATGTGTCTTGCGATGGCAGAACTTTCCTGCGATATTTTTTTTGCGTGTTGGGCTGCTGGAAGTGCTCGAGGCTTGCCTTTGACCCATCCCCCAACACCTCCGACCATGCCCCTTTTTCGCGTGCGGTTCTCCGCTCCCGTCCTTTGGTGTGCGTGCCTTGTGCTAACATATACTTGTTCGGTGGCGGTTCTGGCTGTTTCAGATGTTTGGGGCGAGTCTTGAAGACCCGACCATCGGTGTGAGAGTGGCCGCCTTGAAGGCAGCCTGCTCGTTCCTACAAGACTCGTTGTCAGGTGATTTTTGGCTCGACCGTAATTTTTTTTTGTCTGCCTTTGTTAGGGCCTCCATGTTGTTGTTGTTGTTGTCGTTGGTGTTGCGGTGGTGGTGGTGATGGTGATGGTGATCGTGCTTGTGTTTTGCACGCGTCGCCCTTGGCAGGACTGGCTGCCAGGTGCTTTGGTGACGAGAATGTTTTATCCTTGGTCAGGGCCTACCAGTTGTTGTTATTGTTGTTGTTGTTGTTGCTGTTGTTGTTGTTGTTGTTGCTGTTGTTGTTGTTGTTGTTGTTGTTGTTGTTGTTGTTGTTGTTGTTGTTGTTGTTGTTGTTGTTGTTGTTGTTGTTGTTGTTGTTGTTGTTGTTGTTGTTGTTGTTGTTGTTGTTGTTGTTGTTGTTGTTGTTGTTGCTGTTGTTGTTGTTGTTGTTGCTGTTGCTGTTGTTGTTGTTGTTGTTGTTGTTGCTGTTGTGTTGTTGTTGTTGTTGTTCTTGTTGTTCTTGTTGTTGTTCTTGTTGTTCTTGTTGTTCTTGTTGTTCTTGTTCTTGTTCTTGTTCTTGTTCTTGTTCTTGTTCTTGTTCTTGTTCTTGTTCTTGTTCTTGTTGTTGTTGTTACTGTTGTTGTTGTTGTTGCTGTTGTTGTTGTTGTTGTTGCTGTCGTTGTTGCTGTTGCTGTCGTTGTTGTTGTTGTTGCTGTTGTGTTGGTGTGGTTGTTGTGCTATCGCCGTCGTCGTCACCACGGTGCATAACCAAAAACAAACAAACCGCCACGCAGCTCGCCCCTGGAGGCATCACCAAAGCTGTCTTCTGCACGTTTCTGGGTTGAGATGCGATTCCTCAACAAACTGCCACGCTCTCTAGCGGTCGCGACGCTAATCGCCCTCCTCGGACCGACTCAAAATCTTGACAGACCTAACGCGATCACCACGCCTTTTCATCGAACGCCCCCCCCTCGTTCCTTGCCTTTCGCCTCCGTGCGTCCATGTGTTGGAAGGCCCATCAGCTGCGGTGGCACCTTCTCTAGTTCCGCGGATCATGTCCGTCGTTGAGGTGGGTGTCGATTTCTTTTTCTTTGTTCGGGCATTTTTTGTTGGAAACGAAAAACGAAAAGGAAACGCACGACGACACGAAACGAAACGAAACGAAACGAAACGAAACGAAACGAAACGAAACGAAACGAAACGAAACGAAACGAAACGAAACGAAACGAAACGAAACGAACAACGAAACGAAACGAAACGAAACGAACAACGAAACGAAACGAAATGAAACGAAACGAAACGAACAACGAACCGAATAACGACGAAACGATGTGGAACGAAAAGGAACGAAAAAAGCGAAAACGGAAATCAAAACATAACGAAAAATCGAAAACGAAACGAATCGCACCGCAGGCCACGGTCAACGCGGGGGACGAGTCTGCCGCCGGAGACGTGCTGGAGGCTCTTAACGTCATCGCCGCCAACCAGCCCTTGCTGCTGCTCGGCGAGAGCGGCGACCAGACCTTGGAGATGGTCAGCACGGCAATGCTTACCCTTGCGGGAAGCCCTGCCCTCGAGGTATGATATTGCCATGTCTGCTGCACGTGTTCTGTAATATGAAGACCGGTCCGGAAAATGTTCCAAACATTTTCCTGGAACGTTCGCTCGCACACGAACCCACACGTTGAACAAGGACGCTCCTCGTCCCCACTTCTTTGGGCAACCAAGTGCCGAAACGGCAAACTGAAGGAACGAGAGAGAGAGAGAGATCACATTCTGCGGCAGTTCATTCGTCAGGGGCGCCCCGGCTGCGCTGTGACCACCCGGGGCTTGGGGGTAGCAGCGTCAGCCGACGTGCGGGGTTGCGTTTTTCAACGCCGCGCGTTGCTGCTACACCACCTCCCGTTTTTCTTCCCGTCCCTTCGGTGGCCGCCAGGCCGCCATGCCATCGATAGCTCGCATGAGTGGCGATCCGGCCGCGGCGACCGCCACCGAGGACGCGGAGGACTACGCCATTGTCCACGTTGCGGTGATCCACGTGCAGCGCGAGGCGGTACGAGCCAAAGCCAAGGTTCCTCGATCTGTGGTCGTCGGCGAGGGACAAGGGCGGTAGCGGCGCCGACATCCTCGCGCGCGCCAATCGTGCCATGCTCCGGGAAACGACGTAGTACCGGTACTCTATCGTTTCCCGGAGCATGGC
>FN649746.1:1674535-1696452 GCA_000310025.1 Ectocarpus siliculosus
ATACCCCTCGCGAAGGAGATTCTCAGCGCCACGGCGTCACCCCCCCCCGGCGGGGGGGGTACTACTACCTCTACGGCGGCCCCGCAAGACACAGACCTCCTGCGCGGCAAGGCGATGGAGGCGATAGCGTTGATGGGACAAGCCGTCGGGTTGGAAGTGTTCCGCGAAGACGCTCACCAGGCGAGTCGTGTTGGCAGTCGTCGCTGTCGTTGCCGCGACCGTTGTGCCGCCGTCAAATGTAGATATTGTGTCCGTTTTTTCTTTGCTTATATTGTCGGCAACGAACGGCCCGGTGACACCTCGCTTTGAGCCCCGTATATTGCCACGGGCTCTCCTTAGTACGAGTGTATATATATTTCCCGTTTTGCCCGACCCCTCCATCGCAGCGGCACGGTTCGAACCCCCTAAATGGCAGCGGGCTCCCCTAACTTTTTTTTTTCCGTTTTTCCTAACTTTTTTTTGTTCGCGTTTTTTCGTACCCTTTTTTTTTCTGTTTTTATTCCATCGAAACCCGAAACGAAACCACAATCATCTGCAGGTGATCCGGCTGCTGCTGAACGAACAGGGGATGGTGGCCAGGGATCCCGCGAACCCGCAGTCCACGTACACTCTTCAGGTGCAATCCTTGCCCAATTATGTTGTCCTTGTTTTTGTGAGTGTGCTGTGGATGGCATTAACCGCGCAAACCGGCTGGCAAATGGAAATGCGCCACAATCGTTTAGCGGGATAACAAACACGAACACCCCATGTACGTGCGGAATGTTTATCGTCTCATTTTGGACAAGAGCAGTTTTAACCCCCGTTCGGCCTTACTTTTTCTGGGCGCATCAGCCGAGATCACACGGGAAGAAGGCCAAACAGGATTCGTTTTCTTGTCAAACATGTGCTTCGAACGAATTAGTTGTCAGAGCAGTGCACGGTCTACGCTGGGTGTCCGTATGTGTTGGAGTCGTCAGTTTTTTTGGGGGGGCTGGGAGGGGGCCTAATATTAGAAAGGTGGTGCCCATGCCGACGTTTTAAACGTGCTGGTAAACTTTGAGAACGCCACAACAACCATGAGTCTTGGACTCACTATCTATTTTCTTTTGTGGTATAATACTTCACGTGCAGAGCGTCTTCATGGGACGCGGGCAAAATACTCGGACGCCTTCATCATCGTTTACGAATTCTTCCCCCTCCCCATCAACTCCCGCAGTTCAAGACCTTTTTAACGTCTCCGGTATCAGCAGCCCAAAGCTCACTACCGGTAGCGTTAAGGTTGGTTTGGTTTTCATGAAAAGTCGCCCGGTGTCGGCAGCTGTCGTGCTATGCGTGCTCAGCAGTTTGAGATCCGAAGAAGCGTGCGTAAGTGCAGCCAGCCTTAAAGCTGATTGTATGGCGCACGTTGTACTGATGTCAAAACGCGTTTGTACGATTTTTTGGATTTTTTTTCCTCGTCACCCCCTCCCCCCCTTTCTCCCCTGTCCCCCCCCCCCGCCCCCGCACCGCCCGGACGAATTGCGTGTAAATTTGGTTATTTTTCTCCCCTCGTCGCCCCACCACCACCACCAAAACAGTCGCTTGCACGAATGGCGGGGGTCCTGGTCGAAGAGTTCCTCCCCTACCTCAGCGAAGCCGTCAAGCCACTCCTGGTGGCCCTGTCCATCAACGCGGAGATCAAGCACTCCAACGCCCCCGACGCCGCCCTCGCGAAGGACGAGCTCGAGGCGGAGGGGCTTACCGCGATGGCGGTGGACCTGAGGGGCGTCGGCCGCCAGGTCTTCGGCGTGAACACGAGCCTCATGCAGGCCAAGGAGTCGGCCTGCAAGACTCTCTACCAGTACACGGAGGACCTTGGGGAAGGGTTCGCCCCCCACGCGGCAGAGACGCTAGCGGTCGTGATCCCGAACCTGGGGCCCCGTAATGCGATAGGGGTGCAGGTCATCAGCTCCGCGATCGTGCCGAAGCTGGTCGCCCTGGCAGAAGGCCGTGCCGCCGAAGCTGTGGCCGCGGGGGCGGGAGCGAAGGAAGTGCAGGAGGCGCAGGCCATGCTGGACGCTGCTGTAGACGCGCTTACGGAGAGGTTAAGCGGCGGCAGTGGGAACGACAGTGCCCAGCAGCAGCAGCAGCAGCAGCAGCAGCGAGAAGAGCCGTTGGAGCGGGGGGACCAGGAGCGACAGTGCGTCGCCGCGGATGCCCTCTCCGACCTCCTGGAGCGGCGCTGCGGGGGTGGCACGCAGCAGCAGAAACCGAGCGTGATTCGTCTCTCGGACGAGAGGCTCCTGAAGACGGTGACGGGGCTGCGAAATGTCGCCGCCGCGTCGATCGGGAGAACGAGGGCGGCATTGGCGGCGGCAGCGGCGGCGGCGGCGGCGGCGGGGGGAGGGCTCGGCGGACAGGGAGGGATGACGGGGGCCATTGACGCGGCGGAACTCCGGGAGCTCGAGGACGGAGAGGAGGAGCTCCTCGTCTCGGTGGTCGACGCCACGGGGTGGATGATCAAGGGCCGAAAGGAAGCGTTCCTGCCGGCCTTCGAGGCGGTCATGAGGCCGCTCGTCCTGCAGCTCCTGGACCCCGCCGCCCCCGCCGCCGTGCCTCCATCGCACCGCTCCTTCGGGCTCTGCATGGCGATCGACGTCCTTGAGCACTGCGGGGAGGGGGGCCGGAACTCGGTATTCCAGGCGCCCCTCCTGCCGGCCCTCCTACAGGGGGCCCGCGGGGACGATCCGGCGGCGGCGTCCACCAGACAGGCCTGCGCGTACGGCCTGGGCGTGGCCGCGGAGCTCGGGGGGCAGGACTTCGACGCCCACAGCGCGGAGGCTCTGGGGCTTCTGCTCGCGCTCGTCCGGAAGGACCCCGGCGGCGACAACGACGACGATGACGGTTGGGGAGAGGGTGCGGTAAGGGACAACGCCGTGTCTGCCGCGTTCCGAGTGTTGATCCACCGCCCTGGCCCGGTCTTCGCGGCGTTCCCCCCCGCCGTGGTGGGGTCCCTCCTGGACTCGCTGCCGATAACGGTGGACGTGGCCGAGGGACAAGTGTGCCACCGGAGGGTCGTCGACCTCGCCTTCGCCCGCCACGAGCTGTTCTTCGGCGGCGGCGGGGACGGGACCTTCCACGCCGCGGCCGTTGTCCCCAAGCTCGTCACGGCCATCGCTGGGATGATGGAGTACCAGTCCCGGGGGGCCGGCGGGGACGGCTACGGCAGCCAGGAAGAGCTGTGGGAGCGACAGCTTGTCGACCGGGAGACGAGGGAGAAGGCGGAGGAGGTCGTGGCGGTGGTGAAGACGGCGTTTGCAGGGGGGTTCCAGAGGGCGTGGGAGGGGCTCGGGGAAGCGGGCCGACGGGCGTTGCAGACGCCCACCAGCAGCGTTTGCTCACGGGCGGAGGAGTCGTAGCGGTGCTCGGCTGAGAGCAAGTCGGTGTGTCGCTAGATGGACTCGCTCTTTGGTTTGTGGTTTGAAGACTGGGGGTATTTTTTGTGAAGCCCGGTAGTTGTGTGTACTGACCCGTGTTGATGAAAAGAACCACAGCAGTTCGTACGTTTTTTTTTTTTTCGGGGCATTTGTTGCCGCTTTTGCTTTGCTCCCTACTGACTTATGTACGACTGGTTCTCTTCAGTGGGTACGTTGGATTTTCATCTCAGGGTTCCTTCCTTTGCCTATTTTCTCGCGCCTACCGCAGAACAGCGTGGTCCTTCTCTTGGTATGATACGCGTGCATGTGCCTGTACTTGTAGTTCAGAAAGTGCCGTAGATGACACAAGAAAGCAGACCCTGGTGATGAGATTTTTGAGTTTGTAAAGCTCATGACCGGGTGTGCTTTCCGGGAATGGGTGTGCTATCTTGTGTCACCGGTGTGATAACGTACACGTTGACGGAGCCCGCAATCAGGGGATGTGATAAGCCAAGTGGGTGCGAAAAAATAGTTGCCTGCTCCACCATTCCTTGAAGGGGTGTGATAAATGAAGGGGTGTGTGATAACACTCAGCAGACTCTGTTGCGGGGTTACCAACCGACTATGTGATGCGGGCCTCGGCGGACGCTGTTGAGCGGGCTTTGGCAGCACTTGCAGTGGCAGGTGCTAATGGCGTCTCATCGTTTGGCTTGGCCGCGGGTTGCTTCGAGAAAAATGATGTGATCGCTCGTGGAGGCACCGGCGCAGACGTTGCCTTTGATGGCAACGTCTGAGGGACGTCACTTCCAGCAGGGTTGTTTCAGGAGGGTTGTCTACCTCCTCCACCTCCGTATTGTCCTTGTTTGCGTGCATACCAGCTGTGTGCCTCTGTTTGTGTGTGCACGTCGGGCTGTGCACATCTGTGCCACCAGCCACCAGCCACCAGGTGCGATAATGGGGGCTCCGTGATTGGAAATGCGGCGA
The DNA here is from genome assembly GCA_000310025.1 of Ectocarpus siliculosus. Classification (NCBI taxonomy): domain Eukaryota; class Phaeophyceae; order Ectocarpales; family Ectocarpaceae; genus Ectocarpus; species Ectocarpus siliculosus. Next base: position 1,678,894 of record FN649746.1, read on the forward strand.
GACTGTAGGGTGTGTGCTTCTTGATGTCGCCGGTGTGATAGATTGGCGTTTTTTCAGAGTAAAACAAAAACATCGCTGGGTGTGCTTTCCTGGGGAGGTGTGGCGGGTGTGTGCTATCTTGTGTGACTTACGGTTTGATGTTAGTCTCGTGTGGATAGTGTTTTTATGACAAGCCACAATACGACCCAACTCCTTGCACGTCACACCCCGCCAGGAGTAAAATCTGAAAACAAAGATTGTGGTTATTCTGTTGTGATGAATGGTGGATATCCGTTTGGGCGCTCTTCTTGACGGCACTACTAGTCGTCCTAAAGCACATGATGCGTAGTAGGCAAGATTTTGTGTAGGGGTCGCTCCTGGCCGGTCGTCAGTTCAGATCACGCATGTGGTGAAGCTGGACAGCTAGGTTTGTTAAAACGTCGTCCACGCTTTAAGGCTACTCTTGTTTTTTTCTCTACAACGTTGTCCGTAAAATTAGATCCCCCCTACCTTCTGCGGTGCACCATGCTCCTGAGAAGATGATGTGGGACATCTGTTGTCGAATAGCAGTCGCCAAGCGAGTAGGGTAGCAGCTGATCCTCTCTCGTCCGGAGTACACGGCAACGTTAAATTCAGGAACCCACCAAACCAGACATGTTTTTTGTTTTGGTTTGGCGCCGCTCACCGCTTTCGAGGTCACCACCGTGTACCCGGGCAGCTCTTCGCTTCGAACCTACTACGCCGACGGGGTCCGCAGAGGAGCCGAATCCACCGATTGTTGCGCTTGGGTGTATCCCTGACTACTCTCCGCGGCTAATAGCGTACCAACGAGCTTTCAGCGGAGTGTTGTGGGAGTTGAGTACAAGCGATCTGAACACTTAGAGCCGGGTGCTTTCCATCTGACTACTTTCAGCACGTACTGCTGCTCATGAGATTTACCAACAAGTGGGCCGTCATCAGGGCCTTCAGGGATTGCTACACGAGTACTGCAATCCCCAAAACAGGACCCTGCAGAGGGATCCTAGTCCAACATGCGGCACGCGACACCCTCCGCTCGGTGCTTCCGGGCTTCTTCTGGTATCGAAGCCGAGATCACACTATTAGCTGTTAGACAGACTAGTCAGCTTCGTCGGCTAGATAGACTAAGAGTTTGATAGTTTGATGTCATAGGTCAGTAAAAAACAGTTAGGCTTGGGTCATCCGAACCCCACGACTAATTTTTACAGAGACTGAATCGCTGAATAAACTCACATGTAAATGGTTTGATTTCGGCTTCGAAAGGACACCGATAACTGCCTGCCAAAAACATGGTATGGTTTGGTATTACTGACCCGCTCCAACCTTGCTACGATTGGCAGTGGGCCGTCGCACCCAAATCTCTGACGAGAAACCAAGGCCAGCATCACACCTGGGGCTAACCCCCTGCCTGCTGATTCTTCTTAAGTCTACAACACGTTTCAACCCATGCTATTGCTTCCGCGGTGGCAATGCGCAAGGCAATCCGGGGAGATGGCTGTAAAGTTTTCTTGTTGCGCTTCCCCCGGCAGCGCATACAGCTTCACCCAACGCACGATCGAACGTGCGTTCACCCAGCCTCAACCGCGGACGGGCTCCCACGAAGCTAAGGCGAAAGGGAACAGCGTTCGCACGACGTAGCAGTCGTACGTGCATGCTCCTCGAGTACAACGAGCTTACTCATTTCCCTCGAGGCTGAACAGCCGTTAAGTCCTCAAAACGGTAGCAATTATTAAAAAATAGGAATTTTCTTCGGTCCCCACCCAGAGCAATGCCCCGGCTGTGCGCCGTTTCGGCGCTTCCTGGGGGCACTCTGAAGTCAGTCTTAGAATACTTTCTGTCACCACGGGCGCTGCAACACCTCTTGGCATAGGTTCGTAACTAGCTCCTGAACACGGAACACTCAGCGGCGGTGGCGGCTATTCGACTATTTTTTTTGTCACGAAAACCCTACCTCGCATGTTGTCACGAAACCATATCTCGCACAGTATAGTGTTCGCTAAAAAACATAGTCTAAACGTCTAAACCCTTCCACCAGATAACATGAAACAACCCAGAACACAGACCACGCCACCAAATAGGGTACCTCTAATAAACATCAGAGACTGCAAACTATGCTCGCGGGAGTCTATACCTAAATCATGGTACCAACTATGCTAGCGGGGTTCTATACCTATATCACGCCGGGCAAGGTGGAACGTCGTCTCGCCGCAGGTCCCGAATACAAAAGGAACACCGACACTGAGACGCATTCCAAGAACTTCGTTACCAAGGATGTACCCGGGCACACCTCACAACCTCCCTTTACGGACCAAGTGCCCACGTCTCGGAACCGTAGCGATATGCTTGCAAGGGCGCGCTCACGCACCCGGGATAGATGAAAACCGTATTCAATCCGCTGCGCCGATTGTCGATACACTTGTTACATGTCTACACCAGGCGGGCCTGAGTAGCAACTCGACCGTTGACCGTAACAACAACGGGGGGAACCATGAACACACAAGAACAACCGATGCACATACACATACACAGCACAAAAACACGAAGGGAAGGAAGTCAGCCAAAACACGACTACCACTGCCGAAACAACAGATTTGCCCAAACTGATGACAAACACGTAAAAAATATTCTACCACAGCACAAAACAGTGTGTCTGAGACTCATGGTTGTTGTGGCAGCTTGAAAACCAGCCCCCCCATCGCAGTTATCAATGCCACCATCTGTCCAGACGGGGTCGGCGGTGATATCCATCATCGACGGCCGCACAACGCCTGGCAAGTTCACCACAAAAAAATCGCACGTCTTTTCTTTGATCTGCTTAGTGTCGCCCTTTCTGTCGGCTAGCGCTGCCCCTCTGCTCTTCTAGCCATGTCATCTGCCTTCCGCCCGTCCTTAGCCTTGTTGTGGAAAAACGGGCCCGCCGCCTTGTGCAGGCCCGCCGTGTGGCCCCGCTGCCTCGAGCGACATGGCTTCCATCTCTCGTCGTTTTTCTGCCTCCTGCTGGGTGATCATCTGCCGTCCCGTGTGCGTCCACGCGAGCGGGTTTGGGATGCACGTGAGCTCGGTGTTTGTAGCACGCCACGCGATAGGTACGCTACATCACGCTCCACGAAAAACGACACCATCTAGGGGCATCTTTGTATAGGAGCAAGGCGAAATGACTTAGTGGTCCCTGTGTGCCGGAAGTGGTCCCTGTACAATACCGGCTGCCCAATAACAAGGCCAGAAAATATCACCAGACGCAGATGGAATGTTCAATGCTGTCTCATACTACTCTGAATGGTGCCGGGTGCCCGGAATAAGACCGGCAAAATCCCTTGACCCAATGCGGCCAAATCCCTTGGCACTACGCACCCTTGGCATTTGCAGCCCTACACAGGGACCATCGATGAAAAGAAACAAAACGACGACTAATCGTTCGTCTGGAAGGCGACAGACACCCAATACTTCCGCCTCGATTCCGTACCTCGTAGACCTCTGCAATGCCGGCCACGACACCATGTACCATCAACCTATACCGTAGATGACACGAGATATCACACCCCCATGCGCGGATTGTCAAAGCTCCATTTCTCCACAGAAGAAAGATTGGCGATGTCCAAAATAGTGGCGTTGGAACCGTCTTGCCGAGAGCTCTTCGAAAACGCATCGTTTTAAGTTGTGCACCCTCTTGGCAATCGAGCCTGGAACATCGGTCCAGGCGGGGGTGGTATCTTATGCCGCTTACGGCAATCTACATGCCCACCTCCGCATCGCTTGTCGTGTCGGGTGCTGTCAACAGCAAAAACGCAGCTAAAACAAATGTTAGGAGATAGGCATCCATCTGATCGGCACGAGGGTGCGGCTTACCCTGATGAGGTTAGCTTCCGGATCTGGGATGAACTCGGCACGGGCGAAAGTGTAGCACACTTGGTGCTGAGCAAGGAACGCCTGAAGCTCTGCGGCGTTAAGTCCCAGAGCAGCTGCAACAAAGAAAGCGAGGCAACACACGAGCAACAGGACAAGACAAGGGCCAACGACGCAAGGGTACGCATCGGGCGGGGGGGCACGAAAGAAGCAAACAGGGGGTGCGAGCAGCACTTGGACGCATGATTCGGCTCTCTGTGTATCTGTCTCTGTGTATCTGTCTCTGTCTGTCTGTCTCTCTCTTACTCTCTCTCTCTCTCCCTCTCTCCCTCCCTCTCGTCTCTTACTCTCCCTTTCCTGTTTATCTCTATCTCTGTCCCTGCCTCTCTCTCGTTTTGGCGGCATGCATCCATCAGCACCAAACGCCTCCGACCGCGCACCTACCTAGAGTTTGACTGCTTCGAGCGTGGTCGCGAAATTGGTCGTTGGAGACCACGTAGGCCTTCTTGCCAATGGCGTACCTGCAACCGCGGGGTAAAAACAGCCAACAGAGCAAGCACGGGTTACGGGCGACGTCATGAGAGTCTGGTTGTCGCATGCGCGTTGGTGGTGGGGGTGCTGCTGCTGCTGCTGCTGCTGCTGCTGCTGCAGCTAGCGTTGCTGGTGTTCTCGTGCTGTTGCTGTTGCTGCTGCCATGAGCCCTCCCTTGTTGGTGGTGCTACTATTTAGCGTTGCCCGATTTGCTACTTCTGCTTCTGCTGCTGTTGCTGCTGCTGTCCTGGTCGCTTTGTCGTGTGGTTGCGGTCCTCTAGCCTCATTTTCACGATGTCGCCGTGCCCAAACCTCCGGCTGCCAGCCTTGCGGTCTATCACACCGCACGCAAAATAGCACTCAGTTGTGTGTTCTTCCACGAAAAGGGCTATCAATAACAGAACAACTCGTGCAACGGGGCAATGGGCAACCCTTCGAGGCACCCCGAATCGTCGTGTCTCCAAGTACCAGCATATCATGGCAACCAGTGTCCACGGCCAGGCGATTGCAGCGTGCGGCGGCAGTTGAGGGGGAGTACTCATGTAAACGCACGCCGTTGTTGTTGGACCATTGACCTCGCATCTCTACAATGCCGGGACGGAGCGATATGCCGGATTTTCGCCGATCAAGACCACTAGTTGGGGGGGGAGGGGGTACTTATATTCGTGCATACCGTAGTCGTTTGACTATTGACCTCGCACACGTACAAAGCCGGGACGGGGGGTGGGGGTTCCAACTCACCGCAGGATGAACAAATCGTCGTTCTTATTTGCGGGGACCCTGCAGATCTCGCCGCTTCTCAGGGCCTCCTCAAACTCAGGGTAGCACTCTAGAGGTCGAACCGGGGGGGGCACAGCGGATCGCATTCCACGGGTGGGTAAGGACTCATTGTCTGCTTGCCTGTTGTATGAGCATGCAGAACTGGTCTATTGGAGCGCCGATCCTACTCCCTGACGACACATCGATCGGCAACACGAAGGTGCTCTATCGCTCTCTACACCAAGAAGTTCATTCTCATATGGTTGAAGGTCGAGCGAGTCAGGTACCTACGTGCCCGGCGGACCACCCGGGGTTGTTGTCCGTTCCAAAGATATATGTAAGTACTCCGAAGTGTACATTTTTTACGCCAGTCCTGGTTGTTTCCAAGAGGTCAACATCAACGGCGGTTTTGAGTGGCGTCCCAGTCACTACAACGCACACCTCCGTCAGGTCTACAACTGTTGTAGAATTATTTTCGACCCTTCGGGACAAAAATATGTTTTGAGCAGACTGTATGTACATGTCAATCACGTTCAAGAACACCAAACGACGAGATTCTCACCATCGTTCCGCGTTAAGGTGCTCATGCGCCAATTGGGGACAAAGATCACGCACGGAATCCCACGCCTCTTGAAGAACTGTTCCCAGAAACGTGGGACACAGAAACGGGCGCGCCGAGGGACGTACAGAGGTTCAAATCGACGGGATATTGTTTTAATAATATTTTTGAGCTACGCTAGAAAGCGGCGGAGCAGTCTTCAAATCACTATCCGCGTTTCACTGCTCCAACTCGCTACAAACCAGTGGTGATAGCGCACATGAGGCGCGAAGAATGCACGGGCGGGTCGATGCCGGTGTCGTCTGCCCGCAAGTGGAGCTACTGGTCTCACCAAATAAACAGCTTAGATTCGCCGCCTGTGGCTGTGTACGGGGAGCGTCGTAGCGTGGAATGAGAGCACACATACCGTGTTCAATCGCCGCAAGTTTTGCATGGCCTGTTTTCGCGAAACACAAAAATCAGTTCTACCGATACCGAACACTTTTGTTTCGCGCCTATTGTACTGTCAAGAATAATCGACCGACCGGTCGTCATCGTGCACGGCGTGCAAAATACGTCCAATCTTTCGGTTCGCGAGAACAACTTGATCTCGACAAACAGTACGCGTGTACAAACACGCACACCAAGACTTTCATTGTTCAGCCGGTCAGTAGGGTCGATGCAAATAACAAAGACACACGCGCAGCGGTTGTTGTCGGGCAAAGCACTACTTATACATTCCTGCAGAGCTCACGACGACGAAAGCGACCGAGATAAGCGTGCGGTTGCGTCCGGCCACACCTGGATAGCCGCCGAGGGCCCCCTGAACGACCACCGCTTCTCTCCCATGCTCCCGTCAGAGAAGGCGAAGGCAACATTGCTCCCGTCTATCGCCACCAGCGTTGTTCCCGGCGAGGCTGAGACAGCATTGCTGCTAGTGCAACCAGCCGCAGCCGGAGGGACGGCATTGCAACGGCGCTTGCGGTCGTTGTGGCTGCTGTCCTCGAGCGGCCCCTGGCTACTACCACCACCGTAGTCTCCTGCGGGGCGGCCGTGGGCACCAAGAACGCCTCCGCCGCCTCCGCCGCCGCCGCCGGCTTCGCGCCGTGCTTGTGGCGCCGTGGTATCCCCTTCCTGTCTTTGGGAGCTCTCTCTCTCGCCGCCGCCCCTCTCCCCCGCCTCCTGGTCCCCGCACGTTCGCCGGTCGCCCTGTCCCTGTCCACTCTCTCCGCTCCAACGACGGCCCCGATCGTCGTTATCGTGATCGTCCTCGCCGTTCGGCCGCTGCCCGCCCGGTGGTTGTCCCCCACCCCCGCTTCCTCCTTCTGGTCGCTGCCGTTTCTTCCCCGTACCTGCCGCTGCTGGGATTGGCGGTGGCGGTGGCAATGGCAGAGGTGTTGATGAGAGCGGTGGCGGCGGCGGCGGTGGCGGCGGCGGCGGCGGTGGAGGCGGCCTTGGTATCGATGATATAGACGGTGGCGGTGGCGGCGGCGGTGGCGGCGGCGGTGGCGGGGGTGGCGGCGGGGTTGCCGGGGGCAATCGTGTTGTTGTTGTTGGTGCCAGCGGTGGTGGCGGTGGCGGAGGCGGTGGCGGTGGTGGCGGCGGCGGGGCCTGCAGCTTTGCCGGTGACGGGGGAGGCTGCAGCTTTGCCGGTATAGGCGTTGATGATAGCGGCTGCGGCGGCTGAGGTGGCGGTGGCGGTGGTGGTAGTTGTACTGGTGTTGGTGTTCGCGGCGGGGGCGATGGTGTTGGTGTTGGTGGTGGCGCCTGCAGAGGGATATGTTCATGCTCCTGCTCTGGCCGTTTTTCCCGCTGCTGCTGCTGGTGCTGCTGGTGCTTCTGCTGGTGCTTCTGCTGCTTCTGCTGCTGCGAATCCTGCTGCTCATGATGATGATGATCTAGTTGTTGTTGCTGGTGCGAGCTGCCGCCTCCGCCATCAACGTGAGCAGATAACCCTGGTGGTGGTGGTGGTGGCGCCTGAAGAGGGAGATGCCCGTCCTCCTGCTCTCGTCGCTTTTCCCGCTGCTGCTGCTGCTTTTGCTGCTGTTGCTGCTGCTCATGATGATGATGATCAAGCTGTTGTTGCTGGTGCGGCCTATCGCCTCCGCCATCAACGGGAGCGGAGAATCTCGAACGGCGGACGGGCTCGGGAGGCGGCGGGTCCCACCTAGCTCTCCACCCAGCTCTAACAACGCCACCAGTCCGGGTTGGTAGGGGCTTCTCTTGGCCACCTTGGCATTTACCCTTTGTATCGGTCGATGCATGAGCCCCGGCGACGCCGCCGGCGCCGTCGGCGGACGTGCCGATATCATCGGCGGGCGTTTCGGGCGGCAGCGGAAAGGAGGACTCGCCGCCACCGCCGCCGCCGCTAGGTGATCGTTTCCACGTTAATCGTTCGTCCCGCCCAGCGGTAAGATACGCCTGTTACCAAAGGAACAGTCAAGTCATTGGGCAGAAATACACAGCGGTAACAGGTACGCCAATCAACACAGAGAAGCCATTGGAGGAAACACACAGTGGTAACGTGCCCCTATTCCAAAGGAACAGCAACGGCATTGGGCGGAAACACACAGTACGCCTATTTCAGAGGTACAGCCAAGCCATTGGGCGAACACACAGTGGCAGAGGGTACGCCTATTTCAGGGGTACAGCCAAGCCATTGGGCGGAAAACACGCAGCGGCAGAGGGGACGCCTATTGCAGAGGTACAGGCAAGCCATTGGGCGGAAAACACACAGCGGAAGAGGGCGCGACGTCTGTTTCAAAGGGGCAGCGAAACCATTGGGCCGAACACACAGCGGAAAGGAACGCCTGTTAAAACGGAACGGGGAAGTCATTGGGGGGAAACACACAGCAAGAGCGGGGCGGGAAAAAGTTGATAAAAACAGCGATGAACCATCGATCGAAGACAGACGCGGATCGGAAGAAGTGCCACCGCTCTGCTTTATCTTGTATCGTGGTGTTTGTTTGATACGTAGAGGGTCCGGTATCATGTTCAGCAAATGAGCTCAACGACCGCTGCTGCTGCTGCTGCTGCTGTGTGGAATAACCTCGACTCGGATCAAGACTGCCTTCTCATGTCCCGTCACAGCAAGGCCTGCAGGCGAGTGGGGACCGGCGTGGCGAACAAGAAATCTAAATTGCGGGTTTCGAAGTGAATGCGCGGTGCACGAGTAGGCAGGCATTGCTTCCTCTGTTATGCCGTACATGCTCATTTGTTTGCGCTGCGCACGCGTGAATCCGTTCGCCCGAACACGCCCTTCCTTGCGAGAAATATCTGTGCTCGCTCAAGACCAACGCTCGATACCCGTATCACAATGTTGTGCAGTACATCAACAGCGAGAAGATACTCGCCGCCAACGCTGCTGCTGTGTTGGTGTGACTGATGAAGTTGGTATGAGCACACAACATTCTATGTACGGTCGCCCCGGTGGTCTAGTGGTCACCTCGAGACCGCTAGTCGCAAAGGTCGTGAGTTCGACTCCCTATGGGGTGAAAAAATGTTACATAATTTGCGGGTGAAAGCGAAAAATAGCTGGAAAAGCTCACGTGAGTACCAAACTTCGACGTTAGCACCGTTGGCGAGGGAAAGGGACGGCTGGACCCTTCGCGATAAAAAAAAAACTCAGCACGCACCGCAGGACCAAGGTCGGGCACGAAACTAAATAAAAGAAGAAAAAAAACTCTGGTGTTTACCCCCTCCTGTGTGACCCTGGATGGTTGTAGTTGTACGAAAAAACACGCTGAAAAGTGTAGTACTCTACATGCACTGAAAGGTGGAGTACACGTCTCACAACAAAAAATGGGGGGACAGTCGCCATAATAAGTAGGACCAAAACACAACAAAACACAAACTATTGTTCTGAAGAGACCCCGCCGAGGGGAAAAAAAAAAAAGGGTACAATGCACGTACCTCCTGGTCCGCCTCGGCCGCTAGGAGAAGCAGAGGCGGGTCGTGCAAAACGGCAGAATCGCGGGTTCCTTCGGTGCCGATGTCGCTGCCGGCCCGGCCATCGCTGCCGTTATTGCCGCCGTTGTGACCATCGTTACTCTGCACCGAAGCCGCCGTTTGCAGCGGGTGGCCCGTTTCTCCCTGGAGCTGCCATGCGGGACAGATGACGGGGCGTGGAGCTTGAACATCGAACGCAAATATTTTTTCTGGGTTTGCGGGCCGCATGCCGCTTGCAAACCGCAAATACACGAGAATACAAAAAAATGTCCGAAGCTCAAGCTCAACCTTCGGCATTGCTCCGCGCCTCTTCTGTCACTACGTGTGGGATAGCTGGCTCGCAGACGTACCTCTCCAGGAACCATAAGACTGTTTTTGTGCCCTATAGTGATGATTCATGCTGACTTTTCATTCGCGTATATACTTCATTCTCAATTTCACGACTATCTTGCGGTTCACGTTCATCAGCGAACGGGCCGTAGGGATCAAATTCGCAGTCGAAGCAGCCGCGGCGGCTTCAAAGCCTGGTTTCATGAACGTTTCCATCAGTTTCATGGACGGTTTCATCAATGGTTTCATCGGGTGTAGTCACAGGGGGAGCTCACGATAATCAGCAAGCACGCCGTCTTAGTAGCCTTGGCGACGCTGACTTCTGATTTCATTGCACGGTTTCATGAACAGTTTCATCGTGTGTACTGTAGTCACAGCTGAAGTTCACGTTCATCAGCAAGCAGGTCGGCAGAGTAGCGTCGGCGACATCAAAGTCTGATTTCACGATCAGCAGTTTCATCCATTTCATCATTTTGATGGTCACAGGTGACGTTCGCATTTTCCCAGCGAGCGGGGCGTAGGCATCAGTTTCAGCGTCGAAGCAACCCAAGCGACATCGAAACCGGGCTGTTCATGAACAGTTACATCGGATTCACTAAGGATGTCATTTACAGCTTCATGGTTTCGTGCAGACAACAGGTGTGGTTCAGGTCCATCAGCCATCAGCGAGCAGGACATTGGGATCAAGTTCGCCATTGAAGCAGCCTCGGCGACGTCGAAATCGGTTATCATGAACAGTTTCATCGGTTATCATGAACAGTTTCATCGGTTTCATGAACGGTTTCGACAGTTTCATCAACGGTTTCGACAGTTTCATCAACGGTTTCATCTTTTGTAGTCACAAGTAACGTTCGCGTGCACCTGCAAGCAATGCCGTTGGGATCTGATTCACAGCCGAGGCAGCCTCGGCGATGTCGATTTCGGATTTCATCAACGGTTTCATCGGTTTCGTCAACGATTCCATCCGTTTCACCAAAATGTTCAACAATTCCAGCAACGGATTTCAGGAACGGTTTCATACGTTTGAAGCCACGAGTGACGTTCGCGTGCATCAGCGAGCAGGTCAATGATAGGTGATTCACAGTCGAGGCAGTCTCGGCGACGTCGAAAAAAACAAATTAAGAAAACAAAACTGAATGAACGGTATCATCGGTCTCAGCAACGGTTTCAACAATTTCATCAACGGTTTCATCGTTTGTAGTCGCAAGCGACGTTCGCGTCCATCAGCAAGCCGGCCGTAGAGATCTGATCCACGTTGGAGGCAGCCTTGGCGACATCAAAACATGATTTCATGAAACGGCTACATCGGTTTTCGTCAACAGTTTCATCGGTTTCATCAACGGTTTCAGCAACGGTTTCAGCAACGGTTTAATCATTTGTAGTCACAGGTGAGGTTGGCGTGCATCGGCGTCAAGCCAGCCTTGGCGACGTCGAAATTGGATTTCACTTAACGGTTTCATGAACGGTTTCAAGAACGGCATCATCGTGAACGCAGGGGTGATCGCACGCCCCCCAAACCGACTTTAACAGCTCGATTGCTCCACAACCGAGAGACTGCCAGTGCCGAAAAGGATGGTTTGGGAACGATCTCATCGAGAGCTTCCTCGCACAAATCGCTTGGTTTGAGACAGCAGGCTCTTGGTTGCGCATAATCGAGCTGTTGAACATTAGTCCAGGGGGTGAGCTGTGATCACTGGCACTTGCACGGTAGCACGCACGTTAGTGGAAGTTGTGGGTACAGGTCAAATGGGGACATTTTTTTTTGTTGGCGTATAGGAAAAATACCACATCAGCGTAATCATCGTCGTCGACAACGGCATCGTCGCGCATGTACGCCGTCATCAATAGCAACCGCGACATCGCTGCGCACGGAAGATGCCGTCGCGAATGCACGCGCGAAGAGCATGACAGAAGCTAGAGGAACTCTTGTTTCGTTGCACCAGTACGAGAACCTGAAACGAACGGCCGGAGCACATCAACCTGCGTGCGTCTGTTTATCGTCAAACCTTAGGGTGAAAACGACATGAATGAACGCGACCGAAGACAAGACGTATCAAATAGTCAGGCATTCCTCCGTCATCATCTCTTCCTCCTTGCCCGAAGTACACTTGAAGGCTGATCGACCCCACACAAGCCTCGCAAGCACGGTTCGGTTGGAAGTTGGTCGACAACACAAAAGCCTCGCAAGCACCGGTACAGACCGAACCATCAACACACACAAACAACTGCTCTCTCTCTCTCACTTCTTCCAGGGTGGGGCCGCTCGTTTCGATGCTGGTCCCCTCTGCGTGCCCCCCGGCGGCCCCGGACTGCTCGATGGTAATCCCGTCGACCGCCTCCCGTGCTTCTTGGGCAGCGACTGGATCCCCGGAGTTCGCCGCGGCCTGCGTACGGTGCGAGAAAGGCAACATGCCCAAGAAAACGAAGAACAAATCCGGCAAGCAGGTTAGATTAGTGTACACGCGGGAGTTTCGTTCCGTTCGGTTTCCGCCGCGTCGTATTCTGTTCTGTTCCATTCTGTTTTCGTTCCATATCGTTCCGTCCCGTTTAGTTCGTTTCATTGCCTACGTTACGTTCTGTTTCGTCCTTTCTTGTCGTTTCGTTCCTGTATTCAAATTTCACAACTCACCTCCTTTTCAACACTGAAAACCAAACGCCATGTCGTCCCGGATTATTATCCAGCAAGCACAACAATACTCATACTTAGAATAAGTGAGTCTCACTTTGAGAAAAAAAGAAAAACCACCCACCTCCACGACGGACATCATCTTCGGCCACAGAGAAGAGGACGCGGCAGCACCTGACGGTCCTGAGATCAGGAGGCCATTAAATGATGAGCCGTTGGCATGCGCACGAGGGGGAGGAAGAGGCGGCGAGGGGTCCATCCATTGGTTGCCGTGACTAGCTCGACGGTTGACATTTGTCCGTTGCCCACGAACGCGAAGACGACGAAGCACGGTTGGTTGCTCGTCCAGATGGACACATTCAGAATTCGGAGGTCCATAATAAGCTTGTCGCGCTTTACCATTCGGAGGTCCATAATAAACTTGTCGCGCTTTACGAATGGACGGAGGAGCGTCCGGTGCTTCAAGTCTTCAGCTGCATGAAGTTCGAGGACTAGTGAGTTTAGAGGCAGGCGAGACAGGGACACAGCAGACTGATTGGGGTTGTCACGAAGATAGGACACCACATGCCATGTTTACCATGGCAATAGCGCCATGATGACCATGGAGTACACTTATTTCCGTGTTTTTCCGTGTTTGGCTCGGGGTGACCAACAACACAGTCCACGACCACAGCTGTGGCAAACAACGCAGCAACAGCCGGTAGCATCGGGAATCAACCAGGTTAACGACGTCAACACACGACGAGAGTGATAGGCACAACCGCGACAGCAACAGCACCGCATCGCGTCGACCATGGCCCTATTGGAGGGCGTGCAATCCACCGCGACCTCTCCCGCCACCACCACAACCCAACATAGCAACAACAACACGGCATTTGAGGCATTGAGCATGTGGCCGAGGTGCAACAACAAGTGTTACACACCCGGAAACAAGCGCTGGAGGTAGGAACAGGCCGCCTTCAAGGCCGCCACCCTCACGCCGATGTCCGCGTCTTCGAGGGAGTACGCAAACATCTGCAGGCCCATTAGGCCGCCCCAAGAAACACACACGCGTTGGCAACACCGAGCAGAGCACACGGCACAGGGATATCAGAAAGGAGAGCGCCACCATAACAGCAATCACAGCAATCACAGCGCAGGTTGGGAAAGGAAGCTAAATATTGTCGGGGAGGGGGGGGGGGGAAATGCTGCTACCTGCAGATCGCGCCAAGTGCCATCCCGCGGCAACCCCCCCCCTCCTTACGACAGAACCAAAAACCACAACCAACCTGCCCCAACTTGCGCTAAAACGGCGACACCGTCCCTTCCGCAGCATCTCCTTTTTCTTACAAGAAAGTATGCACACGTCCACACAAAGACCCTTTTCTTCTTCTTCAAAACCTCGAGATACCTGGAGCAAACCGTCCTGGTGGGGAGACATCATCCCCGGGTAGCACGCGGTGAGTATGCTGACGAGACCGAGACCGACGACCTTCAGCTCCGGAGAAGGCTGCGCCGCGTCGCAGAACGCCGCCGCCATCTCCATCAGCTCCGGCCACTGATTTTTTCGTTTGCGGTGGTCGTGGGGTTGGGGGTTAGGGATGTAGCGCCATGCCTAAAGTTGGTGCTTCTTGGGGGGTAGTGCTGGTGTTGTCGTCGTCGTCTTTGGCAATTTTCGTTTGAGGGGATCGCGGTCATTTTTGAGTGGCGTTCAAGTTGTTTGAAGGGGTTGCTGTCGCCTCCGTCGCTTTGTCGATTTCTCGGGTGCGGTGGTCATGGTGGTGGGGATCAAAGTTGCTATTAGTCGCCACCGACGTTGTTGCCGGTGATACGGCGGTGTTGGTGTTGCTAGCGCGATATTGTCGTCGTGTCGTGCAGACAGAAGAACGAGGAAAAGCGAAAGCATTCGCCCACACAAACAAACCACGAAAGGAGCGATACATAAACACCGGACCACGTGTTTTCCTGATTTCATGCTCATTCACGGACGACTCTCTTGCCGGGGTGTCCTATTAGTCCCCCCCCCCGGTGCCGCCCCCCGGTGTTTGCCATCGGGGTTTGGGTTTTCGTCGCTTGGCAACGACGTTGTAAAACAAGCCCCCCACTCGGTGTTTGCCATCGGGATTGGGTTTTCGTCGCTTGGCAACGACGTTGTAAAACAAGCCAATTCACTTCGTTTTATTTTTTTACCTCGTTTTTTTTTTTGGCGGTAACCAGAATGGTGGTCGAGTAGATCATGTTGTGCGGGGTCGAGAACCCTCTCTCCGCGCAACGGGGGATGATCGCACCACGTTGTGTTAAAATGGTCAAGCTTCCTCGAGGCAGTTACACAGTGCTTACAACTGTCTCTGGAAGTGAAAGCACCAGAAAATAAATTAAGATATATGCATACGCAGCTGTCATCCGTACGCAAGGAAGTAAGCACAAGATGCCCAACACCCTTAGGAGGATGCAGCTCACCCTTCATGCGACTCGCCAAATACCTCACGGCGCTTCGCGCTTGGTGATGTGAGAGCCTGGTCCGGTGAGAACCCGGCGTGCTCCGTCCCGGCTTTGTAGGGATGCGAGGTCAATGGTCAAACGACTACGGCATGCACGACTATGAGTACACCCCCCCCCCCCCCCCCCCCGGTGCCGCCATCGGGGTTGGGTTTTCGTCGCTTGGAAACGACGTTGTAAAACAAGTCCCCCCCCCGGTGTTTGCCATCGGGATTGGGTTTTCGTCGCTTGGCAACGACGTTGTAAAACAAGCTAGTGCACTTCGTGAACTCGGCAACCAGGTTGCCGCTTTTTTATTCACCTCTGTTTTTTTTCGCGGTAACACGATAGTGGTCCAGTAGATCATGTTGTGCGGGGTCGAGAACCCTCACTCCGCGCAAGGGGGATAATCGTACCACGTTGTGTTACAATGGCCAAGCATCCTCGAGGCAGTTACACAGTGCTTATAACTGTTTCTGGAAGTGAAAGCACCAGAAAATAAATTAAGTCATGCGCAGCTGTCATCCGTACGCAAGGAAGTACCGTAGACGACACAAGATAACACACCCCGGTGATAACATTTTTGGGTTTGAAACTTTATCACCGGGTGTGGTATCCTGTGGGGGGGGGGTGTTATCTTGTGTACCCCGGGTGATAAAGTGCGGCTCGCTTGGGCCCTTAAGGGGGTGTGATAAACCAGGGGGTGTGATAGCACTTCCGAACACGCACAGAGTGTGTTTGGGGTGTAATAAAGGAGGGGGTAAGGGGGTGTGATAGCGCGTCCGAATACCCACAGGGTGTGTTTGGGGTGTGATAATGAGGGTGTGTGATAAAAAGGTGTTAAAAACACTTCTTGTAGAGTTGAACCGCTGTTGCCGCACACTTGAATGGTATTGCGGGGGGGTGGTAGCAACGCCTGTACGAACCCTTCATGACTTGTGGTTCTGCGGATTGTGGTAAAACAAAGAAGTTCAACGGAGGTGAAGAAGTTCCTGAGCACATGACTCGGTGGCCACAGAGTGCGCCATCCGTCCTGCCCCCTCACACAAAAAAGTAGGCTCCTGCATACCTTGCTATTGGGTACGACCAAACAAGTTACGCAGATGTTGTGTGTGTGAGATACAGTGATGGATATTGGGCATCGAAAATCGATTCAATACTGATATATATCGGCGACACGCGGTATCGGTATTGCCGATTTCCACGCCGATATATGTCGATACGAATCGGTATCGGTATCGATATGTGTGAGATACAGTGATGGATATTGGGCATCGAAAATCAATTCAATACTGATATATATCGGCGATACGCGGTATCGGCATCGATATGTGTGAGATACAGTGATGGATATTGGGCATCAAAAATCGATTCAATACTGATATATATCGGCGATACGCGGTATCGGTATTGCCGAATTCCACGCCGATATATGTCGATACGAATCGGTATCGGTATCGATATCGGTATTCGATATTCGATATTTTGGCCCCCTTTTTTACTGGGGAGGGTCGCTTTCCCAGCTGTCGACTCCCTATTTTCGCTCCGGCACCTACTCCTGTCGCTCCCCACTGCCATCACAATCACACACACACCAGCCACCAGCCACCCACCACACAAACGGCGCCTGCGCACCATTTCCTTTTCGTACATCCTTTTTTCGCAAGGTTTCTTCTTTTGTTTCCTTTTGTTCTTTTGGGTGCCTAGAGTTGACACTCGCTCACGTTTTTTTGTCATGAAATCCTGCTCGCAGGGGCACAGCTGAGCTTGCACTGATTCGATCGCAACAGTAGAGTATACACACATGCACACTGACTGGCTGTAAAATGAAGTAATATACATATATCGGGTCGACACAGCTACACAACCACTCTGCCTCTCGCACGATGCAGTTTTCTATATACGCAACATCACACCACAGCGTGTGCCCCCTGTTGTGCTCGTCATGTCCAATTGCACACACCTGGCACACACCGCTACAATTTACTACTACTTCAATACTTCCATGCCGCCGGGCCATGCGCGCACCTTGCACACTGCTGAATACTTCCGATAGGGTTTGCGTGTGCCAGGGTAAGTGTCGTTGCGTAACGCTCGCTCTTCTTGCTACCTGAGGCCTTCAAAACAGCCGTATCGATATCGAGTATCGATACTCGATACGTACGAGCCATTTTCAGATTATCGAACAAAATATCGGTATTTGCGTTTTTTTCTCGATACGGCGGGCGTATTGTATCGAACCCTTCTTCCGGACCAACATCCATCACTTGTGAGATACCCACATGCCGACGGGGCAGATGGTGTATCACCCCGGTGATAGAAGGAGGAGCCTGCGGCGCAACCTCAAGGGGCGTGTTATCTTATGTAGCCCCTTTGATAAATCGATGGTTTGTCAGAAACGCCGAAAATTATCACCGGGGTATCGTATTCTGTGGGGGGGGTGGTTTCTTATGTGGATGTGTTATCTTGTGTCGTCTACGGTAAGCACAAGATGCCGAACGCCCTTAGCAAGATGCAGCGCACCCTTCAT
>FN649746.1:1706223-1717507 GCA_000310025.1 Ectocarpus siliculosus
GTGCGACCAACAAGACACCGAGCGCCCTGTTTATGGGTCGCCTGCAGAGGGCATGTGTATCATCGCATGCTATCGGCTGCAGTTTGGGGATGTCGTCGGCCAAATGCCTCTCTCTGATGGCATGCGTTGTACACTGATCACACTCTCAACTCGGAGCAAGCAGCAGAAAATAAAGGCAACGTCCAAAAAAGTCAACACCGAACCACACCTCGGTTCACGTTTGCAGGCCATGTGCAATAAAAACTGGACAATACGCTCTGTTTCTGGGACGCGAGCAGAGGGTATGTGTATGACCACATGCCCCTGGCTGCTGTTTGGGGATGTCGTCGACCAAAGGCCTCTGTCTGGCATGCGTTTTTGACTGGTCGCGGGTGACACATGGAGCAAACACGATGCGGAACGAAAAAATAGCCCAAAAAGTCAACACCGTAGCACACTTTGGTTCACGTTTGCAGGCCGTGTGCAATCAAAACTGGACAATACGCTCTGTTTCTGGTACGCGAGCAGAGGGTATGAGTATGACCACACGACATTGGCTGCAGTTTGTGGATGTCGACGGCTTAAGGCCTCTCCCTGGCGTACGTTTTCAACTGGTCACACATGCAGCAGGCGCAATAACGGCTCTTTTCGGCCGAAAGGCAAGAACGTCAGCAGAGCAATGTGGCAGGGTTGAAGTTTTCGGTTCGTGTGCGGCCAACACGACGCAGAACGCCCTGAAACTTAGATACCTGCAGAGTGTTGTGCATGACCTCATGATACTGGCCTCTGTTTGGCCAGCAGACGGTGTAGTTCCTCGTTCTGGCAAGATCGGGGTGTAACCAGGGGTTACCCCCCCCCATTTCTAACAGCGATATTCCAACAGGATCGCTGTTGGAAAATGGGTCAACGTTCTAATAGGCCGGCCGGAATCGCTGTTGGAGTTTGGGCTGTTGGATATTGCCATATTATCTACCCGTAAGACGCCCAGATTATATTTTTGGCTCAGAAAAGGACCCCCCCCCAAATCCAATCCGGAAATAATCACGCCGGAAGACTCAGCCTGGTATATCACACACCCTGGTGTTGGCTCTCCCTTCGTGGTCCCCGCGACCTTCGTTTAATCACCCGGGCGACACATTACAACATACAACACCTCACACACACAAGAGTAACACCCGGCTGCTCCAGATGAAGCCAAAATGCTATCCGCGGGGTGTTCATGTGACTTGAGAAAACACCCCCCTCAGGCGGGTTCTTATTGACCAAGTTAAACTGGATGCTGCTGGTATTCATCTCTTCCACAGATACGAGTCTGGGACAGATGTATAGCAATTAATCCATGGCGCCAGCGGAAACTTTTACAAGGCTGATGGCCGTACCGGCAATCCGTGAACCATCGCTGTGGAACCTCACTGCACACTGCACGCACACGATAGTGTCTCAATTGTCGTTTTCCTCATATCAACCACTGACTACATGTACAGCTGTTCCTCTGCTATATGTACAAGTGCCCCTGGTACAGAGTGTTGCCGAATACCGAACGGCGAGGAGCTTGGCAAAAAGGTTGAACAAGGCCAGCAAACACCGGTATTGTACTACGCACCTGATACTGTAGTCTACCACAGCTAGACAACAGAGATCACGGAGATGAAATGGTGACTAAACCGTTCGCAAGTAACCCGCCTGGTCATGCCCTCCATATATTTTCACAGCAGTGGTCCCACCTCATCGGGGAGTCGCGTCTTCATGTCTTCCCAAACAACCTCCGCCTTTCGCCTGACTGTGTTGTCCGGGCTCATCAATGCACCGAGCAGATCACCAGCATGGCCATCCATTCGACCAGACACTTCCACCATGTTGGGTGCTTGTCTGCCTCCCTTTGGGATGCCTCGCAGACTTCAACCTATATCGTACATATGTACACCGCCTTCCTTGTGGGGTCTCTCAGGAACGTGCGCTCCTTACAAGATGTCCAATCCCAAGAAGACAACCAGGGCGGATAAAGCTATGGAACCAGGTCACGGCACCAGCGTAGGCGTAAGGTGTCCGGGTGTGTAGTGAACAGCAGTACAGCAGTAGGCGAGAAACGGCGGCGGGTTTATGGAGACTGGACCACGCAAAAAAAAAAAATGTGGCTTGTGGGGCCCCGTGTTTGCGAATGAGCAACATCAGTGTTGTTATGTGCTCTCCCCTTGGCTCCATCATCTGTCGCGACGGGCCCGCTCCTTTCACACGGCACTGTACGCAGTTTGTGCTGCCGCTCTGCGACCAACTGATGCTCGAGGCCATCCAGATACCATGATACTCTTGTCATGCACCGGTTCCACACCTCCGCAAGTACTGGCCGTAGCCGATCAAGGTTGTGTTTCAAATACTCTCCCTAATGACTTCAGGCTTTCGCACCACCAACACAAAAAGCCTACATGTAGTCTATCCCGCACCGCCACATTAATTTTCACCACAGGGTGACTTCCAAGCTCTACGGCAAGGCGGATGTCAATGGCTGCCAACTATATAGCGCACGGTGACACGGAAGGGGTGCGGTAGGTTTGTCCTGACTGAGCATTTGCCCACAAAACGCGATCGGATGGGCAACGCACCCGCGGTCGAGGAGATGTTGGGTGGGGCGGAGAGCGGCACCACCCCCCCTCTGCGGGAGAGGTGGTTCCGGTCCTCGAGCCAACGGGGTCGGCCGCCACCGTAGAAAAAAATCAAGGGCAGGTGCCGCACATGCTGGTGAGCATTGCCGCTGAAAAATGAAAATTCGGTGACTGCGGTTGAGGTTTTCCGTCCGGCGGGGAGGGAGTATTCGCTAGACCTCGACAGCTTTGCATTGGAATGGAGGAAGGCCGTGTCGCGCATGGAGGAGAGCAAGAGCAAGGTGATTCCCATCTTCCTGGAGACGGCCAGACGCCAGGGGCAGCGCACTGAAAACGTGAGTGCCACCCCCTTTCTTGTCGAACATGTTTCTTATTTTTTTCTTACATCAGTGAACGATACAGTATTTTTGCCATGACCAGCTGGCGAAGTGGGTGTCCCGAAGTTGTCCCTCTCTCTCGAGGTATGCCCCTTGATTTTATGGTCAAACATGTACGTGCCTTCCATACCGATGTACCGGTGACATTGACAGCTACCACGAGCGTGAACACGAGAAACACGTTACGACCTGTCCAGGGTCAAGACGCCCCCATCAGGAGGCATCGTCGGAGGCCTTTCTGGTGGTGTTGCTCGACCTTGGGTTCTGGAGGCGTCTGAGGGATTTTAGTTGCCGGAGCAACTGCCCTCCACTCCACCATTCATTCGTGGTTCTGGGGCTCACGGAGCATCAGCGAGAAGCGGCAATGTTGGCACCCCCGTCAAGCAATACCCACAATAGTTTTGGTCGGAAAAGAAACCCAAAAAATGTACCGTGCCAGAGCTTGCACCATGTGGCTGTGAAACCGTGGCAGCGAAATGCCGTACGGAAATCTAGCGGGGAGTGCAAGTGTGAATCGATGAAGTAGCAGAGCACAATTGCTATTTTTTGGACATCCTTTAATGGCGACGATGATACCGGTAGACCGAACCGACAACCGACGGGTGGGGGGATTAGACAAAGGGGATTATGCGTAGAAATATCCGTTTCGAGGACACGACTGCAGCTGGGGAGAGCAGGACGAGTATGACAGAACGTTTTGCGCAATGTGTGGGGGGTTGGATGTGATGGAGGTGGCAGGAATACTTCAATTTTTTGTGGAACCCCCTTCCTGCAGCTGCCCGATGTGATGTCTGTATATTACTGGTGATCTTTGATTTCTTTGTTTCAGTATGTTTGGCATCGCGTGCCGAGCTGAAGAGATGGGCTCCCTGGACCATGTTTATTTTTCTATGCCTCCTTTGTCGCCGTTTTATCCAGCGACGGCCGACTAGTGTTTGCCTGGGGCGTTTTGATATCAGTCGCAGAGCGCTGCGGGAGGAAGCACAGAGAGAGGGAAAAGGTGATCAATCAGTTCCTTGAAAACCTTGACCAGCTAACAGACCAGCCCAGACTGAGCGCCCCGGAAGCCGCGAGGGAACTAACCCAAGCTATCCTCGAAGAAGCGCAGTCAGTGCTCCGGCAGAGACCCGGATACCACGTATGCCGGAGTGGTGCCAGAGCCCGGAAGCGAGAACAGCAGTCGAGGCAGCCCTTGCCGAGCGAAGGAAGGCTCGCCGGGAGATGAAACCGACCGAGATCCAGCAACGTGAGAGCACTCCGGGTCGCTTGCAAGGCAGTACGTACAGCAGTCGATGACGGCATCTATGCCCACTTGGAGAAGAATGTGGCTAGGATGGAATCCATCCTCGAGGATCGCGACATGCGGGGGAATGAATGTACAAACACCTCAAGAGCTCGGTAGGCCTAGACGGGAAGCAGACAGGGGGACAGCAGCCCACCAAAGATGAGAATGGTGTCATGCTGAGGAGCAAGGATGAGATTCTCCAACGGTGGGCGAAGTTCTTCGGTTCCCTACTCAACGCTACTTGTACATCTCCCACATTGAACCCATCCAGGTAAAGCGACGACCGAAGGTACCGACCACTGAAGGCTCGCAACACCTGGGGTCCGCGCCAACCCTGGGGGAGACTCGGAGAGCCGCACGGGGGATGCAAAACTGGAAAGCGCCTGGTCATGATTCCCTGCCGGTAGGACTACTCAACGTCGACGACGTAGGCGGCCCCATCGTGAGCAATAGCTTCCTCGCCATCCTCGTCGACGTGTGGAACGGGAGGGAGATCCCGCAGGAATGGAAAGATGCCACCATCAAGGTACTCTACAAGAAGTCGGACCGATCCAAATGTAACAACTACAGGGGGGTATCCCTTCTGTCTCTTGCGGGCAAGGTGCTCCTGAAAATCGTCGCTAACCGCCTCAGTGACAACTGTGAGAAATACGACATCTTGCCTGAAGAGGAGTTGAGTGCGCTTTCCGGCAGGTCCACTGTCGACATGCTGCTCGTCGTACGACGACAGCAGGAGCTGGCAAGGAGACGCAATATCCCGCTGTACATGTGCGTCGTCGACGCCCAGAAGGCCTATGACTCAGTCGACCGGGAGCTGCTGTGGCGGGTGCTGGATCTATCGGGGGTCCCGGAGAAAATGATCGAGGTCATCCGCCAGTTCCACGACGGCATGCAAGCTCGGGTACGCATGGACGACGGAGAGCTCTCTGAATGGTTCGAGGTCGCTCAGGGGCTGCGGTCTCCACTGCTGATTACCATCTTCTCGCGGCAGCGCTCGAGGGAATTCTAGTACGATTCAAGGAAGACGACGTTATCCTCAGGGATCTGGTGTACCTCGAGGAGGAGGGTAACGACCCCGCTGGAACGAGTCCCGAAGGCGGTGTGGGGTATGTATGCTGTACGTCGACGACGCGGGGTTTGTTCCGAGATCGGCCGAAGGCCTGGCGAGGATGATGACCATTATCGTGGAAATGTTTGGAGCATTCGGACTGACCGTGTCGGAGAAGAAGACCGAGACTCTCCTGATCAAAGTGCTGGAGAAAAAAACGAAGAAGGGAGCGCCGCCACCGCCACCCCCACCACCAACGGCACCACTGGTGATCGAAGCAGCGGGACAGAAGTACGTCCAGATAGCGGTGTTCCGATATCTGGGTAGCCGGGTCAGAGAAGATGCTGAAATCACGCAGGAGATCAACCAACGGAGCAGAGCAGTTTGGGGCGTGTATCCGGAAGTACACCCGGGAGATCTTTGACAGGCCGACAGCACCGTGGGGACTGAAGGTCCGGCTCCTAAAAGCGGAAGCGGTGGAGGCCCTGCTGTACGGATGCATGACGAGGGCCACGCGCCGCAAGCACTACGACCTGCTGACGAGTACGCACTACGGTCTTCTGCTACGGGTTATCGCTGACTTGGTGTCGTTTTTTAGGCGCCCCAAAGGACGCGTCAACGAAACAGCATACCGCGTGTAGGCATCACACCGCCAAAACAGTTGTGCTGTCTGCACTCTGCACGGAAGGGCGGTATACCGCACCACTTGCGTGCGGCCAAGTAGAGTGACAATGAAGCGACACAAGCAGCGTTTGGTACCATCGCTCATGATATGAAGTGACCACGGCCTGCCTCTGTCTACCACACAACTGACGTTGAAGCACCTACGTGAAAATATTGGCACACAAGCATTTCGCAGTACCGTTCTTCATATCCATATGAAGTAACCACGTCCTACCTCTTTTTTCCGACGTTCAAGCACATACTGCAGAGTGAAAATACGACACGCAAGCGTTTGGCAGCTACCGTTCTTCATATGAAGTGACCACGTCCTGCCTCTGCCTTCCGCACAACTGACGTTCAAGCGCATAGAGTGAAAGTGAATCGACACATGCGTTTCGCAGTACCGTTCTTCATATGAAGTGACCACCTCCTGCTGCTGTCTACCGCATAACTGACGTTCAAGCGCCTATTACAGAGTGAACATATGGGGACACAAGCGCTTGGCAGCTACCGTTCTTCATCTCAAGTGACCACGTCCTGCATCTGTCTTCCGAGAGACTGACGTTCAAGCGCCTACTGAAGAGTGGAGATACAGCCAAAAGAGTTTGGCACAGACCGTTCTTCATATGAAGTGACCACGTCCTGCCTCCGTCTACCGCACGACTGAACTTCGGGCACCTACTGCAGAGTGAAAGATAAGACACAAAAAGCGTTTGGCAGTTACCGTTCTTAACATGAAGTAACCACCTTCTGCCTCTGTCTTCCGCACAACTGACATTCAAGCACCTACTGTAGAGTGAACAAAATGACACAAAAACGTTAGGCAGTTTACCGTTCTTCGTATGAAGTGACCACGTCCTGCCTCCGTCTACCGCACAACTGATGTTCAAGCACCTACGTAGAGTGAAAATTACGACACACAGGCGTTTGGCAGATTACCGTTCTTCATATGAAGTGACCACGTCCTGCCTCTGTCTACCACACAACTGACGTTCAAGCACATAGTGTGAAAATGAAGAATCGCAAGTGTGTGACAGTACCGTTCTTCAGATGAAGTGACCGCGTCCTGCCTCCGTCTACCGCACAACTGACGTTCAAGCACCTATGCAGAGTGAAAAATTCGACACATAAGCGTTTGGCAGTTACCGTTCTTAATATGAGGTGACCACGTCCTGCCTCTGTCTTCCGCACAACTGACGTTCAAGCACCTAGAGTGAACGAAAAGACACACAAGCGTTTGGCAGTTTACCGTTCGAAATATGAAGTGACCACGTCCTGCCTCTGTCTTCCGCACAACTGAAGTTCAAGCACCTATAGCGGAAGGGAAGCGACAAAGCGTTTGACAGTACCGTTCTTCATATGAAGTGACCACCTTCTGCCTCTGGCTTCCGCACAACTGTCCTGCCTTCGTCTACCGCACAACTGACGTTCAAGCACCTACGCAGAGTGAACGAAAATACGCCTAAGCGTTTGGCAGCTACCGTTCTTGATATGAAGTGACACGTCCTGCCTCTGTCTACCGCACAACTGACGTTCAAGCACATAGTGTGAAAATGAAGAATCGCAAGTGTTTGACAGGACCGTTCTTCGGATGAAGTGACCGCGTCATGCCTCTGTCTTCCGCACAACTGAAGTTCAAGCACCTAGAGTGAACGAAAAGACACACAAGCGTTTCGCAGTTTGCCGTTCGTAATATGAAGTGACTACGTCCTGCCTCTGTCTTCCGCACAACTGAAGTTCAAGCACCTACAGTGGACGGGAAGCGACAAAGCGTTTGACAGTACCGTTCTTCAGATGAAGTGACCGCGTCCTGCCTCTGTCTTCCGCACAGCTGACGTTCAAGCACCTCTGCGGAGTGAAAATTGGACACACAAGCGCTTGGTAGTTACAGTTCTTCATATGAAGTGACCATGTCCTGCCTCTGTCTACCGCACAACTGAAGTTCACGCACCTAGAGTGAAAGTGAAGCTGCAAAGCATTCGACAGTGCCGTTCTTCATATGAAGCGACCACTTTCTGCCTCCGTCTTCCGCACAACCAACACTCAAGCACCTATTGTAGAGTGAAAATTGGACACGCAAGCGTTTGACAGTACCGTTCTTCATTTGAAGTGACCACCTTCTGCCTCTGTCTTCCGCACAACTGACGTCCAAGCACCTACTGTAGAGTGAAAATTTTGACGCACAAGCATTTGACAGATTACCGTTCTTCATATGAAGTGACCACACCCTGCCCCTGTCTACCGCACAACTGACGTTCAAGCACCTAGAAACATATAGACACACAAGCGTTTCGCTGTACCGTTCTTCATAAGAAGTGACCACGTCCTGCGTCTGTCTACCGTACAACTGACGTTCAACCCCCTACAGTGAAAATGAAGGGATACAAGCGTCTGGCAGTACCGTCGTCACCCACCTCCTTCATGTATCGTGCCGCATTCTTAACTTCTTCCATGTTTCAATTGCTCTTTGCGCTTCATGGATGGAGGCTTCGGCGACATCTCTGTCCTCGCCAGTGCAGCCGTTCACGCCGTCTGAGACCTGCACGAAACGTCACGAAGCAGGGAGAATCACCGATTAAGACGAGCCCCAAAAACGTGGCCTTGGATGTGTCCGAAGCAATACGTGCAAGGAGGTGGTGTATTTTCTATCCACTGCGAGGACCACACCACAAGGCGCACTCTTCAATCAATACGTGCTTGGAAAAAATAGCAGATCCCTCACCTTCAACGGGGTCGTATAGTCTGTTGGTCCCCATCGCGCCGGCTCTGCATACCATCACGAGGCGCTACTGCTCCTCAAACCCCTGTTCCGCTGCTTTCACCGCTGAGTTTTCAGCTGCCTCCAGCTCGTCCTTGCTGCCTGCCTCATATTTTTGCCCGAAAACGAGTGAGAAGTTTCTTGCCTACACACCAATACCCCAACGTATGAGAGGCAACGTGGAAACAAGCGCCGTTCAAGTTCCCTCCCAGAGCCTAGCTGAGGACTCGACTTCAGCAAAGCATGTGAACGGTCATTGACCCTGGCAATGTCATTGACGACGAGGATGATTCCATTGTGTTGACGGTATGGGAGAATTCCCAGAGAGACGAATGGGTTGGATTTATGAATAAACTGCTGGAGATTCTTTGTGCTGAATGCGTAGCCAGTTTCGTTGAAAATGGCTTCTCAAACGGTTCCGACGCGCCATTTTCGGCTCCGCCACTATTTTTCTATGGAGAGTGACATCGAGCGTTGAAAATCGATCCAGGACGTGTGATATGCTATGCCACCTGCGGTGATGGTAGATGAAGCTCGGGAAGGAAACGACTTCCGGTTAACACGGACTGCGTCAAGAGAGGTATGGGGGCGGGCGGGGGGGGGTGATGGTGGAGGAGGTGGAATCGCTGAGGGGAGCGGGTGGACTGCAGTTCACGAATCAATTGTTGGGGGTCTATGGATTTTACGGTCTGTTAGAGTGACTCGTTAGGTCTAACCTCATGTCGAAGGGTAGGCTCGCACCTTTGATGAGACATACACCGTGGCCGACCTATCTCAACCCTAACCCTTCCGCTCATCCACGGCCAATGCACGGCCAAGCAGCCGCGAACTGGGCGAGAAATGCCGCTGCGCCGCGTTCTCGGAAGGAATGCGGAACGGCGAGAGAGTCAAAGCTAGAAACCAACGCCCGACCAATCAGAGTGCGCGAAACCGCGTAGATTGGTAGATTCACTAAGAGACCGTAAACACTGCTGGAGAATATTGGAGTGGAACACAGGGATGACCAGCTACTCGTCGTTGCCGTTGGACCTCATAAAAAGGAAATACGACGAGCTGATGAAGATCGATCTCGAGGACATGTGCCTCATCCTGCCCTTTCGCGGGATGATGTATCGTGTGGGTATGCAGGTATCAACATCCCATTATTTCCGGAGACGTTACACGTGACGGCTTGTTCTTGGAAGCTTAGCCGGGGTCCAACAGTAGTCGAGCACAACGGAATGCTTCTTCTTGGTGCATTGCACTTCACAGTTGTCATCCGATTATTTTTCTTTTTTTATTAACTTCGGGTGTTTTAAAGGCACCAGCCGGGGCCGCACACAATCCTTATTCCATATCGCGGCGAAAACGAATGCTTCGCCGCCCCTGTCCACCGTAGAGTCCAGGTTTGTGAGCCAAATTGATCGCTCTCCGCATTGTTTGACATGGTGCCGGAAACGAGACCGATGTTGGGGCGGAGGACTTGCTCTCTGCCATGCAACAAACGCTGACTGATGACTGATACAAACGTGGTCTGTGTGGAGTCGTCATAGACCAGTGCACTGGCCACACCACAAGGTAAGCGTTCTCCCGAACTTTTTGTGTTCAAGACAAGCGAAAAATGGGCTGCAATTGAGCACTCATCCAGGGGAAAGCCGTGACCCTTAGCACATGCAAAGACAGCAGAGGTGGCGGTTTGTGGCATTCTCCCATGGACGAGTAGCTGGTGGGTGCACACGAACATCGTAAAAAATCCAAAAAGAGTTGTTTTAAGTCTATGTCAACAACCAGCTGGGGGTGACCTACCGTATATCTTCGGCGGTACAACTCAACCCTCACGAAAGTCCAACCAACCAATCAGGGCACTTCCGCCACCATCAACCAATGCTATTCGGCACTGCAGCAGTGCCTTCTGTCACTGCAGGGGTGTACGAGCAAAAATGGTCGTCCCGAATAGCGTTCCAGCCAGCATTCTAGGTTCTGCCGATGTTTGGGCACTTACAGTTGTCTAGAACAAAAAACATGGAACACATACAAAAACCTAGGACTATGCCAACCCCCCCCCCTCTCGAGAGAGAATGCACGACGAAGTCGAAACTCGACGAGAAAAATAAAAAGGGTACGGCCTGAGGACCTTCGCAAAACAAATTCCAACAAACACATATGAATACTCCACAACTTTATTTGCGACCACCCTTACTAGGCAACAATTAAAAAGAGAAGTGCATGTCTTCCGAGAACCCTAACGCTTCCAACGCGGGTACGCAGGCGAACTTGAGCATCGGCGGGGGGCCGCACATGAGAATGAGGGTGTCCGCCCCAGGTGGGGGCATGTGCTTCTCCACCATCTGCCAGGCACAGGGGATCGAAAGCGGCAAGGATCGGATGCTATTGGCCGTAGTTGCGATGTCGGGGGGGTTGACTACTCAGTTGGCGGGATACATATTGCTACTCGTAGACGGGGTACAACACAGACGGAAGGGGCGGGAGGGGGGGGGATCGCTGTCGCAAACGTCCAAGATGTACTGCAACACGTAGACCCACTGTAGTGGGTTCTTCTAAGGCTCCCACCTCGCACAGCACGT
Source organism: Ectocarpus siliculosus (assembly GCA_000310025.1). NCBI lineage: Eukaryota > Phaeophyceae > Ectocarpales > Ectocarpaceae > Ectocarpus > Ectocarpus siliculosus. The sequence continues at coordinate 1,717,498 of FN649746.1, forward strand.
TCTAACCACA
>FN649746.1:1717793-1732667 GCA_000310025.1 Ectocarpus siliculosus
CGGGGGGGTAGCTGGTCTCCCGATTTGTGGCATAGCGTATAATAGAAGTAGTTTAGTTACTTTTCAGTCGTCCACTCAACATGACACGGAAAACCTGTTCAAGAACATACCTCCTTGCTAATGAAACCCTGGCTGTGCGCCCACCCCTCCGGAACGGTGTCGAGCGTGTAGTGGAACTTGAAGTTGGGGTTACTAGCCGCCTGAGAACAGGGAGAGAGAAGAAAAACAATAAGGGGGCATATTTAGTAAGTCTCTCGCGCGAGAAGAACGAGCAACAAGGCCAAGGGGTTCTCACGAAAAGCATTGACCGCAGAGCAGCATAGTGTGCGAAACATCTGACCGGCAATGATGCATACGCTTGCAGTTCAGCGAAGAAAAAACTGCCTATACCGTAGTCAACACGTAAAAAAAAAAAAAAAACTATTCCAGAAAGAAATTGAAACACACGCAAATACCCATGGAAAACTCCCGGCGAGAACGTGAGCACTCCGGCTAGCGAACACAAGCACGTTGCGCATACCTGCCCATCATCACCAGAATGCTCTCCATGCACACTCGCGACCAAAATCAACCGTGTTATCTGGACTGACTTCCATAATCTTCATTGCGTCTGTGCCTGGGGGGGCACATGTGGTGTCTGCACAGTCCACCCCTGCCAGACCCCGTCCGTGTGGACCGGTAATCGCATACAACCCTTGTTCCTTCTCGCTAGCGTAACGCACAAAATACTCACATACACTTGACAACGTCTGGCATACACCCCAGCGAGAAACAAGGCTGAAACAGCGGGCCCTACACTCTGTTGCGAACCAGGACACATGCCCGGCCCGAGCAAGAATGATGGTCCAGAACAGGGCACCTCCTCTCAACTGCGTACCTCCATCACGTCTGTTGTTCCTCATTTCTCTCCAATGAATACCTCCATTGGTTTCTTCCTCCTGGTCCTCACAACCCTTCTTCATTACCGTTCGCTTTCCCTCTTCTCTGCCCGTGCCTTGCATTCTGTCTGAATGTCTATGTGATTCTCCCCCGACCCCCCACCCCTCTCACACACCCTCCCATCTCTCACCAGCTTCTCGATCATGTCCCGCAGCAAGATGTCGTCCTCCGACTTGTTGGCGAAAATAAGGCTCATCTCCACCAAGCCGGTGCTGCCTTCCCTCATGATCGCAGAGATGACTTGCAGCATCGGGGTGATGCCCGTGCCCCCGGCCATCATGCCGAGCTTCCGTACCTTCGGATTTTCGTCGCGTTATCGTCGACACCATCAAAAACGCCGGGGACCCAAAAAAAAACACAAGAGGGAATAAGGTTACAAGGCGTTACCCTGTTACCTACCACAGCAGCGGTCCCTCAATAACGCCGGGACATGCCCGTCAGGTTTACCGGCACAAAACCGGGCACCCGGCGCTATTTAGAGAATAAGACAACTTGGCTATTCCAGCCGTGTCGCGCCATTTCACCGGCATTTTATCGGGCAATGGCTTTATTCAACCGGGACTATTGAGGGGCCTCTACTGTACTTCAGAACCGTTCCTTCTGTGGACGTCAATCACGGCATACACATACACCATGTTGTTGCCTGCGAGCTAGGGAGAAACTACCGACGACCCGGACTTGGTCATCCCCACGTGGTGCAATCTCTCTGTTCATGTTACGTTTGGCGAAAGGGGGGGGTTAGCTATCATGGAATCTCTCCCTTGTGGACAATGAAGTCGGCTGTTGTTCCTGGATAGGCAGCCACCCCGCACTGTGCTTGCATGCAACACAACACACCCGCTGTGAAGGGAGGGTACCACCGGTCCCCTCAAAAGAATGGCGACACTTCTTCATTCCCCTCTCAGCACCCAGACACAACCGCGTTCTCTTTCTCAAAAAAACAAATACACACCGTCCACAACAACACTACCCACCACGAACACAAACGAACAAGAAAACAACAACAGCAACAACACCAGCAACACCAGCAGCAACACCAGCAACAACAACAACACCAGCAGCAACAACAACAACAACAACAACGACGACACCAAACCCGACAACAGCTACTACTGTCGCCATTCACTACAGTACATCCCCCGCCACAAACTAAATAATACATAAACAGCAAGTGTTTCACCTGGCGGTCGTCCCGGCGCCTTATGCTGAAGTTTCCGGTCCCCAAATATGTCAGGTTTCCCTTCGGTCCTCGCATGTCCACAGTGTCCCCGATCTAGATAGACCCCACCGAAAGCACGACGGTGTGGCACGCAGCAGCAGACGGGCGTAAGATCGAGGTGAGAACAATCTGTAAACCGACGTCCATACTTTGAGAGTGATTGGTCCCACGTAGTCTCCATCTCGGCCTCTCCGTGTCTCTGTCTGTCAGTCTGTCTATCTCTGCGTCCGCGTTCATGTCCGTCTCTCTGTGTCTCTGCCTCTCCTGATTTCTCCCGCTATTTCTGTCTCTCCATCTCTCTCAAACAGCATCCACCGGTGGAGGGTGTTGAGCCTAAAATCTCCTTGCCCCGGGTTCCTCGTCTTTCCATCAGACATGAAACTAAGAAAAAAGTATCCTCACTGAAGACAAAAGCGTCCTTATCAAACAACACGTTCTGCAACCGAAGCCTCCGAGCTCCTTCAACACCCCCCTCACCTTGAGCCTTTCCAAGTGCATCGACATTTTTCCCCCGTCCGGGAACTTGGGGTGCTCATTCGGCCGGTACACCTTGATCACAAAGTCTACGTGGCCAAGCTAAATCGTGCAAGCAAGGTTGTGGTTGATGTTGTTGTCGTCGCAGTTGTTATTTTGTTGTTGTCGTCGCGTTGTCGTTGTCGGGATTTTTGTTGTTCCCATTGTAGTCGTCGTCGTTTTCCGCGCACCGCAGGACCAAAAATCCCCGAAAACCCGCGTTCCCCACCAGACGAAACCAAGCCAATACCCAGCACCGGCCAGCCACCGCCGGCGAAAAACCAGGAAGGCGCATTGTTTGGGGATGGATTATTATTTGTTGCGTCATCGCCATCGTTTGCCGGAACGGCAAAAAATAGCCCGCCGCCGCCGCCGCGAGATGCGGTGAAAAGCAAAACCGCCATGGAAAGGGATCAAATGGGCACAAATGATCCAGCGCACGAGCGAACAGGGCATGCAAGCAGCACAGGCAGGGGGAGGTGGGGGGGGGAGAGGGTCGAGATGCTGGTCAGCCCTACAACTGGTTTTAATGGGTATCGAGGTCAAGGACGCGCTGTCTGTTCCGCCCCGCCCCGTCCATGGCGAAGCCCCCCACGACAACTTGCGTTTTTCGCACATCTGCATTACATGCTGCATCAAAAGCGAAATATCACAACTCTCCGCCGGCATGCATCCGCAAAACCACTCGTTATCCCACGTGTTCCAAACCCACAAACAACAACAACAACAACAACAACAACAACAACAACACCCACGTTGATGTCGGAGCTTGTCGGCGTGTACGACCTGGTGACAATCTTTCCATCAGCGTCGACGAACTTCATCGACACGTGCTGCCCGATGGGGAGCCCAAGCACGTGCTTCGGGCTCTGCAGCGCGAACCGGAACATCCTGGTGTCGTGCGAGAGCTCCACCTTCTCCTGCAGCCGGAAAGGAGCATACACCTCCGGCTGCAGAGCAATCTGTCAAGTGTGGTGGAAGGGAGACGTACTCTTATGATTTGCATGCCTTTGCTGTTAGACCATGGACCACGCGTCCTCGAGCGAAGGGTGGTGTACTCATGCATACGCAGGTCGCAGTCGTTACACCATGATCTCGCATCCCCACAATGCCGGGGCGGAGCGATATGCCGGGTTTTCGCCGGCCCAGGCTGCATACATTTCACGAGTATGAAGCAGGGGTTAGTGAGTGAAAAAAAAAGCTTACTTTGATTAAGCGATTGAGCAAGCTCGCTCCAGCAAGTTGATAGAGTGAAGCAACTAACTGCTCCAAGATGCACGCGACACGGTGTGACACCTTGCAACGAGGTACCGCTCCAAGACACGCGTGATTTGGTATTCCGCTCGTTCCAGCACGCGGAAAAACGATGAAGCAATTCCTTGGGACACACATGTGATATCTGAAGCTCGCTCCAGGACGACGAGACGGTGACGGAGCGCTTAAAGACGCACCAAGTGCTACAAGATGCACAAAGCGATGCAAGAAGTGCTTCAAGATGCACGAAGTGATACAAGACGCACGAAAGGCTTCAAGACGCATGAAGCGGTTCAAGACGCCTGTCACCGGGGCGGGCGAGAGGGCCAAGAACACCACAGGACTCATCAGGACGAACGCGCTAAGTTGTAAGCCCGGCTACCCAAGTCTTTTTCAAATCATTTTTATATGGAAAATTTGTTAACTGCTGTACCTTCTTCTGCTTGGCGGAGCTGACGATGATGACCAGGAAGGTAACGGCCACTGACACGAGGGCCAGTGTCACCTGTGGGTCTTGCTGCATCAAACGAAAGGCAAAGCGACCAAGAGAGAGGGTGGACAGACACAGACAGACAGACAGACAGACAGACAGACAGACAGACAGAAAAATTAGACAGACACAAAACGAGAAAAGGTGGACAAAAATCGATTTCAAGAAATCTGCAAGCAAACCTAAAACCATTGGTATCGACGATACATCAAACACCCGTAACTGGTCCAGCCAACACGGACGGCAGTATAGCCACAGGCTACTGCATGGTATACCAAGAGAGTAGGCATCTTTGTACATGCTGGAAAAAAGAAAAATAGACGAAAGCACGGCGGAAGGGGGAGCCACGCAACCCACACGAAGAGGAGATTGGTACATCTGTAGGTGGCCATTTGTATCTGCGCTAGCATCACGAAGAGTTTCCAAATTGGCTAGTGGTGATCCCGATCATGTCCAGGATTCGCTGTCGGGGATGGGTGATCACATCCTAAGCAACGCTAGGCGGCTACTTGTGCGTGGGACCAGCCTGCATACACGTAGTACAATGTCTACACCAACATCTAGATTCCATGTGCTTGTGCTTTCGCAGGCGGAACCCCCTGTGCGCTCTCGCAAGCCGTGTATGCTACAATGCGCCATACGTCTCCGAAAGCAAGAACTCTAAAACACGCAGATCATACCACGGCATCACGGACGCACAAACCACCACCCGAGCCTCCTCTTGGAACTGCTTTGTATGCACATGTGGTTGATTTTGTTATTTTTTCTCTGGTGGGACAGGTGCGTTTCTTCTCACACTTTCTTCTGCATGACACTCGGAGGACCCGTCGGTACAATTACCCGTTACGTGTGGGGCTCGCGAGACACCATTGGTGGTGCGTGATGGCCGCTGAAAAGTCGCTGGGACTGGCTCTATTTCAGGGGCTGCGAATCCGAACAAAAAATCCTTCAGGTATACATGAAAACTGAACAGGAACACTAGTGGGGTGCTTTCCTCTTTGGCGGTCTGTTTCTTGGTTGAGCGTGTCTTTTCCACCAGGAGCGGGATGTTTCTGGGTGGAGCAGAGAGTGTTTTCGTCATCATGATGGTTGCGCGTTTCGTCTATTGAGTACACACACGATATGGAAAGATCAGCATGGCGCTAGAGCTCACCACACAGGGTACATTTCAACGATCAACAAGAACAGATCCCCCACGAACATTAACAGCCTTGGCATCCGTAGCGATAAGCTTTGGTGGCAGGGTAGTGTTTGCATTTCTTCAATAGCCGACAACAGCACAGTTTTCATGGATGTGAAGTCTCTCGTGTGCCACAAACACCGTACTTGTCAACCACACATGCAAACAGCGATTTTCATGGCTGCAGAAGGGACAAGGCTCTTGGCCACGCGACACAGAAGTCCTCTCGCACAACTCTGGCAGCGGTCAATTCCCAAAAATTGAAAAATTCAAATATGTGGTGTAGCAGTCTACGTCACCGTTTTCGTCGAACAATGTAACGACCAGATGCGCTGCGTTTGCTGTCCACTATGGTACCAACAATGGGCACAGTATTTAGCGAGACAGCAGGGCATTATCATCACATTAACATCACGTTAACATCCAAAACACGACATCTCTACAATATATGATACTGTGTGTGTATTTATTATTCCTTAATACCTATCACGAGCAAGAACACACACCACCGACGACTCTCGAGGTCACCCCTCTCGGGACGGTCCGAACCCGAACAAAACTGTCCCATTTCTGGCACTTTACGTTCCGTTTTTTTTTTTTTTTTGTGGGATGATTTCACGTGTGTTGCGTTTGCTGTCGAATGAATACCAATATGAGTGTTCGCAACAGCAGAGCATGATTCGTAAGCATCCAAAAACACAACATAACCATGATGCTTTTCATGGGCAAGAAAACACAGCAGGAAGGAAATTTCGAGACAAGCCTTCACGAGACGGTCTGTGCCCGGACAACATTCCACACTGCATTATTGTAGTGTACTCCGACTTCGTCATCGTTGTCACAGGACAACGTCCACCCACCTTCAACTTACAGCTATAGTCTTTAGGACGTTGTTTTCGGGGTACTGGGAAAACACAAGACATCGAAAAAAATTACGAATCGAATTGAGTCGATCGACAACAAAATTGACGATGACCCACATGACGAACCTTCAGAAAACGACCATGACAAGGGCTCTAATGATAACTCCAACCCGGGTCAGAGGTCCATTTTAACCGAGATTGGTGATGGTGCGTGCTTATTGCGCTGTGTTTCGCGACGAATCCGCAACACGCCTGACCTCCACCATGTTATTTGACCAGATATCCATCCCCCATATATGTACGTATCTACTTTCCAGAAGGGATAAACACGAGCCGCTCCTACTACTTTATTCCAGTGTCGATCTTTAGCTTCAGTTCATGTCACACCTTCAAACATCGAATTGACTACAGCTGTAACGAGCCATTTGCAGCGGGATGGAATTTCGCGTCACCTAAATATCACGGTCAGCCTACCCCTCCCGCTGCACACATTCTATAGATATCACGGTCAGCCATACCCCTCCCGCTGTTCTTTCAAAATGCCCGTGATGTGCACATCATACTTCTATTGTAGATGAACAATCTGTACAGCTAGTAGTTACATCTCGAACGGGTTGTCTGTCTTTCCACTACACCCTTCGGTACACCCCTCTCTTCCATCATTTTATCTCAACTTTTCAGTCTCTGCTACTGTTGTTCAACTTGAGTCACCCCCGGGAGTGCATCTAACCGACCTCCCGAAAGCTACACATGTTCATTGTCTCTTAGCTTCTTAGCTCTCCTGCTCCTGCTGAAGACTTGTACACATACCTATCTTCAGTCGGTCAGACGTGGAGACGCGATGGTTTGTTGCCTCAATTTATCGTTTCCTTACTGTCGTCGGGCGTTAGTCTGCTCTCAACCTAGATTCTCTACCGTTGAAACCACCGGATAGTGAGATAGATGTCTCATGCATGCACGGGGTGACTCCTGCTTACAGCCAGGCCAATAGAAGAGGGGTGGCATACCGCGGTGCCTACCCCGGACACACCGCAGTCGGCGATGTGATATACATGACCATCAAAGTCGTCGTTCACAAGCGCAGCGATGCACCAGATTGACAGGCAAAGTTTCACACTCACGATAAACTCGAGGACGCCCATGTTTGATGTCCGTCAGCGCGTGATAGCGTCAGCTCGTCAATTCCAACCAAAGCAAAGCTGGCAGTGGACAACACACGTGGGCGCACGATAACGCCGCCTCTCGTACATACCCCGATAACGCAGGTGGGGGTGCCGCGGCTGGTATTTTGCGCGGGAGGGGTGGGGGGGCTCGTGTCGGTGTTCGTTGTTGAAGCCGCACACGACTTGAGGGGAGGAGCGGAGACAGAGATTCCCTACCGATCAAGGCCCGACGCCCGTAGTGGAGTGGGGTTGTGCTTCATCTCGCGTACATCACGAAAGACCAAAGATTGTCCATGAAAGGAAAGGAAGCTGCCGTGGTCTCCACGAAAGGTACAGTTTATAATTTTACAAATTGGCCCTTCCAATAAGCAGCGCTGATAGCTCAGGGGTAGAGCAATTGATTGCAGCTCAATAGGTCACCAGTTCAAATCTGGTTCAGCGCTTCTTTTTTCCACTGGAACCGGCTTGATTTTCGTTCAAAAAGTAAATATGCGTAAAAGTATTTCCTTTCTTTTTGTTCTCTCGGGTTGTCTTCTTTTCGTGAACATAACTTCCACACCCATCGGTGTTCTTGCAAGAGGTGCAAAGGCAGGCATCGCGCTGGTGGCATAAAAATGATGGTCTGTCACATCCTGATGCTTCCGCCGTTAGTTTCCCCGATCGGCATTGATTGGAAATCGACCTATTTTGGGTTTGCATACTGCTGTGCACTGTACTACAGTAGCAGACTCATGGTAAAGTCTGAGCCTGACACGCTTGCTTCAAGAAAAATTAAAGGGTGAAGAGAGAAGGGGCTGGGCAAGGCTGATGATGTTGTCGTTGTTGTCTTCACATCAAAAACCGTTCCGGTCTCCGCTCAGATGTAAGGATCAACAACTAACTTTCGTGACCGACGGATCCTCTTGTTGTAATTTTTTTTGTCGTCACTTCAAATCAGCGCTCATAGAAAGACTATTTACCCGTTCGAGATATAGTCTGCACAGCAGTACTTGTGCCGTTTACTCCAACCCGTGGTCACACAGAAGGGTTCCTCTCCCTGAGGCCCCCTACCTTGCTTCGCAAGAAAACTTCCTCACACCCCTCTTTGTAGTCGCTCGCGTACATACATACACGCATAGAGGATGACGACCGGACGGTGCGATCGCAAGGAAGGAAGGTGAAACGTTTTGTAGGGTGAAGGTTATTTACGCACATTTTGGTATGTTTGTGCCAACCGGAACCAACTACAACGAAGGGCAGGTCGCACCGCCTTCGATGACGCTGTGCCCGATTGATTGGTCCTGCAGATAGATCGAAATAGGGGACGCGTGTCAACGCTCGTGCACAACGAAGCTTTTATGAAAAAACCGTAAAACCGGGGAATGATCGCAGGCCCCCTTTGACCGACTGTCGTACACAGCTCGGATTGCTCCTCTCATAATGACTGCAATCTGCGAAAGATGACCGATACGCCAGAGGAGAGCTCTCGATCAGATGTTTCCGAAACCACCGTTTTCAAAGGACAACTCCGAGGAGATGTGTTCGACTCCACCGTTTTCAAGCATCGGCAGCCTCTTCCTTGTGGAGCAATCGAACACGATAAGGCGCAGAATAAGGCAATAACGCCGCATTTCTCGCAACTGTTTCACTCTTCACCGCAACTGCCACGTGCGCCACGTTCCACAAGCGAACCTCGCAGAACTCAGTGGACACTCTGACGAAGTGCAGCATGCGCCCGATATCAAAAACGAACACACGTTGGACGGGTGCATCCCTTCGAAGCTCTTCTATCAGCTCTTTCGGCAAATAATGCAACTCCACCAAAACGAAATCATTTGTTGTTTCTTGCCGCCAGCTGCGATCGGCCACTAGAGCAGAGTTCGATCGAAATAATCCACCAGTTGGATCCGATCTCTCCCTCGCCCCCCAACCCCCCCACCAAAGGCCCACCGCCTGCCACACACCACACACCCTACACCGATCGACGCACCACTAGGAACGGGACGGTCTGCACACATCACAGAGAGGAAACCTACTCTCCATCAATAGATGCGTTGCCGATTCGTAGTCATACAGCGCAGTCTGTTCTTCCAGCACAAGCGGCATCGGCCGCACCGGACGGGATACCCCTACCCCCCCCCCCCCGCGCACCTGTCTGTGCAGAACGTGCCCCCAATATTCTCGACGACATCACCATCTATTTCTTCTACACCCAGAGAAGATGTCGCTGGAATCGGTCCTAAAACGCCAAAATCCGAACTCCGAACCCTCCTCGCTTGCAGAGATAAACACGCCAGATGGACCCGTCGAGAAGTGGGCCTTAAACTAGTCAAACACTGTTGGCCTATGCATCTACGTTGGTAGGCGTGCGCGCGTGTGCGTCTACGCTTGGAGAATAAAACAAAAAAAACACGTGGCAACATGGAACAGCACAGATAGGAAATTTCGCAGCTTCACTAGCGTAAAAAAAATCGCAGACCCCCGGCAGGTGCTCTCAGACGGGCATGTCGAACCGGTTGGCAGTCTTCTTACTGCGGCCTTTGTTCCCGCCACCGCCATGTTTCCCTTTCCCTCTCCGCTGCTGCCAGCGCCTTCGGCCGGACGTGCTTTCGCCGGAAAAGTCTCCGGTCTGAAAAAAAAAAAAAAACAGCACCAGCAGGGTACAAGATGTGAAAAAGCTGTCTCAATACGAAAGGCACCGTCGGAACTCAAAACGAATATGGAAAAAAACAGCAGAAGCAGCAGCAGCAGCAGCAGCAACAGCGGCGGCGGCGGGATAGAACAAATGAAAAGCTGTCGCAATACGCAACACGCCATTGGAATCAAAAGAATTAAAACAGTGGAGAACTCTGAAACGTCCCGCGTCGAGAGAGGGACGCACAGACAAAGCCAAGGAAGTGAGACATAAATTCTGATGGACGATAAAGGTTAATTTGAACCGATTATCAACAAAATCCAGCGTATAGGCTTACACTATTTTTAAATAAGACCAGTTTCCAGTCGGTTTCAATCCGCTTACTGAAACGACACGTCCCTTTCGACTGATGTTATATCTCGGAACGGGTAGTCTTTCTGTGAGGGTATGTTTACCTTCTAAAAAAATCCAGCCAACGCGTAAGGTCAAGTGCCCGATTTTCCGCCCCTTCCTCTCGTTACTTTGCCTCTTTCTCTCTCCCTTCTCCCCTTACGCCCATGGGTAAAAAGGTTGGCGCCTCTGATATTTCTCTCGTTTTATTTCTTTCTTTTTTGTCTTTTGACCCATCTACAGTACTCTACCTCTCTACTAGTAAGTGTTAAACGTTGACCATCATCACTTGTCCATGTCTCGTTTGCCTTGAACGAGCGCCCAACATAAAAACAACAAAAAATGTTCGTATCGCCAAAATCTCACGTTCCCTTACCGCCGGGACATGACTGATACAGGGAGGAAACAGGTGCGCTCTTGAGACGGACTTTCGAGAGTTGAGTTTCGGTGGAGTGTAGTGCACAAGTTGAAGCCATCAACGAAACTTAAGATTTTTTTGAATGCTGGAAGGCGAGAGTGGGGTCCAAAGAGTGCCACAAACGGGATAGGGATGGCCTAATCCAACAAGTTGGTGTGTAGGATGTTGCAGACCTCGCAACCGCTACTGCTGTACAGAGCTGATGATTCCCCTTATCGAGAGGAACGACTACCCCCGCTCTTCTCTCGCAAAGTGATAACGCGTGGTCAACGGGCAGGTGCCTTAACGCAACGCAAGCAATGAATGATATGCTAGCCTGGGCCGGCGAAAAACCCTCATACCGCTCCGTCCCGGCATTGTTGGGATGCGAAGTCCATCGTCCAACAACAACGGCGCGCGATTACATGAATACCTCCCCCCCCCCCGGCCTTTACCTGCATGACCCTCGACTCCCTCTCCTCGTTCATTCTCTTGGCCGCCTCCTTGCGGCCCTCCTCCTCGCCCCCGTAGCTGCCGTCCGCGCCTAGCTCGGAGGCCTCGAAGGTCTGGAGAGGGTCATTGTCCTTTCGCCTGCCCTGGTCCAGGCCCTGACCCTGCCGACGCTTCGCTCCGCCCCTCGCGCGCTTTATCCTCTTCCTTTGTCTCTGAAAAAACATCGAAAGAATGCAGAGATTGGGTGGGGGGTATTCGCGTAAGCGCATGACGTAGTCGGTAGACCATAAATTGCGGGGGCGGGGGGAGGAAAAGAGCGCGATGTTTAGATTTCGGCGGGGGGGCGCGGGGATACGGGGGGAGTACTAGTGACCTTGTACATGTAGTATACCCCTTAGAACAGGGGCGCCGCACGTCCGGATTGTATGCATACCGACCAGAGATGTTGAGGGGAGGGAGGGCAAGGACGTGCTTGCCATTGCGTCGGTTGGGTTTTCATGGGGGGAAGAGGGTCGAGTTTTCAGGTGTCCATATTATGGTTTTGTATGTGAGAAACCTCTTCTCGGCTACAACACCGGTGGGGTGTGGAGTTTTTCCTCAATATCTCTTGTGTGTGTGTCTGTGTTTATTAGCATCGACCGCGCTAACCGGCTGACCAATGAAAAGAAGTCAGTCTCAGTGCGGTTGAAAACACAAAACATTTCTAAATGCCATTAACTGGGACCCCGTGAGTCTCTCTCTCTCTCTCTCTCTCTGTCTCTCTCTCTTTCAATGCCCCTCTCTCGCTCTGGATCTAATTCTCTCCCGCGCGCGGGGCGCAGGCCCAAGCACAAGAACAACGTGGGCGAAACACACATACACGACTTCACGATCCTGGATCAGCCCAGAAAGACAGCTCGCGGCGGAGGCGGCGTAGCACATTCAAAGGACGCGACATCGGGCCAAGACTTTGTACGTACGAACCACCCGCGAGGACACTCAAGAAGACGTCATTTGCCAATTCTTACGGCACTCGTTTCAGAAAAAAAGAACACACCTGCGTGGGGTCCTCGCCAGTCTGGAGGCCGGGTGGCATGAGGTAGTCCGGGATGTGCTTGAGGTGGTCGAGCTTGCGGAGGGGGTGCAGCACCGACTTGTCGTGCCGGAGCACCTTCAGGTCGCCTTCAGATAGGACGGATGGTGACGGCGGGGCAGTTGTTAATGTACGCTGTTGGCGTTGACATGTTGTTGTGTTGTTGTTGTTGTTGTTGTTGTTGTTGTTGTTGTTGTTGTTGTTGTCGGCGGTGGTGGTGGTGGTGTTATTGGTGTTACTGTTGTTATTGGTGTTGTTGTTGTTATTGTTGTTGTTGTTGTTGTTGTTGTTGTCGGTGGTGGTGGTGGTGGTGGTGGTGGTGGTGGTATTGGTGTTGCTGTTGTTGCTGTTGATAGTGTTGTGAATGTTCTTGTTCGTACCGTTGTTACTGCTGTTGCTGGTGTTGTCGTCGTGGTTGTTGTTGTCGGCATTGATTTGCTTCTTGTCGTTGGTTTATCTTGTCGGCATTGGTGACCATCATCATCAATATCATCATCATCATCATCATCATCGTCAACGATGCGTTGCTGATAGTGTGAAGGTGGCAAAGCTTCATGAAATATACCGCCTTGCATTGGGCCGACCGCTGAAACTGTGCTCTGTTTCCATCTATTCACGGCCCCAGTCCACGACTTTTGGAATCACGTTTGACGCACCAGCCTGGGTACGAAACGAAAATGTACATGTATTGGACGTGAGAGGTGTGCCGGGAAAAATTGCGGGTCTTTCACGGTATATACCGCCATCTTGACACCGTCATGTTGACACCGCCACGTTGATTGAAACTGCTGTGTGCCGGGGGAATTCACAATAAACTACACGCACCTCTCTGTTGCTGTGAATCTGTGGAGCTTGGAAATTTGTAAAGCTCGCCGACCGGTGTTGCGATTTCCTCGTGCAGCATGCGGTTGAGCCGGCACCACGCTCACCAACACTAGTGTCGCCGAATAAGATAAGATGCAGATACCGAGCCAACGGCTTCTTCCGGTGGTTGTAATTCTCATGTAATTCTCATGTAAACACATCGGTTAATATATACCCCCAAGAAATGTCCATAGCCCGCGCTGATCAAACCGTGGCCACACGTCTTCATCTCTATACACAAAGGTACTTTTATTGACAAGCAGATATCTGCGTTGCTCATGAAACGATAAGAAATAAAGAGGGCTACTGTGGTTGACTTTTTTGTTTTTGTGAGTTTGGACGTACCCGCATTTTCCTTGAAGTACCCCGCCAGCTTCTGAGAGTTGACGATCTCCGCCTTCAGCTCGGCGGCCCTGGCTTCCCTCACGCTTACTCGGGTCACCTGCCAAGGAGGGGGAGGGTTTCGAGATAAAAGTCAGGGGTCAACGCCATAAGAACTCAAGCAATCGGGGGGTGGGGGGGGGGGGGAAGAAACCATGTCTGCGTGACCCCACGGGCCGGCACGACCCACATACATGCAGTTGGGCGCAATCGGGGGGGTGTACTCGTGTAAACGCATGCCGTAGTCGTGTTGACCATTGACCTCGCATCCCTACAATGCCGGGACGAAGCGGTTTTCGCCGGCCCAGTCTATGACATCGCAAGGGTACAAGGATGAACCAGAAGCTGGTCATCACCCTTGCGTTCGCAAGGGGTCGGGGAAGGAGGGGAGTAAATCCTGTCTGCGTGACCCCACGGGCCGACGAGCCCTACATCAGAGGAAAGCTTTCCCGGTTGCCGTGTAGACCAAGACGAAAATTTCCGGAACAGACGAGAAAAAAAAAAAACACATGTCAATAATTGGTCCGCCCGCCTGAGACATCCAGGTCACATCTCGCGAAAGAATAGGGCGGCGCAACAGTGCCGCAACGACCGTCGTCCACAACTTCGCCGATTTCCATCTAAATCCATCCGGTGTCCATATGTGTACGTACCACGCTCGATCCGCGCACGTACAACCACGGAAGCGGAGAAAAAAAAAGTAAAACGTCTGGCCCTTCCCCGCTCATCACACCTTCTTGAGAGTGTCCTCCACACGGTATCTGAACCGTTCGATCTCACGGATGTCGAAAGCCAGGGGCGCTGGCTGCGCCCAGCTACCACCGCCGCCGCCGCCACCGCCGCCGCCGACACCAACCGGTGCAGCTGCCGCTACAGCGCCACCAGCCTGCGGGCCCATCGCAGTCACGATGGAACCGCTGCTTCCGGGGGCGTTGCCGCCGCCACCTCCGCCGTCGAGAGACGGGGCGGCCAAGGAAGGCTGCGAGCTCTGTTTTATTGACCAGTCGCACACACGCGCATATCCACGGACATAGCACGCGGAATGGTAACGGTTGCTTTTTATTGGGGGGGGGGGGGGGGGT
>FN649746.1:1747482-1757958 GCA_000310025.1 Ectocarpus siliculosus
GGGGGGGGGGGGGGGGGGGGGGGGGGGGGGGGGTGCCAACGGGATGGTGTCATCTCGATACAAGGGGTTCGAATAGAGGATGCAACACGCGCAAGGAAAACGCGAAGCAATGAGCACGACGAAATTTGCCACATTAGGCGGCTGAAGAGGACGTCCGGCAAAACGACAGGATGCTGTAGAGTGACAAAATCGATGCCTGTGGGGGGATGTATCGACCAAAAATTAGACGAGGCCAACGGCGAGGGGGGTGCATGAACCAAACAAACAATAGGGAAACAAACAGAGATGGAACACGCGACCACGCAAGCGCGAAACTGGTAGGTTTCCTAATACAGAGAAAGAGACGAGATATAACGAAACACGACTATGAAAAAACTCAAAACCACGGGAAACGACGCCACACGCGTCAATCTCACCGAAATCCTTGCAGTGGGTCCTCCAAGGGCTTCTTCACCAACAACAAAAAAAAAACAAAGCCATGTACACTTTCTTTTTTAGCCTACCCCAACAAGAATAACAAAGCCAATAATGCCATCTTCGTACCCCAAGAAATACAGTACAAACGCCTTTCTATTTTGCGCTCTACCCCAAGAAAAGAAAAAATTAGTGAAGCTTGCGTTGTAGCTTTGTATCACTTCTTAGGTGTGTTTCGCGTTGTAATATTGTACTGTTATTGAGGTACTTTTAGGTGATTTTTGCGTTGTAGCTTTGAACTTTTACCTTGGCTTCGTGGAAGGCCACGGCGGAGGGGTTGTTGCACAGGAGTGCCCCGTCCGAGTAGAGCGCTCCGTTGATCATCAGCGGCGGGAAGAAGGTCGGGGCGGCCGTCGTGGCGCGAATGGCCTGCCGCACCATGTGCCTGAAGCTCCCGTGGTATCTTGAAGAGTTTTGGTGATAAGTGTTCGCGGTGGAGGCGGGGGCGCGATGTGCGGCAAAAAAAAACAAAAAACAAGAGGTTGAGAACGTGGTCGACAGATCGGAAAAATCCTACCATACCCAAATAAGGAAGGACGATGCGTCTTAGTCGCTGTTCGCGTGACAAAGAAAAAAAACAATTGCGAACAGCCAGCGGGTGTATTGGAGAAAAATAATACTCCAATTTTGTTTCTATTTTCACAACGAGGAACAAGACAACGAAAAATACGTCGACACAAACAACGTACCACAACAAGCCGTGGCCTACCATAGAGGGTGAGAGACATGCGGCAGGCCACATCATCGCCATGTAGGGCGTCCATCAACACGTATCATCCGCGTATCCCCCGGAGGCCCCGTACGCAGCATACTCTGCCGAGCACCCCGAACAGATAGGTACAGACGTCTCCCCTGTTGTGGTAACCAGGAGGACAGCCGAAACTTCCTAAACATGCCACTACTCACTACTGCCCACCAATTCATCCTGCCCCTAAACACACGCACACAGAAGAGGCACATGTCTCATCCGCCTTAGCAACCAGGAGGATAGTCGAATATTAATCTTCCTACACGCCACTCACCAGACACCGTCAGTCACGCCATCCCACCCGCAAACAAAACACACGCACAGCTCTGCACCTGTCCTGGCAACCAGGGGGATAAACGTGTATGACACAAGACAACACACGCCCTGGAACGATTTTCAAAGCTCGATTACTCCACGACGAGACGGTTCCAACGCCGCCGTTGTCGGCGCTGCGACTCTTCCTGCTGTTGAGAATTCGAGCTTTGAAAATCGGTCAAGGGGGTGTGTTATCTTGTGTCATATTCGGTAGTAGAAACTCCCTAAACCATTCGCATCTTCTCCGGATCACTCAATCCCACCCGCAAACACACGCTCAACCAGAGGGACAGACAGTCGGTTCCCTCCATGCCCACAAACCACTACGTCCCACCCCCGGATAAAGGCAGATGGCTTACCGTCCCTGGTGTCCGGGGGGATAGTTGTAGTTCCTCCACAGCATCACTTTCGCGGGGTTGGAGCTGATGGTGGTCGACGGGCAGATGATCAAGGGCCGGAGGGGGTCTTGAGCGGAGTCTACCATCAGCATGTCTCCCAGGATAGAGTTGAGGATCTTCATCCACCCGACCTCGTCGTAAAACGCCTGAAAAAAAAAGTGTTTTGCGGGAAACCCATGGGGGCACGGGGGTACGGACGCGGGGAGGGGAGGGGGTGTACTCATGTAAACGCGTTCACCTTGTATCCCTACACCAAGCCGGGACGGAGCTCGCCGGGTTTTCACCGAACGAGGCGCGCGACCGGGGGGGGGGGGGGGGAAGGGCTTTTAAAATTTGGCCAGGATCAAACCTTCTCCAAAAAACACGGAAAGGGCCCTGCTTGGCGGGTCCCCCCTCCTTTTCCGGCGGACATTTTTTTTTTTTTTTTCTGCAAAAGGTTTAACCCCGTCCTGAACGTCCTTGGAATCCTTAACGTACCCAATCCCCCCATCCAACTTCAACAACGACAACCACAACAAAAAAATGAAACCCCCTCCTCACCCTATATCACAATCCCCCTGGTTGGCAACACAACCCCCCCAACCACACACACATAACGAAAACATCCGCCTCTCGACAAACCCAAACCCACCTGCTTTGCCATGGTACCTCTGGTACCGCGCTCGCTCAGGCTTTGACCCGGATAGCACAACACCACCATCGACACGCACGAAGAAAGCAGCACAATTCCCGTCAATTCCTGCAAACCACCCGCCTGCTTCGCTCCTACTCCGATCCGGTTGGCAGCACAACACCGCCACCGCCATACACACAAAAAGAAAATAAAGCTCAGTAATTTTCCCAACAACACCACAAAACCCGCCTGCTTCGCTCCTACTCCAGCTTGCAGCACAACATAACCACCCACACACGCAAAAGCACCAGGCAATAAATCCTACAAACCCCACCCAACACAAACCAATATACCCCACTGGGTAGAGAGATTGGAACGGTTTTGAATTTGAAGACAACAACAACAACAACAACAGCAACAGCAACAACAACGACAACAACCACCCCACCTGCTTGAGGGCGAGCTTCATCCCCCCGCCAGGGTGCTTGATGAAGATCTTGTTGATGAGGCTGTCGTACATCCTCTCGCACTCCGCCACTGGGAAAGCCTTGACGCCGGCGAGCCCCGCGATGATCCCGCCAGTGCTGGTGCCCACGATCATGTCGAACACCTCGTGGGGCTGCCGCCCACCCAGTGCCTGTGATTCGTGGTGCAATTTGATTGGACAGAAAATGTTGCGGTTGGGCATGTCCGGTGATGACGGGGGGGGGGGGGGGGAGGTACTCATTGTCGTGCATGCCGTAGTCGTTAGACCATTGACCTCGCATGATGACGGGGGGGCGGGTTTAAAGAAAGGAACCATCTAATCTCGAGCAGTGACGTGGAGGAGACAGCGACAGGTGAGCAACAACGAAATCCTTCCAAAACGTCAAGGAGAACGCAGATCTGTGAGTTCCCGGTGTCTAGCGTGCTTCTCAAGAGACACAGGGAATCTTTTTAAGTACTGCAGTGTCTTCTACCGCCTTGAAAAACGAGCAGCATGATTCCTGAAGCTATCTGTTTGACCGTCTCCGAACACGCTTTATTTTTTCAA
Organism: Ectocarpus siliculosus; assembly: GCA_000310025.1. Taxonomy (NCBI): domain Eukaryota; class Phaeophyceae; order Ectocarpales; family Ectocarpaceae; genus Ectocarpus; species Ectocarpus siliculosus. The sequence continues at coordinate 1,751,064 of FN649746.1, forward strand.
CCGACTGCTGTTCGTTTGTATGGAAAAACAACAGCAACAACCAGGAGGAGCCTCGATGCACGTTGGATGGAACCTGAACTGGCTGCCCACACCATCTCTCGCAAAAAAACTCAACATGAAAAAAACAAGAGCTGCACACACAATTCGTCAACGTGCTCTGCACGGCCAAAAAGCGCGCGTGCCGTAGTCGTTAGACCATTGACCTCGTATCCCTACAAAGCCGGGACGGAGCACGCCGGGTTCTCACCGGACCAGGCCCTCACATCACCAAGCGCGAAGCGCCGTGAGTTATTCGGCGAGTCGCATGAAGAGTGCGGCGCGCGCGCGCGCGGGGGGGGTACTCATACTCATAGTCGTACGTGTCGTTAGACCATTGACCTCGCATCCCTACAAAGCCGGGACGGAGCACGCCGGGTTATCACCGGACCAGGCTCTAATAGCACATCACCAAGCGCGAAGCACCGTGAGGTATTCGGAGAGTCGCATGAAGGGTGCGCTGCATCCTGCTAAGGGAGTTCGGCATCTTGTGCTTACGTCCTTGCGCGGATTTACAGCTGTATACGGGGGGGGGGGGGGGGGTTCATGTTTTGCATGCCCTAGCTGATAAGAGGACGGAGGACACTGTTCCGACAGGATCGGGCCAATAGTTCGTTCCTAATTTGCCAAAGGGTGGCCAAACCAAATCAACTTCGGGGGGGGGGGTTACTCAATGGTCGTGCATGCCGTAGTCGTTAGACAATTGGGAGGGTCAATCCGGAGGGATGAAACGCAGGGACCACACATAACCAGCGAGCGCGCCTCGGCTGGCCCCCGGTTTCGAAGCCCCGGGGATACCCTAAACATACAGATGTCGCCCCACCGAGACGATGATCAATCGATCCAGTGCAGTAGCCTTCGTGAGGATAAAATAAACTTGGTTTCTCAGTAGGGGACAAGAAGGAGGTACTGGACAGAGAGATCGGAACGGTTCTTACCACCACCACCACCAACACCACCACCACCACCAACAACAACAACAACAACAAAAACAACAACGGGGGTGGGGTTGAGGGTTAGCGCTAGGTACAGACAGGGATACGAAACCCCCTATCTAAATTCATAGATAAAACGGCAGGCGTTCTGATCCCAATCGATCGCCGCACCTTCTCGAGGTGCTTGAGCAGAGCCAGCGTGAGCACTCCGCGGGTGCCCCCGCCGTCGAAGCAGAGGATCCGAACCCCCTTCTGGCCCCTCGTTTTGGGCCTCCATTGGTGTGCCCCCAGGGCAGCGAGACACTTGTTGGCGAGGAGCTGGGAGTGGGTGAGCGGCGGCCCCGCCCTCTTGAGAACTCCCTGGTGAGGGGGGTTGTTGAACGTAGTGGAGGGCAGCAGCGGCGGCAGCAGGTAGGGAAAAAGAGAAGTCGAGGACGACAGCAGCGATGACCATGAGAGGGGATTGGCAGTTTTTCATCTTGATAGGAGACGGATACACTCTGTTTTGTGGCCTGTTTCGGCCTGCCACCACAATGACGATACTGGGCACACGAATATGCCTTGCGACGGGGTGAAGAAAAAAGATAGCGACAACGAGACCAACCGACGATGACAACGAATCAGTAGCCGAATCATCAACATTCCTCACCCTCGAGTCGTACTGAAGTTTTTGCCCGCCACCTTCCGCGACGCGCTTGATGGCGCTCACAAGGTTCTCGTCCACCTTTTTGACGGAACACGCACACATGAATTCAGTTGTGACCACGGGGATCGACCGCGTCAAGTGTTCGACTAGTACGGACAGAAGAAGGTACTGGGCAGAGAGAACGGAACGGTGTTTTGATGTGAAGACAACAACAACAACAACAACAATATAACAACAACAGCAGCATGTGCTTCGCATGTCCAAAGGAGTAAGTAGACTACATGGAGCAAAAACGAGACAGACGAAAGTAACGCAGGGAAAACGGCGACAATAGAACGCAGAGAAGCACCACCACCACCAAATGACGACGACAGGACGGCGGTTTCTTAACAAACAAGTGGACGGTTCGCCTCCTCTACTGCTGGCGGTGTTAGAATCTTCTCGAGGCAAAACACGCGCCACCCGGCGATTGGGCTTATGCCTTCATTTCGGTAGGACCCATGAACAACGTTAACGATAGTCACCCGTTCAAAGAAAAAACGTTTCCGTGTACCCCACAAAGACCACGCTCCTCCCCCCCCCTTCTGCCACATACCCCCCCGATCTGGAGGACAACAACTAAGGCAAACCCCCCTCGCGAGCTCACCTTCAAGGCATCCAACGCCGCGTCCCCGGACATTATCAGGCGGAACGTGAGCTCCAGTGCTTCCTCAACGAGCCTTTCCCTCGAGACACGGCGCCCTCGCCCCCACCACCAGACCCACCCAGAGCTGCCGCCCGCTCCACCACTACCACCGGGAAACATTGCCGCGGCTTGTGTGGCGGCCTGTTGCTCGAGTCCTTCTTCCTCGAGGGCCACCTGACAAGGGGGGGGTGGGGTTGCACGTTGTCATGCACGGATTGTTGGGGGTATTGACCGCCGCAGGCTCGTCCAAAACGGGTTCGTTTTTTTCGCGCGAGCCTCTGATTCTGTTCATGGGACCAGCACCTAAAAGCCAACGATTGTTCCGTACAAACAACCATTAATCTGTTGGTGGAGACGGAGCGCACCACTCTTGCTCACGACTTTAACTTTCATACACGATGATTCCAACGGAGAGGTTGGGAACAACTTGGGACACGGTTTCTGCTACCGTAGCCAGTGAGGAAAGAGGCTAATCCTATTCGATGATGTTTCGTCGCGCCACTACCAAAAGATGGCTACACACCAGTACGCACGTTTGCGACGCAAGTGGCCAGGTGACCAAGGAAAATAAGTTCAATAGCCTTGAAGTCTTAGAAGCCTTCAAACATTCTAGCCTTGAAGAGTGCAGAGGAGGTTTTGTAGTGGATCGAGGCTAGAAGAGAAGTTGTGAATTTGACAACAAACAATCACCACCACCACCACCACCACCACCACCACCAACAACAACAACAACAACAACTGCACCTCGTCCTTCCACCAGTCGCGGCCTTCCCTCGCCGCTTGAAAATCCCCCTCCCCCTCTCCTTCTCGCGTGCCGGCCCCCCGACCAACCACCGCCGCGCCTTCCAGGGGAGACCGTTGTTGCTGATGAAAGCCCAAGCTCTCCGCAGCCGCGGAGGACGAAAACGGCCGCACCCGCGGCAGGGGCAGGCTGCCCACCGCCAGGCGGAAGGCGCGGCCAAGAGGCCCGTCGCCGCTCCCAGGAGCAACGGCAGCCTCGACGCCTCCTGGAACACCGAACCCGGTACCGCTGCCGGCACCGCCGCCGCCGCCGCCGGGGACCATGTGGTACCCGAGGATAGCGGTGATGCGCTCCACGAGGTCGTCTTCGCCGACCGCGGGACCCGGGGATGATGGAGACCCATCCCCGGCCCCGGCAACACGCCTCCTTCTTCGCCGCTGCTGCTGCCGCCGCCGGCGCTCTTGCAACCTGCCACGCACACTGCTGCTGCTGCCGCTGCCCCCACCAACACTCTTTTTGGCGCTCGCGCTGCTGCCAGCGGCGGTCGCCTTCTTCTTTGTCTTGGCGGTCTTGTCGTCGTCGGGGTGGTCGAGGCCGTCGAGCCCGAGGAAGTGAGGGGCGAGGGAAGGGTCGCTGTCTATCACCGTGGAGATGGCCTGCAGGACCCGCCGCTGCAGGCTGGGGCGCACGTCCCCCCTTAGCCCGCGCAACAGGTGGCTGAACCCCAGCTGTTTTTGTGTTTTCAACGCGTTGCCGCGGTGACGGCATCGTCATAAAACAAACACCATCATTTGCCGTCAACGCCGATGGTCGCCGTCGACATCGATGGTCGTCGCGGTGACCGTGGGAGGGTGGCAGGTAGAAGAAACAGAGGAGAGCAGACACGGGCCGGAAGCAGGCCGACGTTAAAAAGCGGGCGCAGCGGGCGCAGAACATGTAACCGATTTATCAGACGCAGCAGACGTGGTAGGTGTAACCGAGGGAACAAACGCGGCGGCGAGCAGGATGGTACACTACCGCACACGTCCGAGGACCGCAAGCCACCCGTGGCGCTTGTGCTTGACGCCCAAAGGCAAAACAAAAAAAATGGCTCTATACCCCGGCGACACGTTCTTCGCGAAGAAAGCCTTCGCAAGAAATACAACAACAAAAACTGTGGTGAATAAACAGGACGGCTTTGGTTTTGATTCCTGTGCAACGCTCACACGTCCCACAGACCATGGGCCACACGAATACATACGAGCAAGTCATCAAATGCAGCGGATTACAGCAGTAGGACCTACAGCAAAGACGCCACTAGCCTAAAGGCACACACTTGCGCACAAGCGAAAAGTCACGGCGAGAAAAAAAAAAAAACACACACACACACACACACACAGATGATGCAAATTCCAGACAAATTCTGCAGCTTGTACGCAAAACCGGCGCTCACTACCCGACCTCCATGGACGTGGAGATGCAACGATGCGACCGCGATGACATAGGTCACGTCCTCTTGCGCAACCCCCGGGAGGCAAGCCACCTAGCTCCCGAACCTTGTCTGTATATACGTACCTCCTCGAGCATGATGCGGCCGGCGCTCTTGCCGGCACGGGATGACAGTCCCGTGAGGCAAGCCATCTCCACAAGCTTCATCTCTCCCGACGTGCCGCTGAGCCCGTCCGGGCGCGTCGGCTTCCAGCTCGAAGTCATTCTGGAGAGAGACAAAATGGAGAGACAAAATGGAGACGAGTAGCGAGGGTGGTGCAATTTTGGTGATGTGGCATGCTAGAGGAAGGCAAAGAGGATGAGCAGCGGGGGGCGATTAGTGATCTAGACAAGGCAAAGAGGATCAGGAGTGGGATGGTGGGATTTGTGGTCTGGCATGCTAGCGAAGAAGGCAACGAAGATGAGCAGCGAGTGGCGATAAAATAGTGATCCGGCATGAAGATCTCGCCACATATTAGTAGACTAAAACGGAACCATGGTTCACGATCGAGAGGAGGGGATGGGGGGGGGTCCGTGAATTCATCGGCCGGTGGCAATGTATGGCCCCCAAGAGCTTGCTATCGTTCCGGCAACGAGAGGTGGGCAGAGTGGGTCTTCTCATGGCGATGCCAGAATGACAACCCTTGCGGAGAAAGGACCATGCGGTGCCGGCATTGGTCAACCTCGGGGTCCCGCGACAGATTTGCGCGGTTCAAGAGAAACCAGGATGGAGCGCGTGTAGGAACGTCCTGGTAGGAAAATCCAAATAGGGCGTTGTGCTTGACCCACGGCAATCTATGATGCTAAGTGCGGTACATACCTTCTCAAAAACAATGCAGCAGTACTCGCGCATCATCATCATCATCATCACTATTGTGTCGAAACGGGTGCTGTAAGAGGCGAAAACTAACCAGCGCTCGCGCAGCATTGTCATCCTCATACCATCACCACCATCATTATCATCATCACCATCACCATCCCCATCCCCATCATCATCATCGCGTCGAAACACGTGTAGCAATAAACACACGGCATAGTCGCGTCTTTTCCAGGAAAAGACCATCACATTGTCGTCACCTGCCGCGGTGCACCTCTACCGGCTCCCCGTCTACCCACTCCTCCAGCACGTTGTCGGAGTCTGCGGCTGCCTTAGCTGCTGCCGCGGCGGCCGGACGAGTCTCAGCGTTTGCTGGTGTGCCCGAGCTTGTGGTTGGACCATAGACAAAAAAGTATGTATGCAGCGAGAGGGAGGGGGAGTACGTCATAGCACGCCAGGGAGGGTGAGGGTGGGGGGGGATAGGTTTGGGAATCTCCCGGTCAGTTGACGAAGACGACGACGATAACAATAACTACTACTACTACTACTACAACAACAACAACAACAACAACAACAACAGCGAACGGGCAGCAACAACAACAACACCACCACCACCACCACCACCACCACCACCAACACCAACACCAACACCAACACCAACAACAACAACAACAACACAAACCAATGTAAAAAAACATCCTCGAACCTTCGGTTGATGGTAATCTCCATATCGGGCGGCCTGGGGATGCTCGTCACCGACAGAGGAAGGTCGCCAAAGTCGCGAAACTCGTCATGCTCCTCCCCGTCGTCGTCATCAATGTCGGCAGCGCTGCCCTCTGATGAACCACCCTCCCACTTATCCTGACCGACAGCTCCAACACTGCCGCTAGGCACCGAAGAAGAAGGAGGAGCCGCTGGAGAACGATCCCCGGATTGGTCCGAGGCTTTCTGTTTCTCCAAAACGAACGGAAAGTACAGCAGTACCAGATACCGTCAGTTTGCGATGCGATCGCCAAACACACGAGGAGAGCAGGCGGAGGGGAGAGTGAGGGGCCAATGAGCACGTACATGCCTATTGCTACAAACGTGCGACAAGACAAGAAAAGGAGCAGCGACAAGATACCGCCAATCCTGAAGGGTGAAAACGTCCCGATTCCCCCGCCCACGGCTCGCCAGCGTTTTCCTGTGGCTACTGAAACAACGGCAAACAGGAAGAAACCTCTCCGTAGTCATTCTGCAGCGGCGGATCTCTACGCACGAATCATTTGATCAGCTCTTTCGTTTACACGCACGCGGAGCTAGCTACCACTGCTGCTGACACGTCGAAAACAGGACGGTCGAACTCTTAAGACCACGAAGTCCCAGAGCCTCCGTTAAGCTCACCGGTTCCTCAACAGGGCTCTTGCTGGAAAGAATCTTCCAGGCGTTAGGAGGCGGTGCGAACTGCGGGGGGGGGGGGGGGGGGGGGGGGGGGGGGAAAAAAAAAGGGGGGGAAAAGGGAAAAAGGGGGGGGGGGGGGGGGGGGGGGAGGGGGGGTTGACAATGAGCCGCCGCAGCGAGCGAACGA
>FN649746.1:1758058-1773395 GCA_000310025.1 Ectocarpus siliculosus
GGGGGGGGGGGGGGCGCAGGGGGGGGGGGGGGGGGGGGGGGGGGGGGTGGAAACAGAATGGTGAGGGAAAATTGAAACCGAAGAAACGCTTGAGGCGGGTGCGGGGAGAAGACAGGGGTACATCTGGCTTGGTGTTGTTGCGGGCTGGTTGTTCTGTCACCTACGGTAGTGATGCGAACACGTGCTCCTTCGCACGCAGAATCTACACACAGCACATGGACCTCTCCTCCCTCCGCTCTCATGTTCCCTGCGCGATGCCAAGCATCCTCCTGCCCCCGCACACAAAGCCAGGCAAGGGAACACACGATCACATTTAGTCTGCTTACACGTGGGAGGAGCTGTGTGGACGAAACCATTTCCTCTGCAGAGACAGAAACACTCGCACCAAGGCCTACCTTCGGAATGAAATGGGTCGGGGCCGTAGCAGCAGCAGCAGCAGCAGCAGCAGCAGCCTTGCCACCGTTGTCGACACTCCTCTCCCCCTTGCTGCTCGTCTTGTCCGCCTCGGGCACTGCCTTATCCCCCCCCCCGCCGCCTCGCGGCGGCTCACCGACATTCGCACGCCCAGCAACCTGACCTTTGCTCGATGTCGGCGGTCCCGCAGGTCCGGCCGACTTCCTCTTCTCGCGCATGCTGCTGCCGGCCTGCTTCTTGCCCTTGTCCTTACCACCCCCGCCGGGCGGCGGCGAGATCTTGGGAGAGCTGTTGCGGCGGTCGACTAGAGCCTGGCCAGCGCGATCCAACTGCTGCTGCGTCAACGTCCTGGACGATGACTTTCCCGCCGGTGTCACCGCGGGCTCAAGCTTCCCCGGCGCAGACAACCCGACGGACGGATCCTTACCCTTCCGCTGCATACTTCGCGTACTGCCTCCACCTCCGCTCTTGCCGCCAGCAGCGATTCCGCCGCGGCGGCCTTTCTGGGGTTGCACCTCTCCTTCCCCGGCGCCGTTACGAGCGAACCACCACCGGCCGCCGGCGCTTGCGGGCGCGCCAGCGGTTACCGGGCTGGTCCCCTGAGAATCGATGTCGGCGGGGGGGGGGGGAGGGCAGAGGGATTCATATGATGTGAGAACCTCGACCGCGTGAAAGCATCGAGCGGCGGGGGGCCGTCGAGGTATTAGAACCACCCGAACTGTTGCCAAGAGGAAGCCACAAAAAGCGGCGGTAGACGGCAATCGTAACGACGACGACGTGCAGATCAGAGGGCCCTCGCGCCTGCCAAACCATCATCTATTTGTGACAGGCCCTTTCCGCGCTGTCGGTCGAAAGCACGCACCGCCGCCTGGCGACAGCAGCTCGAAGAACGCCTCCGCTATACCGGGCGGGGTGATCGGTCACGTTTCCGTCGCTCTACCCCAAGCCTGGACCTAAACGCCACACTCACAAGCTCTGCTTCTTACCTCGAAGTGGCCTTGGCCACTAGTCGCCCCGCCACCGCCATGAGTACCGTACAAGGAAAGTCGCTTCCGTAGCCCGGCCAGGGCGCCCACCTTCCTCCACCGCCCCGCCTTCGTGATCGGCCGATCTTGCCCCTCCTCTGAAGCGGAGTCTACCGCCGCCGCCGCCGCTGCTGGGGTCCTGCCGACTCCGCCGTCCGTCTTTGGCCGCCCCCGTCGCCACGGAGGAAGCCTCCTGGTCAACCCCCGCGTCTTAATTTCTCCCGTTATCGTCCCTGTTACGCTCTCGCCGCCGCCGCTAAGCCCTTCCGTCTCGCCGTTCGCGGTGGTCGCCGGTGCCGCGCTCGCGGGTTGGAGTTTTGGTTCTCTTGCGGCCGGCGGGGGCGGGGGCGGCGCCGGCGGCGGTGGCCAGGAGAGGCCGAAGATGCGTAGGTCCGACAGGGTGGGGAGCTGTTGTCACCCGCGGACACGCGGCAAACCGTGGCGCGACAAGCATTAGGGTACGGAGCGTCGCGAGGCTATTGTTTCGGGAGTCACGCATCAGGAGCTACGGAGAATCGAAGGCGGGGGGATGTGAAAGGGCCGAGGGGTCACGCCAAGTCCCGACGGCAACACGAGTAATGATTCGGGGGGGGGGGGGGGGGAGTGCTTGGTCCATTAGCGCTTTAGCCAAAAATCATCAACCACCTCTCCTACGGCAAGCAAACTTCTCATTGGCAGGCTCCGCACCTCTGGGACGTCCATCTGACCGAAGTTAAGCCAGAAGGCATCTCCAACCCCCAGGAGGTTGAGCTCCTCCAAACCTTGCTGCGCGTGCAGGAAAGCCTATTGTGGCGACGTTACGCAAGAAAAGGGCGCGGGCCGGATGTAAGAATCAAACGTATACTTGTACTACTTGTAGTTGCGGCAGAGGGAAGAAGCCGTAAAAAAAGTGGAGCACCAGTTAAAGCGGAATAATCGGCGGAAAAGCCCACCAGAGCCGCCAAAGATGGTCAGCTTGGGTGCGCAACGGCTGGGGGAAGCGATTCGATCAGACTAGCCGACCCCTCGAATGTTACACGAAACCCGTCCAAAGGGTGGGTGTTGGATGGTACCGTATCGTATCCGGTACTCCCGCTCTCTCCCTACCTCTCCCCTCTCCCTCTGTCTGGCTCTTATCTCTCTCCACGCCTGTCACCAGTACTCTCTCTCTCTCTCTCACACACCCCCTCTGTCTGACTCCATCTCTGCCAACGCCTGTTACTCCTCCCTCTTCCTACTATTTGTCCTCTTCCCCTCTACCAACAACAACAACGCCTCACCCCCGACAGCCCCTCCCCGATCCCTTCCCACAGAGACCCGTCAGGAAGCCGTTCCCCCTCTTCTCCTTCTCCTTCGTGAGCGCGCGGCAGCGTCGGCGTGCCCTTAAGGCCGCTGGCGGAGCCTTCTTGCTGATCGGCGATGGAGTTGGGACGTCCGTTCTTTGAGTTTAACACGCAATCAACAAGGTTGGGGGGGGGGGCATCGATAGGTGTGTCGGGTATGTAGAGGTGGACGCATGATGGAGAGGAAAACAGAGATGCACGTAGAGACGTGGGGGCCGGGGAACCGGGATCGTGCCATGCCCTTTGGGGATAGGGGGGAGGGGACATGTTTAAACAAATACTGGGAATTGTGCATCAGGAAACCCGCGTTTAGAGACAGGGTAGAGTTTTAAGAGGCACGCCAAAGAAGTAAAGAGAGGGCAAACGAGGCACAGCAAAATGCCTTGATCCCGATTAGGTTCCACGGATCGGATCGAAAACCAATACGAGCCTCCTGAGGCAGCGGGCAGAAGCACCACAACATTGAAGTTGTGACACCCTAAACTGGGACGCACAACAGATACAGGACAACAAAACGTATTTAACACTCTCCGACCCAACCATTCCACCTATGTAGGCGGTCCCCACGCTTGAGAATAACGTTCTTCAGCCGCTGCTGTTGCTACCTCTCTCGACCAGTATCCAACTTATTTGCGCGTACACACAGCCAGCCACAGCGCTTGATGTATATTTAGATACATGGTTGATCTTAGAGAAACCTAGGCCTAGAGGATGGCGAAGTTAGCTAAAATAGCTGAATTCCCTCGCATCTTGGAGTTACAATCTACATGTCGCAGCCCCCCGCGACACGCTAGCCATGTGTGTGTCCTGCGTGTCCTACCACCTCACGATGTGATGTTACGATCATGACATATAAGTACAACGTGGGCGAAGAAAGGCCAAGACAAGCAGAAGTCACCCCCTGAACTGATTGCGCACCTGGCCAGACGTCTGGTTTTCCTCAACCACCGCGCGGCATGCCACCTCGGTGGTTCGGCCTCGACCGCCCCTCCCTGCTGTCGTCGGACGCATCCTCGTCGATACCTCCGGTACAAGCAACGGTGGGCGGGGGGAAAGCCTGCGCAGCGGCGCCGCCGTTGTAAGGCCCGTGGCCGTGCCTAGCGAAGGGGGTAGTCGCTCGTGGAAACAGCCAGGGGATGACGACATATGCGGTGGTAATTTTTTATGTCGTTGTCGTCGTCGTCGTCGTTGTAGTCGTTGTTGCCCGCAGACAGAGAACGCCGTTTCTTTTGTTGACAAACGCCTGCCGCGGTACAGCGAGATGGGATGGGATGGGGTTGTATCGGACTTTGGGGGAAGCGTTTGCGCGAAGTCTATTGGGGAACCGGCGCGCCTCAGCAACTTCCGGATAGACTAGGACAGAAGCATTGTAGAACCAGTGCCCTCAGCAACTTCCCGATAAGGCTAGACAGAAGAAATAGTCAGCTAGTGCCCTCAGCAACTTCCCGGCAAGACTAGGCAGAAGCAGTGATAGCCGAGCGGTCGGTGAATGGAGAGGGGAGCGAAGAACTTCTTCGGCTATCTTCGGCTTTCGCTTGGCCTGTTTGAGAATAAGTATTTTTCCCTTATGTTCGTACACGTAGTTTTGGTACGGCAGATGAAGCGAGAGCCACACCGACCACGCCGGTGTTAGTCCCATGCGCTCGGATGAACAACGCGTTCGGATGAACTATGTGTGTTTCTAGTGCACAACAAAGGTGAACCTGCGCTGTTCGATGTATTGATTCGAGCGAAAGGGATCGAGTTGTGAGTGGAGCAAAGCCTCGGACACCGTCTGTGGATGAGGTCATTCGCCCGTCTACAGCATTTCACTCTCGAGATCGTACCGGAGCATGGTATGGGTATGGTACGTATCACAATGACCCGTCTCACCGCATACAGCAGTTAGTTTCATTTGACGGGCTCAGTCGGCCATTTACGGAGCTGTGCATAAATCCTCAAACAAGAATATTAATAGTTTCCTTGAGCGAGGGTCGATGGTCTCGACGCTTGTTTCATCCGAAGGGTACCCAGAAGTGACCGCATTGCCTCCATTCCCTGTATTGCTGTAGTGAAGGGGTCCCAACGGATCATCACATTCCGAGGTCACACATACGGCGGTACCTATGCATACAGCAGTAGCGTCTAATGTACATACTCATCTTCGTTCGGAAATTGGAAACATTTCCATGAAAATGTTGCATGTGTGAACAGGGTCAATCTAAAAAACGTGAGAGTGAACCGGACCTGCAGCAGTGAAACCTATCATTTCTTAGTTCGGTCGGGGGTACAGCGGTGAGTGCAGTGTCCGCTCCCCCCCTCTGGGGTTGGTACCGTCTGTTGCTGTTGTTGTGGAATTGGGCCATGGCGGGGAGAGGCTGGCAGCGGCGGCGGCAGCGATGTTCAAAGTTGCAGTTGCTGTTGAACCAAAAAGGCGCCCAGCGGCGAGAACTTAGGGTGTCATGGTCCCGCGTCTTGGCAGGCGAGGCAGTGCCAGGCAGAGCCACCGGGGGGGCATGCACAGGTGTGTGTATGTACGTCACAGGGGCAACCGGAAAAAGGTTGGTTGTGCGGGGGGAGGAGCCTGCGGCGGCATGCGTACCCATACCAACGTTTGTGTACGTATGCAAACGTCACGCGTTTGTTTTTTTTCCTTCACGCCAGCAGCAGCAGCAGCAGCAGCAGCACAGCAGCACTCAGTATACCAACCCACCTGCTAGTGATGGTGGGCTGACAGCCACGAGCTGCTGCACGGGAGACAGCGTCGGCGATCACCGTCGTAGAGAGAGACAGGAAGGATACTACGACGACCACGACCATTGCAGCAGTCGTGATGGTGACTTCACTGCTGCAGCACTGCTGTCGTCCACGGAGGTGTCTCGGCCTCCTTCTTCTCCTCCATCCGCCGTTGGGAACCACTGACGACTTCATTGAGAACAGACGCGGGTGTGACGTCTGCAGCGGCGCCCAGCGAGAAGGAAAGGGAGCCCAAGTGCCGGCGGGGAGTACTGCCAAAGTCAACTGTTGATGTTCTCGCTCAACAGCGCGCAGGTTTCCTCTATGGACTGGAGTTCCAATTCTTGGAAGGCCTACGTATTCTCATAATGCGGGCTCCCTAAATGATCGCAGTTGCCGACCCCCCCTAAAAAAGACCTCTCTGTGCTCTGTGCTTACGTACCACTGCAGGCTGTTTTAGGTCTGCCTCTTGACACCCGACGGCTGCTGCCTTTCTGTGTCTGCCCAGTGCCTGGCCCTCCAACGAAACCGGTAAGAGAGGTACGCACGCTCACACACGAGTTGTGATAGGCAAATGTCCACCAGGCTGATGCTCCCGTCGGGGAAGCCGGGGCGTTGGATATTTATTTCGTACGCAGCTTGACGCAGCTGAAAGAAATCTGATGCCAAATCACCATTTGACATTCACCCCCACGGCTACTTGCGAGGTCGGTATAAAGGCTGGCAATCTATTCCGCGGGTGCGGAAGAGCTGAACAAGGGCATCTGGGGGGGGAACGTAGTGTTTCGTGTGCCCATGACACACTCCTTTTTATCTCTCGAAAGAAAATGTCCCGGGTGGCTCTGCGTACCTACGGAGGATCTTCGGGGATGGGGCTCTAGTACGTACTCCAGCAGCTGCTGTATTGTAGGTGCTTGCCAAGGGGCCACTGCTGTGCTTCAACCAGCGAGTGCTTTAGTACACCGCATGTTTCTCACTTATCCAGCATGGAGAATTGCTTGGTACGCCCGTCAATGGCTTCTTCAGTGGTATCTCCCTTTGGTATCTTCTTGGACGGTGGCCGGAAAAACGTCATCATCATCCGCGCTGAGATTGCCCCGCAAACCTCCGCCATTGGGGCCCCCACGCGGTCTTATTCAACGTATCCTCGACAGTCGAGACCATGGATAGATGGGTAACCAAGGCCGTGGAGCTCGGCGTGACACTTCCACCTGTGCACGAAGAGCTTGGTCTTTCTTGTGTGTACAGCCGTAGTGAAGAAGAACAGCAGTTACGTACGTAGACTGTCCCAGACACTAGACTAGCCTAGTAGTGCAGAACATGTGTCAGCTGCGTAAGCCGGGTCAGACCCCCCCTGCACCCAGTGGGGCCTTGCCCCATGGCTCTGGCTGAACGGGACTCTGACTGGCTAACATCGCCCGCTTCAACGCCCGTGCGAGCCTCGGACCTCGTGTCATCCACGGCTAGGCGTAGCGCTAGACTCGGCTCGGGAAGGTTGGGTTCTCCGATGACTTTCGACCAAACGCCCGCTTTCTTCGTAAACTTATGCATACGACGAGGGAAAGGGATTGGTGCACCCTTCTCGCGATAATAACCAAGGAATCCACCGCAGGGGGGAAGGTGCGGCAATAAACCAAACAAAAAAAATGGGAAAAGCTCCTGTGTGCCCCTCCTCTTGTGTGACTCCGGTTGATACGTCAGTTATATACGCCGAAATACCTGTAAACCGGTGTAAGGATAGATGGGACGAACACACAACCATAGAAAACAGACCCCTTGGGGACATTAGATTCGGGCCTGCCGGCGGTGACGCAAGAGGATACACATCCGAATTTTTTTTCAAGGGTTTGTGTGTGTGTGTGTTTCGTGCGTTTTCGTCCCGTTTTTCGTTATTATGGCGACAGTCCCCCCATTTTTCGTGGTGACACCACGTGTACTACACATTTCAGTGTATTTAGGGCTATTTATTGTTATCGACCAATAAAACATGAAAAAAAACGGAACCGTGTTTTCTTGAACATATATGGAGGCGTTTTTCCCCGAAAGCGTGAAAAGAAGGAGCCGTTTTTTTTTGGGGCTTGCTACTTTCACGAATCCGTGTTTTTGACAGAAGCATCGGACAAGCGCACCGCGGGCGCTGTAACATCACTGAGAACGCTAGAAAGACCTGCCAGACTCACGTCCAGGTCTGTTGTGGAGATGGACAAGCGGCAGAAGCGGCGTTCAGTCCGTTCTTGGCCCAAAACTAGGCATTGCGTGGTGCTCTCGTCTTCAACTGCTGCTGTTGGTGCTGGGGGATTTTTTTCAATCACACATAGAAAAAACGGAAACCGTAGAACGAGTACAGCAGCAGCACCAAGACCTCCAACGCGCTGATTCCTTCGGTTCGGCTGTCTATATGATACCATCTCCCGGCGCCGTGCTGCTTCGTGGGTATTGGGTGCTTGGGTGCTGCTCAATAAAGTGTGTGAGAGACGTGTGCCACCTCACCAAAATGCCGTTGGAAAAAATGCGGCGAGATGATCTGTTTTTGGTCGGACGCATCAACATCAATCCACGGCACCACGCAGAAGTAGAGCAACAGGGCCTCCGACACGCTAATTCTTTCGGATTGGCCATCTATATGATGGTGGCCGTCAGCGCGGCTGCCGCCCTATGATTGTTGAGCTCGTCTACCTTTGGGCAGGTGGTGGTCAAAGATGGGAGTCGCAACCGTGAAAAATGAGCTGGCAAACTGAAGAAATCGCAAGAAACACCCAGGTGGCGACACTCTGCCCTGCGCCTGTTGTTGCTGAAAACTGAAAACAGCAGGCCAGGTGGACGGGATCTTTCTAAGTGTGTTGTCCTCTGTTTCGGGTGCTGCTCATTGCGCTTTCACCGCTGCTCTATGGTGAGCAATACCATGTCAACCTGTTGTGTGTCGAGCAAAACGTGTATTCAGGGAAGGAAACGTATTTTTCGCGATGACATCACGAATAGAACAAGCGAAAAATAATCGGTTCTTCTTTTCACCGTTCCGTGACAAAATGCGTTTTTTTCGTTGCGTTAACAATAGCCCTTAGCGTGTACACTTTTCAGTATTTTCGTTCGTAGAACCACTGTACAACAATCCAGCGTCACACAGGAGGGGGTAAACACCGGGGCTTTTTTCTTCTTTTGTTTTGTTTTCGTGCCACACCTTCCTCCTGTGGTGCGTGCTGAATTTTTACTTATTTTTTTATCGCGACAAGGATTCAGCGTCCCTTTCCCTCGTCAACGGTGCTAACGTCGAAGTTTGGTACTCACGAGAGCTTTTCAGTTTTTTTTTGGGCTTTCACCCGCAGAATTTGTAAATTTTTCATCCCATGGGGATTCGAACTCACGACTTTGCCACTAGCGTACACCACATAATGTTCGGATACAGTAACGTGCAGGACCGTTGTTCGCGTCTCAGGATTTTCGTCGCCTGATGGCCACCCGCCGCGCCCCTTTCCCTGTGTGCTTTCCCCCCCCCTCCAGAGACACACCTCGCCGCCGCCTCCCAAGTTAGAGCCCAACCCTCAGCGGCAGCGAGGTCTGGAAAGGAAAACCACAACGCCTCTCTCGG
Organism: Ectocarpus siliculosus; assembly: GCA_000310025.1. NCBI lineage: Eukaryota > Phaeophyceae > Ectocarpales > Ectocarpaceae > Ectocarpus > Ectocarpus siliculosus. Next base: position 1,767,121 of record FN649746.1, read on the forward strand.
GGGAGAAACCCCTTCGTACTACGACGACAAACACGACCGCTACGCTGGCTACAACTGTTTGAAAGTACTAAAACTCAGCTGCACCGTGGAATAGGCGGGAGGGGAATGGCGGCGAGGGCCACGGTACGTCACGCCTACGCACCTACTTCCTTGGCCTTGACCCCTCCCCCCTGAGAGCGGCTTAGCTTGGAGGGGTCGCTGCCAATCGCCGTTGGCTGATCTTTGTTGTCGCCACCGCCTGCGTCGTCTGGGGCCGTTCATTCGCTGGGACTTGTGCGTTCACGGTGCGTGTGACCAGTGCGGCACCAGGGAGAGAGGAGGCATTGAACCACCACCACCAACCATCGTCTCAGTCGACTAGCACCGCCAGCGAAGCATCTCTGCCACAACAGGAGCCGTCGTGACCGACCCGGCGTCGTTGAAAAGGTTTAAGCCGGGTGGCTACAGCTGTGGTCAGGAGTCTAGCGCTTAGGGGCCGCGCGAGCCACCGTGCTTCCTTTCCTAAAAAAAAGAGCGGATGCTCCAGCCAGCCATCCGTCCAAGCCACCAGAGCGTTGTAGCATAGCGGTACAGTGGGCGTCCTCGAATAACGCGGCCTGAATAATAAGGCGACATTAGTCGCCCTAAAATAAGGTGGGTGAAATTGGCGGACATAGACGGAAAAGTCAAGTTGTTCTACAATACACACTTGAATAAGGCGGCTGCCCCATACAAGACGGTCATTTTCAGCTGCCCCACCACTGCCATATTCGGGGACCCCGACTGTAGCGAATAACCATGCCGGGTATCTTGGCCAGCGACATCCTGGCCATCGTGTGGGTCTCGGGCTACGCGGGCCCCGCCGCCGCCGCCGCCTCCCTCGAGACGGTGTGCCTGGCCGTGTGCAACGCCTGCCGAGAGCAGACCCCGTGGGCCCTGCGCGCCGCGCCGGGCATGCCGCCCTGGCTGCTGTCCTGGCACCTCCGCGGTGGGGACCGCTTGCTGCTCCAGCGATCCGCCCAGCGGGGCCGGGGTGACGGCGACGGCGGCGGCGGGGACGGAGATCAAGACCGCGGCTGGGTCGGTCACACGGCCTTGCCGGCCGTCACGACCGCGGCGACGCGGGAGGGCGGGGGGCGGGGGGCCGCCGCCGCAACCACCGTCAACGGCAAGGCCGGCGTCATTGTTGTGCGGGCGGGGGTGGAAGAAGATAGAGATGGGCTGGACACACCGCCGCCGGGGGGTGGTGGGGCGGCGACGGCGGCGGCGAAGGCGGCGGCGCGGGCTACAACTACACACGCGGCGGTGGCGGCGGCGGCGGCGGCCTCCAGGCTGTCCCCTCGTGCCAACATCCAACGGGTCGTGGTCGGCCTAGGCCTTAGCCTGGACGGCGTCGTGTGGCCGGCGCGACTGACGGCGCTGGAGATGGGCGAGGAGGAGGTTGTTGTTGCTGCAGCTCGGAGCAGCAGCCCGCCCGATGACGATTCGGTCGCAGGCCCCAGTAACCTCGAGAATCGGCCCTCGCGCCGCGGCGGCGGCGGCGGCGGGTGCTGCCCGCTCCGACCCTCGCAGCAGAAAAAGAAGCCCGGCGGGTCTGCTGTGATCACTGCCTCGGAGCCGGCCACCATCGGCGCCGCCACCGCTGCCGCCACGGCAAGGTTTTGGGCGGGAAAACCACCGGGCTCTTGCTTCGACACCCCCCTCCGCGAAGTATCCCTACCCCCGACCCTGCTGCACCTGGAGCTGCTGGGCCCCTTCAACGATCCCCTTGAGGGGATCGCCTGGCCTCCTTCTTTGGAAACACTGGTGCTGGGAGACCTCTTCAACGGTACCCTGGGCGACGGTGTTGTGCTTCCCCGCGGTCTCAAGTCGTTGACCCTCGGGAGCGCTTTCGACCGGAGCCTGGACGCGGTGGCGTGGCCGCCGGGTTTGGTTCATCTGCAGCTGGGGCACTCGTTCAACCAGGTTTGTTTGTCGCAACGCTCTCCTTCTCCTTGTCTTTCCTGTCTGTCTGCGGGTTTTGTCTGTGTGTTTGTCTGTCTGTCTGTCTGTCTGTCTGTCTGTCTCTACAATTGTCTGTCTCTGCCATTGTCTGTCTGTCTGTCTCTCACACTCCCCCCTTCATTGCCTCCATGAGGTGATTCCCTACTGCAAGGATGATAACAGGGGGCAGGGCTTTCGCAAGCCCCCCCCCCCCCCCCCTTTTCTGAGGGAAGGATCTCGCCCCTGATGCGACCACGCGCCTGCCTAGGAGAGCGAGTCAACACCGCGGTTAAAACCCCGTGTCCTGATGCCCAAACTATTTCCCGCCAAGGACGTTCGTTCAACCAGCTTTGTCCCAACGCTCTCCACCTTGTCCCTCCCCACCGCCCGCCTCATTGCCTCCTTGGCCCCCGTCCCCCGATGTGTCGAAACTCTTTCCTCGCTCAGGACATTGGCGAAGGTCCGTTGGCCTTCCACCATAAGCGAGATCTGTTTCGGCGACCTGTTCCGCAGGCCTATAACGGGGGTAGTCTGGCCGGAAGGCCTCAAGCACCTTACGTTCGGGCACCTCTTTCGGCAGGTATTTTGCCCCCAAATTTCCAAATTTTCAAATCCGTGGTAGACCATAGAACCTCGATTTGCGGCCGAAGAAAAACTATCTTGTGTCCAATTTTCCAAACTCCAAATCCGTGGTAGACCATAAAACTTCGATTTGCGGCCGAGGAAAAAGCTTGTATATTTGGAAGCGTGGTACCGACGGGCACCGCATCCATTTTTTTTTTAAATCTGAAGAGTCGGAATTTGGAAATTTGAAAGAAATAGCTCCTGTCCTCAGGGAAGCCACCCATTGCATCACATGTTTCCTCACCCTTTTTTTTTGTTCCCTTTTTCATTTCAGCAAAGCTTCTTGAGTGCTCGCGTTTCAATTCTAGCGTGCAAAGTTCCACCATCTCGGGTCCACCCCTCATTGTTGAGAAAATTTGCCACCACCGGTACTTTGAAGTTTTGTGTGTGTACGTGGTCTCTAAGCAAGGGTCGATACATTTTGTTTTCATTGCCTTGCTTCTACCCAAGGCGCAGGGTCTCGACGGCATGGTCAGCTGGCTTGTTGACAGCAGGCAGTAGTTCGCTACGGCGTCAGGGAGGGCGTTGTAGCTCGATTCGTCCCAACCGCACTACATGTGCATGGACTAGCTGGGCATACCAGGGTTAGACCAGAATACGTTTCGACTGAAGTGCAGTTCACGCGGCATACGTCTACGTGGTGTAGGCTGACGCCAGATTAGATGAGGCGAAAACACACACACACACACATTGATCCGAAGGATAGTTTAGCCCCCCCCATGCTGCCCCCTCACGGGGTACATGGCATTTAGAAGCGTTTTGTGTTTTTAACCGTAGTTGTCATTTCATTGGTCAGCCGGTTAGCGCGGTCGATGCTAATAAAAAAAGACACACACACGGCCACCAGCTTGCGCCTTCGTGAGATCGTCGCACTCCAACCGTCCTTGTTTGCGAATCATCTATGCAAGCGTCACCCCCCCCCCTCCCCCGGCGGCGGTTTTCCAGCCTCTCGCAGGCGTCACTTTCCCGACCGGGCTGGAAGACCTCAAGTTCGGCGGGTACTACAACTGCAGCCTTGATAGCGCGGAGCTCCCGGAAGGGCTGAGATCGCTCGACCTGGGCAGGTCTTTCAATCAGCCGATTGAGAGGACCCGGTGGCCGCAGGGGCTCCGTAGAATCATTTTCGGGGACTCTTTCAACCAGCCGGTGGAGGCAGTTCGCTGGCCGGGCTCGCTGAGGGTGCGTGCATGTGTCGCTGTGTTTTTTTCTTTTTTTCTGAGCACTACGTGTGCGTCTCTATCCATACATGTATAATGTATAGACAAGAGTCTAGGATGAATTAGAAGAGTGAATCCATACTTTTAGCGGAGGCACTACTGTACCTGTATCTCTACGATTCCCTGAGCAGCATATAGCTGTATTTCTCCTGCGGGTAACGGGCTCTACAAGACAGATTGGTGACCATCTTGTGCATCGGATTATTGTTGTTGTTGGTGTTGGTGGTGTTGTTGTCTTCACAATAATAACCGTGCCGATCTCTCTAACATCTGTCTGTCCGTTCTGTCTAACACGTGACGCGGTCGATTCCCGTGGTCACAAACTAACTTACACTAAAAGGAAAATGGACACCCGAAGGGACTTATGCATGTACGTTATCGTTTTTAGTCTTTTTTCGTTTTTGGTATTAACGTGAACGAATCAACGCCACACGAGAAAAAATGACGCAACAGCTACGACGGAAGCGAAAACATCGCGGCAGGCACAGACACGGCAGGCGCAGACAGGCTGCATGTAGATTGGTTCGCGGGCTCTCTGCGTGGCCCCTGGTTTGACGTCGCAAGCACGCGCTCGCTCTCTCCCTCTCCACGGGCATGCGCGTGCAGATAAAAATTCCAGTCGTGTCTTGTGGTTGGCGGCGTGGGATCCGCGGCAATTACCCCCCTTAGCAGGATGCAGCGCATCCTCCGTACGACTCGCCGAATACCTCACGACGCCTCGACCTTGGTGATGTGATACCCTGGTCCGGTGAAAACCCGGCGTGCTCCGTCCCGGCTTTGTAGGGACCCGAGGTCAACGGTCTAACGACTACGGCATGCGTTTACATGAGCACACACATCGTTAACCTTGGGCGGAGAAATCTCGGCATATAGTTCCGTCCGGCCATTGTAGGGCTGCAAAGGTAATGATGTAACGACTGCAGCATGCACGGCTATGAGTACACCCCCTCCTGCCACCCCCTCCGGCCCTTTCTGGAGTCTGCTGTACCTCCCAGTAGAGGACAACAACCCCCCCCCCCCAGATGTTTGGTTGGCCAGGATGCCCAATCAACCCATGGCATATCTGGTTGGCACAGCAAACGCATGGATGATGAAACGTATTAAACGCAAACCCCTCAACCCCAGCAGGTGCTTCAGTTCGGATCGAGTTTCAACCAAGAGATCGAGAAATCAAGGTGGCCGGCCTCCCTCGAGCACCTCACGTTCCGCCAGCGCTTCGACCGCAACGTGGAGCTAGTGAAGTGGCCTCCCAACCTAAGGGTCCTCGAGTTCGGCACCTGCTTCGACAAGCCGATCGAGGGGGTCACGTGGCCGCCCAGGCTCGAGAGGTGACAACTGCTATTGTTGTTGTTGTTGTTGTTGTTGCTGCTGCTGTTGTTATTGTTTGTTGTTTTCCGTACACAATCTCACGAAAAGACAAAACGCCAAATCGAACACCAAACATAATATTCGAACAACCTCGCGTGCCCATATTCTTGGCGAAGGCTCGTGCTGGGACACTACTTCAGCCAACCAGTGCAGCTGCTCAAGCTTCCTCCTTCGCTGCAACGGCTGGCATTCAGCAGCGTCTTCGACAAGCCGGATAGGCTGGAGAGCGTGGACCTGGTCGGGGCTAACCATCGGCGCCTGGTTGTCGTTGGTCGCCCAGGCGGTCCGAAGGCGAGGGGGTGAGATGTTGTTGTTGTTGTTGTTGGTGGTGGTGGTGGTGGTGGTGGCGGTGGTGGTGGTGTGTTGGTTGTTGTTGTTGTTGTTGTTGTTGTTGTTGTTGTTGGTGGTGGTGGTGGTGGTGGTGGTGGCGGTGGTGGTGGTGGTGGCGGTGGTGGCGGTGGTGGTGGTGTGTTGGGGGTAGTGTTGTTGTTGGTGTTGTAGGTGTTGTTGTTGGTTGTTATTGTTGTTATTGTTGTTGGATGCTGTTGCCTTGTCAATTACAAAAAGCGTTCCAGTCTCCACTCAGAACCTCCTGATGTCCGTACTGGCCCCACTGATGCGGACGCCATTCCATCGTCACAGGCCAACTGCCCAATAATAGGGTCCTTTCCGCCCTCCAAACTTGTAGAAATCAAAGAACAGAAGAAAAAAAATGGATGCTGAAAAGTCCTCCCAACTCGTGCTGTTTTTTCTTTTTCTTGCGTCCCCCGCTTGTGCTGCGAGAGGAGGCGTGGCATGGGGGGGCCCACAGCTTCGAAGACTGTGCGAGGGAGGCGGCCGCGGGCCGCCCGGGCGGAAGCGGCCGGGGCGGCGGCGGCAGCGGTGGTGGCGAAGGCCGGCATTGCGGCAGCGAAAGCGTCTGCAGCAGCATCGGCGGCATCGGCGGCCGCGGCGGCGGCGGCGGCGGCCGGTGGAAGATGATGACTAGGGGACGGGAGTGAACGGCAGAACCCCCCACACACCGGGACTGCTCTCACTTGTCTTCTAACTTTGTTCCTCGGTGGCGGCGGCGCTTCATGAGCAAGAACCGGTGGCGTCGCTTCC
>FN649746.1:1779790-1816033 GCA_000310025.1 Ectocarpus siliculosus
GGGGGGGGGGGGGGGGGGGGGTACTCATAGTCGTGCATGCCGTAGTCGTTTGACCATTGACCTCGCATCCCTGCAAAGCCGGGACGGAGCACGCCGGGTTCTCACCGGACCAGGCTCTCACATCACCAAGCGCGAAGCGCCGTGAGGTATTTGGCGAGTCGCATGAAGGGTGAGCTGCATCCTGCTAAGGGTGTTCGGCATCTTGTGCTTTCTTCCTTGCGTACGGATGACAGCTACGTATGACTTAATTTATTTTCTAATGCTTTCACTTCCAGAGACAGTTGTTAGCACTGTGTAACTGCCTCGAGGATGCTTAGCCATTTTAACACAACGTGGTACGATCATCCCCCGTTGCGCGGAGTGAGGTTTCTCGACCCCGCACAACATGATCTACTCGACCACCATTATGGTTACCGCCAAAAAAAAAACCGAGGTAAAAAAAAAAAAGCGGTAACCTGGTTGCCGAGTTCACGAAGTGAATTGGCTTGTTTTTCGACGTCGTTGCCAAGCGACGAAAACCCAATCCCGATGGCAAACACCGGGGGGGGCGGCTTGTTTTACAACGTCGTTGCCAAGCGACGAAAACCCAACCCCGATGGCAAACACCGAGGGAGGGAGGTATATACGGGGGGGGGGGCGTACTCATCGACGTGCATGCCGTAGTCGTTTGACCATTGACCTCGCATCCCTACAAAGCCGGGACGGAGCACGCCGGGTTCTCACCGGACCAGGCTCTCACATCACCAAGCGCGAAGCGCCGTGAGGTATTCGGCGAGTCGCATGAAGGGTGCGCTGCATCCTGCTAAGGGTGTTCGGCATCTTGTGGTTACTTCCTTGCGTACGGATGACAGCTACGTATGACTTAATTTATTTTCTGGTGCTTTCACTTCCAGAGACAGTTGTAAGCACTGTGTAACTGCCTCAAGGGTGCTTGACCATTTTAACACAACGTGGTACGATCGTCCCCCTTGCACGGAGTGAAGGTTCTCCACTCCGCACAACACGACCTACTCGACTACCAATATGGTGACGACAAAAAGAAAAGCAGAGGAAAAAAAAACAGTATCCTGGTTGCCGAGTTCACGAAGTGAATTGGCTTGGTTTACAACGTCGTTGCCAAGCGACGAAAACCCAACCCCGATGGCAAACACCGAGGGGGGGGCTTGTTTTGCAACGTCGTCGCCAAGCGACGAAAACCCAACCCCGATGGCAAACACCGGGGGGGGGAGGCTGAAAGTCTCTTCACACCGGCGTACACAAGTTGCGATTTGATGCTGACGCTGATCGCCACGCTTCCCGCCGACACAATGTATCCGACGAGCTATAATAGTGGTTCGACTTGCGATAGAGTCAATGAAACAGCAACGGAAGAGCTGCGACAGTAGATAACCACAGAATCCACCCGGGGAATACGGAGCGGCGAACGGAGAAAAGGGGAGTTATGTAGGTAACTGGATTGTGGTATCGCCGGCATGTGGTTTTAGTCTCGCTGGTTTGGCATTCTTCGCTTTGGCCTTGTGCGTTCTCGACATCCATCCACCAATTACATGCGACCTATGGAGGCCTTGTGTGTTTGGTGTCTGATTTGGAGGTGGATCGATCATTCATATATTTGATCCCGACGTCATGAGACAGGACATGTCATGATTTTGTTTTTGATGCGTCGGGGCTGTTCGCTCTAATTGAGGCGGCTTATGAATTTCAGGAGAATATTCTTGAGGGCTTGGGTGGGGATTGTTCTGGCCAAGGTTTGCACGTTTAAGAACAGGTCATTCGCGGCGTTTTCGGTTGAAGAAACGACAGCAGTGACACATTTGCTACATAGAAAAATAATTTTCTATTTTGCTCTACGTTATTTTTGTTAGTTGGAAAACATTTTTCACAAAAATACGCTTCGACGCCGTCTGTGCCCGTCATGTGCGTTATGCATGTTTCGCTCTCGGAACACTAACTCGTGTCCTCTACGATGAATGAGTTCCCACCCCGTACGCGTTTGTTGGAGATTGTGTGCAGCGCCCCGGTACGCGCACCGGGAGCTTTTCACACGTTGGCAACCGCCGGGATCCATGCTATGGATATGCAGCTTGAGGCAAAACAACATGATGATACTGCGAACACGTCCCTCGTTTCTTGTTTTTTTTTTCAGTCAGTGTTTGCGTGGTGCTTCTCACAGAGGAGCAGCTGGAACTTCTCTGTAGCATCCAGCAATCGATGTCATCCTACAATAGATCATCTACTAAACTGTGAGTAAATGCATTCAAAGGCTACATTCCGAAGCGGTGTTTCTATACAGGGTGACGACGACGTGATGCAGTCCCGGTCGTCGATTGCCTCCATCAAAACGCGACCTATGTTTCATTTTTCGGCCTCCCGCTGACTCTGTGTCGCTCACCCTGTGGAACTACAGTACTCCATCCAAGACGTTGTTGTGCTGCTATTTTCCGGTCGTGGTCTCATTTATGGGTTCCCTGTTTTGCGGAATGTTCTGCTAGCGGTTCGAATGAATATCTCGTGGCACGGCAGCACCGTGTTACGACCGCTACATACCGACATGCCTCCAATGAATTGCGGTTTCGATTCAAATTATGCGGAGACCCGGCGTTAGTGGCACGGCGGTGCCAAGGGTGCCGGGGGAGCTCACGGTTGCAGTGAAAAGGCTCAGCAAATGACGGCGACGGGGACCGCGTGGTGTTGACGCACCTTTGTTGGTGTTATTAAGCAACCCGCCACCCCTTCAGCCGTCGCAGCGAGCGGCTTGTGGTCGCGGGCGCAGCTACAAGAGCAGGAAGAGATCGCCCACATTTATTTGACGCGTGAACAAATCGTGCTCGTCGAGATGTTGTCCAATGTACTTGGCGGGCGGCAACCCGTCCGCTGTAGTCTAGATGGCGGGGGTGATGGCGCCGCAGCCATTCTCGGAGCGAGGCATGGTACTACAGAATATCTTCCCAAGGCGAACATGCCGTTCCTGGCAGTGCACGCCACTCAACCAGCCTGGCGTATCGACTACATATGCCTTTGTACCTCCACACAGTGGAGACCATATTGGGAGGGGGGTAGATTCCTTTTCATTCCCCGTGCGGAGAAATCCCACCGTGCGTTGATGCAAACCCAAAGTTTTTTTTTTCCGGTGTTGATCTACAGCGCAAGGTTAGGTTCTCCTCAACCCGACATGCGATGCGCTGCATAACCTCGCTGTTGGGTACTCTGCTGCTTCACTTGGTGCAGCATCACACCTTCTTCACCATGACCACCGCCTTTCTCTTCCGACGCCCCCTCTTGCTTTCGAAGTCGGCGGGCATCATCATCGTCGCAAGGGGCACGGCGGTGGGTGTTACAAGCCGCAGCAGCAGCAGCAGCAGCAGCAGCAGCAGCAGCAGCAGCAGGATGGCGACTACTGCTGCAGTGACGACGATGTTTTCCAGCCCTCTGGTCACAACACAGGAGGTGTGCATATGTGCCCTGTGGGTGGGGCGGGACTGTTGGTTTTTAGACTCAGCGTGCGACATGCCGGGTCCCTTGACTGGAAACGATAATTACACGAACATTGCATGCCTGGTACTACAGTAGTGTTTGCCTTGGGAAGCCTTCGTCTGATTTGATTGCGGATGTCATATGCTGTCGGCTGGTCGGGCGTCGCATAAGCAAGAGTAGCTTGAATAGGATTGTCGCGCCTACAAAGCCTCTTGGCAAATGGCGGACTGTGTTGGGGATATTTATATAGTCTACGTCTAATTCTCCCGCATTCCTTCGGGGGATTGTCAAGGATACCAACCAAGGACGGACAAAAGTATAGAATCGGATGCACCCAGGGGACACACATACACCCAGCAACCCCGAGATGCACCCGTTTGGCGCGCGCATCCCAGGTGACAAGTCAGTCCCGATGCAGACCTGGACGAACAACTGTTACCACCCAACAGCGACCTACGTAGGCTCAATCTCCAAAATCCTATTCGTAACACCCTTATATCGAAGTGTACTTATTTTCCTTTCAACGCCAACCTCGCTTCTTGCCGGCGACACAACCTACATAGTATAGCACCTACCTTAGAAGTTATCCATCCACGCTAAACTGTCAGATGCAGGTTGGGCGTTGTAGAGTGATCCCAACCTCCTTCTGACGGCGCTGGCTCTATTTTCATTCCAATATACGAAACGCCGTGTCGAACTGCGCCTTGGTACTGGTATCACTAGAGTACACTATGGCGAGGCGTCGTGTGTACTGGCACGCTCAGGTTTGCTGCTGGAACTGAAATATCGAGGGTCGTATGGATACTGCAGTAAGTACCGACCTACATCTCTGCAAATATCCGCAAATTAGACCGACGCCCCATGTCTTGTACTGCTTGCGCTCGCCGCCGCGGACCGCTACCCTGAACGACGAGTGCATCAGCTGCTGCTGTAAACCGACGGGTCAGTGGTGGCGAGCACAAGCAGTACAAGACACGGGGTTTAAGTCGAGAGTTTGCGGAGATTTGCGGAGATTGTAGGCCGCTACTACGACCCTCGATATTTCAGCTCAGCAGCAAACCTGAGCGCGCCAGCACACACGACGCCTCGTCATGATGTTTGGGCCGGTGTGATTTGTATCTTGATTTCGAAGGAGGAGTGTGGAGCTAGACTCATGATATTCATGCTTTGAGCAGCCTCTACTGCCGCCCTAAATCAGTTATTTCTGTTTTTCCCGATGCCTTCCAAGTGGTCTTGTGTATCTCATGGTGCTCTTGCGTTTTTTTCGAGATCAGCCAAGATCAGAATAGGTTGGAATCCCTCCCTTAACCGTTTTCGTCGTCCCCCGGTCGGCGCCAAATTGGCGGCACTTCTATTCAATGCCTGTGAAGAGGGCAATTTAGTGCCGTTCAGGATCCCTTCTTCGGTGTTTTTCGATCCCGCAATCAATCGATGAAGCGAAGTTCACCTCTCCGCAGCCTTCTCACAACTCCCTCCCTCTGTTTCGCTGCTGAGAGATTGAGATTGTTGCGAAATGCAGCAGTATGTTGGTGTGTCGTCTTTGGTACCTATTGAAACCAAGAGGGCTGCTGCCGTCCGACGAGGTCACCAAAGCAAGAATGATCCTCTCCTTGGGCAAACGGACCTCCGATCTGGACGGACGAACGGAGGTTCTCAGTTGCCACACACCCAACATGCCGATCTGTACCTGAGGCGTCTCGATGGGACCTGTCTGATGGGCTAGATATTCCTCCGGCTCCCGGTGGTTCAAAGTGGTAATTGTGATCCATCTCATATGCAACCATTTTGGTTCGGAAGGCAAACATTATATTGGCGCCCCATCTTCGCCCGAACTTCTCTTTTCACCACGGCGTCGGTTTCTAAACATCACTCAAGATTAAGGAGGCCCTGGCCAAGTCTCCCGATTCGATCCGCTGCGTGGATGCCTCCTGGCACCTCGGCGGGGACCGAAACGCGAAAGAGGAGTTCAAGGAGGGTCATCTGCCGGGAGCGGTGTTTTTCGACATCGATCAAATTGCCGACGCAGGGGTGCCCCTGCCTCACATGTAAGTTCTCCTCTGCTTGTCGCTGTTATTGCGCCGCGTTGTTGCACCCCTTCCCCCGTCTTTTTTCTGTTTTGACCTCGCACCCTTTTCTTGCTGACAGACGTAACCTTTTCTCGCTGACAGACGAAACCCCGGCCTCCCCGCATACTCCCGGACTCGTCCAGGATTCCTTCCGAAGATGTATTCTCCGCGAAGGCGTCGGAGTTGGGCTTGTCGAGCAACGACACGATCGTGGTCTACGCCAAGAAGGGCTCCTTCAGTGCCCCTCGCTGTTGGTGGACATTCCGGGCCTTCGGGCACGAGAGGGTGCACGTGCTCAACGGCGGGTTCCCCGCGTGGGAATCAGCTGGCGGGAGGTAACCTCTCTCGCCCAGTAAGCTTGAACACAGTGACATCCTTCTTCACCTTTGCCTTGCTCCATGCAATATTGGTAGTCGATCTGTGCCGCGATGGATGCCCCAAAACCCACGCCGTAGCCTGGTGGACACGATCCCAGCGTTGGTAGATGGGAAAGGCCGTAAAGCAAATTCGGTGCCTCAGACGTTGTGTATATCATTTTTTTTTTCACTCCTGTGAACAATCCTTTGTGCGCAGCCAAGGGTACCAGCTCTCAAATCAACGGACCCACGATTTCTTTCGGTCTTTGGTGTCCCGTACGTGCTTGTGCATCCACCTACTGCTGTGCGTGTAGCTGGATGGATATCGCAGGGGCGGCACATTTTTTGTGTTTGCTATTTTGCCCTCATCAACCAACTCAAGTGTATCAAAGGAGTGCTCGAGGGAAGTAGTCGGCTGTTGTACATTCATGTTGCCTCGAAGTGTGCGTACATGTGTTTACGTGCCACTGCCGTTTCGTGGCTGTGTTCTCTACTCATGCTCGGCTTTTGCCCTTTCAACTGCGTTAGCGTGGAGCGAGGCGAGGTGAAACCAGTGAGCACGCGGCCGTCTTCCGGCCTGGTACAAACGTCCGGCAACGCGTGGATGTTGAGGTCCAAGGGCTTCCAGGGACGACTGAACGCACCCATGCTAAGAACCTGGCGACAGGTATACCCGGGCGGGTGCTTCGCGGGCGAAACGCGCAGGACTCTGAACTGCCCCTTCCGCACCTTGCGCTAGGATATTCGCAGATACCTTGGGTAGTTACAGCGGCGGCTTTTATCGATCAGCCAGCACCACATCCACAGCCGCCGAACCCCACGATACCGAGACTCCGGGCGTGTTTGATATCGCATCAGGTTCTCAGCCAGAGCGAGAAGGGCAAGGAGGCCGCCGGGCAGGTGGTAGACGCTCGATCCCTCGCGAGGTTCAAGGCTGAGGCGCCAGAGCCGAGGGCTGGGGTTGCAGGGGGCCACGTCCCTGGGTCGGCGTGTGTGCCGTTCGCCAAGGTTTTGGTGGATGGAGACGTTAACAGGTGACAAAGAAGTTTGTGGTTAAACGGGACTGTGCAACTTTTGTGTAGTTGCAAATTGGCTGCGTGCCACCCCCATCGACGTCAATTTCGTTGCTGATATCGTACTCTCGACATCAGCATGCACCATCGGAAGCACAGAAATACGAATTGATATATACCGCCGCTCGAGGAAGCCAATAGATGTTTGCCTCGGTCCCCCATCCATTGCAGGATTTTGTGTTGGAAATCGAACACGTGAGATATGTATGGACCCGATGGTAGAGTCATGTTGACTTCATAAGAGGTTGCTTGGTCCAACGGTCGGGAACGCCAAACGCCCCCCTTTTCTCTTTCCCCACGGCAACAGAGATGCGGGGTTGCCCACTAGTCGCTGTCTGGCCTAAAATGTCACGCCCTTCACATAGCTGAAAAGGGCACCAGCGAAGAATGCGTTTGCACGTTCGTTCGCCACATGTACGTAACACGCTCATCGCTCATGTGTAGTGTTTGTACCTTGCGTCACCACAGCTCTGTCGCGAAATGCCTATGCTCGTCAGCCGCACTTCTCTCATGTTCTCTCTCCCACCTCGCCCACCCCCACTGATGAATTGAACTTTTTATTTTGAAACGCAACCACTCTACAGCTTTCGATCTCCCAAAGAGATCCGGAAGGCTTTCGAAGACGCGGGCGTCGACGTCGACTCTCCCCTCCCCATCACCACGACGTGCGGATCTGGTGTTACGGCGGCGGTGCTCACATTAGCGCTCGAGCTGGCGGGCAGAAAAGCGGAACTTTCCCCTGTTTACGACGGGTCATGGTCGGAGTGGGGTTCTCGTGCCGATCTCCCAAAGTCCGTCGGCACTGATCCATGATCATGTTGCTTCAGTCATGCTGCCGCTGCGACGTCTACGGCTTGGGTGGGCTTAGAACTGCGAATGCTGGTTGTACTCTGTTGTTTGGAGTTAACAAAAAGGGGATGACGCTGCGTATCGACAGCAAATGTGTGGACAACGAGCCGTCGGTTCTCGCTTGGTCGGCGTGTCCATTGTTTTTTGCCGTAACGACGCACCCCATGTATATTTTTTTATGTAGTGCAGCGGGAGTGCTGCGTTGCGTTTGTTATTGTTGTTAGTCTTGAATTTCGATGTATCCCATGGCGCTGTGCGCCTGAAGTTTGTTTGCTCGAATATGTATCGACTTTTGACGATCCCGAACAGTGCTCGGTGAAGAACGCGCGTCAATGTCAGTCATCTGCTGCCACGCGAGACGGAAAACATCATCACGACGAAGATTTGTGGGAGGATGTTCTCGACGTGCTCGTCGACGCGCTCGAGCCACCATTCCCAGCCAGCAGAAGCCCTTTCTCGATGCTGGTGCTGTTGCCGTCGACCATTTCGCCGTCAGACGGGCCAGGTGCAGAGCACAAGGCAACTAGGTCGTTAACAGCGCCCTCGACGGCCCGCGGCAAAAAGCCTACACGCCGGCTCACGGCGGTCTGGATGACGCACAGGCGTTCCCCCACCGCTTGTGAAAGCTCGTCTCGAGCGACCTGGTAGATTGAACAACAACGCCAAATCAAAAACCCATTCCAGATTGATGGGTGTACTTAGCCTCTCACGCGCTTGGCTGAGTACAGTTCTCAACAAGATGGACCACTCTGGCGGGCAGACTGTTGCAAAATTTGATTGTTTGCGAAGTCGTGACATGCGGTGTGTTTGTTGATACCAACACGTCCGCCGTACCCTACAGTACGTTGTCTCGCAGCGTGCAGTATCGATTCCGGACCAGAACGGCATAGTCAAACCAACGAACGAAGTGGTGGGGGTCTCGAGTCTAAGGGTTACACGTACACAGACGGCAGTGATTGAGAAAAGTGAGACACGCGAGCACCATGATTCAATGACACCAGAGAATGAAACGAGGACACTGCGATGACTCTACCACAAGCTACACAGTGGGCGTGGGCGAAGCTTTCCACATGTCCGAGTCAAACGTTCTCTCTGCGCACGTCTTTCGGTAGGCTCTGAACCAGTAGTCTACAGGATTGAAACAAAGTTTTATGTAGTCTAGATACCTGCATGGAGAGGATACGCCAGCTGAGGCTGGAATGGACGCGCTCCGCATCTTTGACCATGTCCTGCTGCTGCCTGTTTTTCTCCTTCGCCTTCTTCAGGTCTGCCTTAGCCTCGCGAACCTAAGAGCGATTGATTCAACACACTCGTGTGCATGAAGGACAAAATCGTTGTCGTGTGCGTTTGACGGATGATATCTGCTTTGATACTGTATGTGACCCGTTTCATCGATGAAAACGCAAGGAAGCCAATCTACAGCAGCCCATTAACTCCTTCCCTAGGGAAAAGTAGCATGTATGTCCGGACTTGAACGGTTTCATTTCCGTCTGAATGGTTGATGCTTGGTCGGGCTGAATTCAGCCTCCACGGCAACTTGTTCCAACAGCCACACATCTTTCAGCACCAGGGCAGGTTTATTCGGCCTGAAGGGCGGTAACCAGTGGGACCATCGGATGAAGCTTGCCCACAGCCACCCCCCGAATCCCTGTTGCAAGTGCGTCAGCTAGTGGTGGTTACGTATGAACATGTCATCACCTCCGCCCGCAAGCCGGCCTTGACACCTTCTAGCTGGTCTTTCTCCACCTGGAGGGAAACCTGAGAGTAACGACGTGTTCATTGTTCCGTCAAACGTTGTTGGATACGATGACCACACCATGATGTTGATGCGACGAAGTTTCCCACCAACAGCACGGTCCCCTCTCTCAATGTGACCACAGACAACCGCAACTGCGCAGTGCAACGACAACGAGCAGCCATCGAAGAACGTTCATTTGCGGACGCAAGGCGTCATGTGTAGCATCCGGAAGACGATGTACTCGGTTATGCCACGGAGGCGGCTTGAAAATAGATCGCCGCGAACGCGGTCAAACCGCGGGTTATTGCGTTCCGGCAGAGGAGCTCAAAACTGAGCTCGTGTCAACTTGCGGCCTTGACCCTTTCCATCCCATCCCCCGGGGATGTCGTGCCTGCGCCCACCGTCTTCACCGACAACCAAGCCCTCCGGCAAGCGATCAAGAAGCATATCGCGAGACCGATGCCCTCAAAATCGACGTACCCGCAAACCAACTGAGGTGCTCTCGTTGTCCCCGAAACCCACAAGCTGACACGACCATATATTTGCTCATGCGTACGGCGTGTACATTCTGGCATTTTTCCTACTCGCACCTTACAGGAAACGTCAACATGTAGACCCCCAAGGTGGCATTGCCGGCAAAACCCGCCGCCGGGCGGCCCGACTCGCCGCACATGTACCATTCCAGACCGTGGCACGAACCTGAGAATCAAGCAACGCCCTCGTCTCCTCTTGGAGCATCCTTTCTCTCTCGGCTGCCGATGCTCGGGCAGCCTCCACGGCTAGCAGCTCCTGGCCGAACAACGCTGACGACATCCTTCGAACCGCCCCTGCTGCTGCGCTGCGGTAAGCATTCATCACGGCGTCCGACTCCCAGCAACTCGGGGAGGGAGGAGGCGGACAACCCACGCCATTCATGCTACCAGATAGCCCAATTTCAGTCTGATTTCCCTCGCGTGATGCAGGGGAATATCTGTAATCGGTACGGTGCTTGCCTTGGTTGTTCCGGCGACAAGGTATTTCGGGGCTTCGATGGCGCTCCCGATCTGCTTGCTCTGGCCTGCCCCAAGCTGGGTTTACGGTGGCGTCAAAATCATTCCTTGTTTGCTGCCGGGCGTTAACGGCAACGGACTTCTCTTGAGCTGGAGTACGAACGACTGTCCGGTGGACTGCCGTCGAGTTGGAAGAAGAATAGTCTCTGGGATCAACCGCCCCGTCAGACCTGTAGCGATAACACGTCCGGATGGTGGGTCGGCAAACCAAAGGCAAACCGAACGGATCTTGAGCAACTCGGCCCCGGTTCTTTATAGATATTTCATCCCTTCCTTACCGAAGTATCGAGCCATATTTGAAGTCACCCAGCCATTTGTCCCATCTACGTAAGGTAGGTGGAAATATGTTTATCATTGCGGGCCTAATGAACTCCGCCCTGGGCACCGCCCGAGGCGTGCGAAATGGAAGGTCCAGAAGCCAAGACAGCCGAACCAAGGGCATGTCTTGCATGGGCAGTACCACGGGGAGTGATGGGTGCGCAGGTATATCGAAGAGCTTCAGAGCCCGCTTCATGTGCCGTCTTTATCACCTCCTGGCGCTGTTTCTCCCCAGTTCTCGCCCAAGTATGTTGGCCAGCCGTTCGTGTGCCTCCCTTCTCGCTGCCTCGAGACACTGTGCTCGAGTTTCGTCCGCACCTGCGTGCAATGGGGGGGAGGTGAAGGCAACACAAGCAGGCACGTGATTCGCGAAACACGCGGAGACTAGATGGATGGATTCGTTGCTTCCCACGTTTGCCTGAAAGGTATGCAGTACTAGCGAAAGCCATTTGTCTAGATCCCGGAATAAAATGAGGTGTACCGTAGTTCCTCCACCTACCCACAGATATCTCGGAAAGGTATGTTCATGATCCTCCAAGTACACCGAACTTAGAAGGGCCTGCCTTGCTCTGAGGCCCCACCTGGAGCCATGAGCCGGTCCCTCTGGAGCACCAACGCCTCGACTTCCGTGAGATGACTGAAAAATGCCCTTTCCAATCCATTGGAGCGGCACCGCCCCTCTTCTGCGACGTTTAGCTTGCCCTCTAAAATCGAAACCGCCGACCGCAGCCGTCGCGACGTTTCTTGCTCCTCTCTCAGGCTTTTATCCAAGTGGTCTATCTACACCGGGATCAACGAGAGGGAGGGGGTGATGGGATGCCGTCGAGCACGTATCCAGGGTCCATGGCGTACTCCCCTTGGGGGGGGCAGATGACCCGCGACATGAAGCTTTCACAATGTTTTTGAGGTGATGCATCGCTCGCCCTACGGTAAATCAAACCTGCTACGGTCGACTAAATGCGACAACATGAATCCCCCATACATGCATGGAATGCATCACGTTGTACTGACATAGACTACATACACAGGTTTCGTGAAAGCATCTGTGAATTTATGTGAGGTTTGACTTTGGCCTGCGTGTAGTGTTTGTGTACTGGAGTCTCCAGCTATTTGGCCGCAGGACGCCTCCCCATAGCAACGGCTCTTGGCTTACATCGGCTGCATGTTTCGAGCACCGATGCAATTACACAACCTCTACTCTCGCTCTTGGTTCCACTTAGTCTACCTGCTGATGTCGGCGGAGCTTGCTGTTGACCCTGCTGTAGTTGAAGTCCTTCGTCTGGAGGTCTTGCCTGCGTAGTGGTGAACAATGCCACATGCCATTCCGTCTTAGGCGCGCTGCAGTCTCTCTTCTTCCACCCCGGAGTTATGGTCCACATAAAATACTAAACATGGAAGTGTACATGTAGACCATGCAGTGGGTATACAGTAGGAACAAAGAAAATACATCAACAATCAATGCATACCTGCACCGACAAATGGGGGGAGTGAGGGAAGTTGGTACAGTAAACTGAGCGGGAAAAAACAGGCGCACTTTCCCCAATAATTTGTCTTGTGGACTAATTGTACAGGTACAGCAAAGCCTCCCATATATCGATGTGTTTCTTTCCTCCGGTGATGTGTCATACGCACGTCTTGACTCGTGTAGGTGTTGCTGCAGAGCGTCCGTGCTGTTGGTCTCGCTTTCGGCCTTCTTTGTGAACGAATCCGTCAGGGCTGGCAATGCCAGCATCGTTGCTATTACTCCAGATTTCTGCGCTAGCTCCTGCCATTGCTGAGGACGTTTCCACCACGGGAGGTGACGTCAGCTGCTTTTGTTCGTCTTCCATGTTGCTTGCCGTCGATGAACTGCTGTTGCCGCGCCAGTAGCGAGGATGTTGGTCGAGCCATGAAAGCATTGAGCAACCGGAAAGGGTTCAGGGTCAGTCGTGGTCGACATTGCATGAGGCAGGAGAGAACGACTTCTTCAGCCAGGATATGTCTGACGGGATATCTACCCAGAAAATGATCATAGGGTATTTCAAGATACGCATATGTAGTACTGTAGAAAGTCGCGACTCAGACGTGCATAGTCTTTCAGTACAGAGCTTTCAGCTTTCGCGACATATGCTGCCAATCATACCTGTAGATCTTGGAAGCCTTCACGTCAAGGATGGGACCAGGTGGTGCTTATGAACAGGTTGACTTGTTTCGCCAAGACGGCAACACACACTACTTAGTGAGCATGTTGTGTAGCATCGAGGCCGAAAGAGTGGAAGGCAAGATAACTACTGCATTCGCATGGCATGCGTGTACGGTACGACGGCGTACATGAAGCGGGACGATTTGTGACGTTTCAGAAGCGGCGGAATGTCACGTCGGCGTCAACGCGTCAACCGTTGGCCGTTGGCGGCGTTCTCTCGCGCAAGAAACACAGGGAACACCTTGAAATGTCGGTAACTTACGTGGGTACTCCGAAGAATATAATCCCGAAGAGACAACAAATAACATGTTTGTAGCCTACACAGCACAGGGTAGATCATACACACTTTAACCTGTCGGTCTGCAGATGAGACATGCGATGCAAGCTACTACACATGTGTACGATGCAGATGCGCACTACAGAATGTATCAACATGAATGTCTCTATACCGCGTCTCCCCCCATATAACCTGAGCGCTAGTCTATATCTTCTAGTAATGCTTGGCGCATTGTCAGCCGTCGCGAAGCAGGACGAAGTTGTACCTTCTTCCTGCGGTGCTCGCCTGAAGCTGGTAACGCGAGCATGGTTCAGCGGGCCCTTTGTAGTGCGTGGCCGAGCTTTTCACGTCTAGACTCCTGTATTTCATTCTGGTTTCACTCCGGGACGTTCTCAAACATCGGGCTGCCATCGATTGAGGTGCGAGTAAGTAATAGGGGAAGAATTGTGCCCACAAGAACCTTGCGATTGATAATTATGTGTTGCACCCATCTTGTTAGCACAGAAAAAAGCGATTGAAAACGTAGTATGTAGACGTCATGTCTCTTCGAGCGCCGTGACAACAAGCGACAATTCTTCATCTCGAAAACTGGCGAGTTCTTCGTCCTACCACAGCCAACCACCCCCCTAAACGTCCGGTTCGTCGACCAACATCATTCATCGACCCCTTCAATCCATTCATACATATCAACGATGTGTTTTGCTGCCGGCGCTTGGCCCTAACAAACACTTGCCTGTATTTCCCGCTCAGACCGAGGATTTCCGAACTACATGCAGACTTCCTGGGCATGTGAGCATCCACGCGCCAAAAAAAAAGCAAATATAAAATCATGGCCACTGCTGCTTCACGAAATAGAAACCATCCAATATAGTGCCATAGCCGATGCTGCCACACGAAACGAGAAGAACCGAACACCATAACTTGCCTCCATACAACTTGGCAGGTTTGCACACTCTAAAAGGCTTGCACTTATCCCCCAAGTTCGATGCAGAATCTACAATTTAAGCCACACATGCCCTCCTCTCGGGAACATGTATTCTAAGCTGTATTCGTGCCAGTACAAGCAGAAAACGCTCAGATGCTCACACGAACGTCATGCCTTTCCTCCCGATGCCGCTCCTCAACGTTCCGTCACCACAAGCCCATCACAGCAGTGTAGGTTGAGCCTCGAGGGGCCGGAATCTCATGGGAGAAGTCCGAACGTTCCGCCCCCAATGGCTTCCTTCTATGATACAGATCAACACGGGAAACGCACTCTCTCGTGCCCTATCTGGATAGAACAAACTGTAGCGCTAGGTGTTCAACACTTGGTGTATTGGTGGCAAAGACGTGCAATCACGCCCTGCCATGGTGTTTCGAAAAATCCTGAGTACATTCGATGATGCGGATGCAAAAAAAAAAAACGACAACTCTGCGTAAGGTCCCGCTCCCGGTTGGTTCTCTGCAGCATCCACTCCAGAAGCTGCGCTGCGCTACACGAGATCACACAGCAGATGATCCCTCCGCGTGCATGGTTAGATGGCTCAGAAGAGAGGCAATGCTGGTGCTGTCGCCGCCGCCGCCACGTCCTCCCTTGTTCGCCTTCTTGTTTGAGCTCAGTGTGACCGAGAACCTTGTCCACGGTGGGGCGACGGGGCGATAGGGAGGTGCGAGTGAAGCCAACAATTTTTGGTAAGCCTTGAAGAATGTTTTCTTCTAGCGACGAAAGATATTCCGGTTGCCCTTGTATTGGATCCAGTAGGTGATGAAATGTGGCACGCGCCGCACCCCGTCTCCGCAAACACACACAAATGTGTGACGCCCGGTTACTGGAACGAAAAGGAATGATGTGCCACACGCTTAAGACACGAGACATGTCAGGATATTTGTATCACAATCGGGCGAACGGTTCTGCCGCAACGACTCTTCAAGCATTGTTTACAATCGTGGAAATCAATCTCTCGCCCCCCTTGTCCCGCGACAGGGGAAACCTGGTGAGTTCCCGCATGTACAGCCAAGGCTGAAGTACAAAATATTCCCTTGCCCTGAATAATTTGCCGCACGACCTCCGTCTAGCTCTTCGTTTCAGCATTGAGCATGGCCAGCTTCGAAGGCGTACACGGTCGCCGCTGCTTCGGAACAGAGAATAAATCATAGAAATGGGCGGGAAAAAACTGCCGCACTTGCATGTGCGTCTCAGAGAGGTCAACTGAAAAGCTGGCCGGGTCTTGGGGTACAGTGCGCGTGCCAGTCCATCTCTACGCCACTACATACAGAGCAAACACGAGCTGGGAGTTTTCGGGACGTCACCTTGCTTCAGTGGCCCATGTGCTCCGAGTGGTTTCTCTTCGGCAAGGAATTGATGACGACCGACCTCGAGAGCATGAAGACCCATAGGGGTGTTTCCAGCTGTGGTCCTCTCGGCGAAAGACTCGGCGTATCGACTGGGATAAGCTACAGTAGTGCTGCATTTCTATGGCAATAGACAGGCGTGGAATAGGCGTAGCTGTGAACGTTTCTAAGTTGGACACATTATTATGGAGACTCATCAACGGTCCCGCGAGAGGTCGAGCCTAGGCGGTTGCACTCTTCACCTGGCCACCGCGCTCTCCCGGTGCTTCTGAAGCTTTTGCTGCAACTCAACTCCTTCGCCCAGCCATGCGTTCTCCAGCTTGGTCGTAGAGCTAGCTCCGGGACCCGGCCCAAAGTACGACTCTAGGCTCTTCAGCGTCGACGCGAGCTTCTCCACCCTTCATGCAGTGGAAAATACCGGAGCGTCATGAGCGAAAGCAGGACGTCGGTCGTCATCCCCTGTTTGAAAAAAAATGGCACTAGGAAATAGGACTCTGCGGCAACATTTTCCTTTCATCAAAACCCGAGCGAGCGCTGGATCCCCCCAAACCGGACTTCGGCGACCCCAGAATCGCCACACACCACCTTGCCGGATGGAAACTCAAAACCTCCGATGAAATACGCATCTTGTACGTACCTGTCTCTGGCAGCCTGCCGCTGATCCTCGTGCTGGAGGGTCAGAACCCTGACAACTTCCCTCGCAGCCACAACGTCCTCCTCCGCCTGCCGCCCCTGCTCCAGCAGGTCTTGGGCCTGTCGGCGCCAGTGCTCGCTGACCGCTTGAGACACGCTGCTTGTTGTTGATTCGAGGGCGCCAAGGGTCGGTTGATCGTGGAGACAGAAACGGTAAAGCCTTTCAGGTGGTAGGTCAACAGGATTTAAGGAAGAGGTTGTCCTCGTCACTCTCACTGCATTGTTGTTGCACTTGTGCTTGGATTGATGTTAAACATTCCTATCCCTGCTAGAGAGAGACTGTATCTGGAGGGCAAACTGCCCTTCATAACAGTGAGGGACGTATGTAAGGCATTTCTTGCAAGCGTGGAGGGGTGGGCATTACTTTGTATCATTCGTCGAAACGGCTAGACCTCCCGCCACTGCCACGTGTGTGTCGTCGACAGCTTATTTTACACAGGAAACACCGCGCCGAGATGCCTCACCTCTCGACGTAATCCCGGCACTCCGCCCGAGTGGCTTCCACGGCGCTATCCGTCTTCCGCTTCTTGATGCGCTTGGTCCGCGCCTGCGAAGCCGCCACCAGCTGCTTGTAGATTTGAGCTGAGAGAGATAGAAAGCGGTGATAATATCATCCATGACGTTTTGGTCAGGCGAGGTACTTGGCAACCATCCTGCTACTTTCCTACAGGAGTTATTTCGTCCATCGGTTCGAGTTTTCTGGGAGAATGCTCTTAACCAGAAACGGGACCCAAAGCAAGGCAATCTAGTCATCCATTGGAAAGAGAACGCCCAACACACCAGAACTCAAAGCTACGACATAGTTTCACGACCCCATTTGCGTTGCTATAGTCAAAGCGTCACGTTTCTGAAAATACAGGAAATGTACCCCTTTTTTTCCAGTTGAAATGTACCCCTCTAGACCGTTCGATCAAGTTCAGGTCAGTCCCTCCGACATCTTCCCAAGTGCAATTTTCCCCTGTGGGTCTTCGAGTGTCCAAACCTCGAAAGCACGGTCATCCTTACCCAGGATCAACGAATCCTCTTCTCCACCATCCTCGTCTTCGCCCCCCTCTACCGCCTCCTCGATGTCGTCTTCCTCGAGATTGTAGTCGTTGTCGCTG
Source organism: Ectocarpus siliculosus (assembly GCA_000310025.1). Classification (NCBI taxonomy): domain Eukaryota; class Phaeophyceae; order Ectocarpales; family Ectocarpaceae; genus Ectocarpus; species Ectocarpus siliculosus. The sequence goes on from FN649746.1 coordinate 1,797,300, forward strand.
TTGCTGTTGCCATGGTCTCCATCCCTACCACTCTTTCCCTCCTGCTCCTCTCCTTCCTCCTGGTTCTCATAGCCCTCATCTCCAAGCTGCTGCTGCTGCTGCTGCTGTCGGGCTCGCCTATCCGTCTTCGCTGGGACAGCTCCCTGCCTACCTCTGGTAGGGGCAGCACCACCGCCGCTGGTGCTGCGCTCGGTAAGTTCTTCGTCCGAGCAATCGCTCGTTGGGCTGGCTGCCTCGTCGAGTTCCTCGCTTCCGTCCTTGTCGCTCTCCGCACCTCCCTAGAGATGTTTCATAATATTTTATTGCGTTCAACATGTTTTTCCTCCTGCAAGTGGTGCTTGATTGCGGGCCGTCGTTCCGTTTGCGTTGGTTCGACAACGTTTTGCTGTGCTCCAACCACAACATTTGTTATCATCACGAGTCGTTCGTTTGATTCCTACGTGTTCATTGTCGGAAGGCACCGAACAAATACAAGTGAGAACCGATCACCGGTGTCGCGTCCCTCCTCTTTCTCTCATGATTGCGAGCATATCCACGATCTTCGGGAACTACCCACTGCACCCACTAAAGACACGGGCTCCTCGGGTATTGGCACTACCTCTTCCGTCTTGCCCAACTGCTGCGAAGATCGAAAACGTTTATTACGGCTCCCTCCAGTGAGATGTTTACTATGAGGAAATCAACGGGGCACTTGTGCCTGGTTCAAAATATGATGATACGTCTCGGATCATCAACGCACCCTAACGGATGTTTGACAGCAACAACGTGAAGGTCAACAACAACAACAAGCACAACGACAACAGCGACAGCAACAGCAGTAGCAACAGCAACAGCAACAGCACAACAGCCACAATTATGATCCCCGTCGCCTCCACACCACATCTCCCCACCTCGTCCTCCTCGACGTACTCGGCGTCGTTGTCGTTGTCACCGCCGTCTTCGTCCCCACCGAAAGAGAAGAAGGATTGCTGGCTGAGACTCCCGACACTGCCCGCAGCCTCGCCAACCTGAACATGGGCTCTGAGTTTCCTCTGCTCCGAGCTCTTCTCCGCTCTATCCTCTTCTCTAGAACCTGTGGCTGCAGCAGGAACCGTGGTCTGGTGCGAGGAGCCTTTGCGACCGCCGGCATTGCCGTGGGGGCGCTGCCGATTGCTGGCGCTCGATTCTGTCAAATGCGTTGGAGGGAGGGGGGGGCGGTCGCCGCCGTTTGTTTTCGGGGCTCTGGCCTTGTAAGCAAAAAAGAGGACATGAGCATTTTATATTATTGCCGTCCCGGCGCTCCGGTGGTACAGTTGGTAACTTCGAAAACCACCTGGCTCTAGTTTGTGAGTTCGCAATAGTGGAACATAAACCAGGGAAGCGGCTGCTGAAAACTTGTCGATCGCTTTGGAGGAGCCTCGTTTTCACGTTGTCAACAACAAAGTTTGTACTTGTACCCTTGATGACATAGAGCGGACACAAACTAACCCGAGGGTCGTGCGGAGTGTCGAGGGGGAGTAGGGTCCGAAGTGGAGCAGGCAGAACGGACACTTTCCCGCATAGTTCCACGTGTGCCGTCACACCCAAAGGACTACGGCGAGTTGAGGCAACGGGTGCCAGCGCAGGTAATGTGAGGCAACGGCACGAGTTAAAAAAACGTTGATATCCCATGCAGGGTAGGAGAGTACCTGCATCAGAATCGGACGACGACGAGGACGATGACGACGGTGACGGCGGAGGGGATAGCGCCTTCAGTGCCCTCGAAGCGGCCTCCCTCCTCGACGGCCTGTTTCTGCCACCTCGAGCGGCACCGACGTTGAGGCTGTCACCTCCTCCTCCTCCTCCCTTGCCTTTGCTCCCACTAACACTGCCGCCGATGCGGCCGCTACCGCTGGAACTCCCGCTTCCTCCTTCACCATCACTGCGGCCTTCTGCCGAAGCAACAACGACTGATAGGGTGGAAATCCCGAGCTCTTCGCCCTGCTTGGAAGACGACGCATGTTGCTTCTGGTCCTCGTCTAACCCCCAAAGGCGACGGTGGCGGCCCCCTTTGGCAGAAGCGGCGGCGATCTCCTCGACGGTCGCCGACGCAATCGATGACCCCCCGCCGGCGACCTTGGTGCCGCTGCTTCGCGCACCCCCCCGCCGCCTGGAGACAGAGGCGGGGGGAGACGGGGTGTTTTTGCTGCCGCTAAGGACACTGCTTCCGGGCCCGGGTCCTGCACCGCCTGCATGAATCAAGTGCATGTGTTGACAGTGGGAGGTAGCTTGGGGAAAGAAGAACCGGTGTGTTCAGGTACACACGACAATCTCGGGAGTCATTAAACAACCCCTGGAAGCTGCAAGTGTGGGGAAAATGTAAGGAGCTGTTCAGATGATCATTTCGCTCTCTGAACGGAAGCAATCATTTATGTTACGCCGATTCAACGTCTGCTATTCTGATGACCAGTCCATAACGATCGAGTATATGGGCCCATTGAGCGAAAAATATGCTGCCGACCATGGGCTATGCTGCCCACACAGACACAGAGACAGCTGCTTCCACCTGCTTTCGCTGCCCTCGGCTTGGCTTTGGCCTTGCTCCTGGGCGTCACTTCCTCAAGGCGGTGGCGCCCGGCACTGCCCTTCTCACAATGACCTTCGTCACCGCCGTCGTCTTCGCTGATATCCCACTCGGTGCTCCCACCCCGGAGGGACGATCCGCCATCTCCCTTGGCCGCCCGCACTTTGCCAGAGCCGTCCCTGTTTCTGGATCCTGTCTTGGTACGCGCCTGCTTGTCCTCCGTTAGAACGTGCAGGAGGAAATGTGTCATGTTTCCTAAAGCGGCGAGATTGTTCGTGGCGGCATCCGCAGGGAAACGATGCATCCTGCGGGACACCATGTTCTCCTAAACCGCCTCACAATATCATGCCCTGAGCGGGATGGCGTCTACTGTAGAACTGACCCCTTAGTCGTCAGCTCTGCAGCAATTCCCCTAACCGTGCCTACCTTCCGTTTGGCCGTGGCTGATGCTGGAGCGAGATCGAGGTGCCGGCGGGGAGCCATCCAGGAGTCCCCGCCGTCATCATCACGGGCGGCCGTGGCGTCGGCGTCGTCGGAAAAACTCCTGGAGCTCCCTTCCGAGCTTTCCCTGGCCTGAAGGCTTGAGTCATGAGCCGTCACGGCGGCGCCCTGGGCGATCCTCCTGAAGGAACCGGCCGCCTGCCGACACGTGTCGTGGCGTTGTTAGACCACCCGAAGCGAAAAGAAAGTCAGAGAAACTGATGTCGAGCGAACAAGGCATGCTTCATGAATGCACGTGGAGGACTGAATCGGCGGGGAAGAGTTTCGAGGATGCGAATGGAAGTTGTTAGGGTACGTGGGATCTGGGGAAGAGATATGTGCCCGTTGTAGGTGTGCAGAACAAGGAGGGGTGGTGCAATAGTCATCTCACCATGTCTCCTTCGAAACATGGATATGTAGCCCCGTTCCTGCTGGGAAACGAGGCGCCAATGCCAAAACATCACCAAAAATTTTCGTACAACCGTTTTACGTTGCGGTTCATTGGCATTGAGTGAAAATCACACGGCATTTACGGCTTCGTTTCTCGCCCCCAAAGTAATGATCCTGGGGGGCGAGACTGGTTGGGGTCGGGAAAAGACCCAAACGCACTACAAATTTCATGCCCCACTCCCTGACAGAACGAGTGCCTCGTTGCTCGGCCCCATCCATACGTCTTACCCAACCGCGAAAGACCATAGCCCACAATACACTCATCCACGTTTTTCTACTTCTCTCTCATGTACTTCTGCCGAACAGCGCCAAAAAAGCGTGCGCACAACTCACCCATACAAGTGTACATATTGCCTCGACGACAAAGGAGTACCCCTACATCTGGAACCGTGTCTGTCCTTGGAAGTGGCCGCCCTCCGTACACAAGAGCCTCCCGACGAACTACCACCATTACCCTCCCGGTTGTCGGTGGTGGGGCGTGAAATGGAACTCCCCCGTCATTAAACCAAACTCCGCTCTTACAGGCGCCTAGAGGGTGGAGGACTTGGGGAGATACTGTCGAAGACGCAGCCACGACCCGCGTCGCCTGAAAAGCCGTCATCTTCCGTGGCCATGCTCTCACCGGGGTCGGTACCTCGCCTTTCGCGTGGTCCGTGATCCGCTTCTTTTCCGCAGAAGACGCTGTGCTTGTGTTCACCCTTGCTGCCGCCGCCGGGGCCGAGACGGGTGAATCTGTTGGCGTATTGAGCGGCGCCCTGTGCGCCCTCTTTGCCTGTGTGACCGGCCATGGCGGAGACAGAGCGGGGTAGAAGGGCGAGAGAGAGGAGAAGAAGAGATCGAGTCAGAAAGTGCGGAGGGAAGGAGGGGGGCGAAGAGGAGAGGGGTTGTGGAGAAGAGCACGAGAGAGAGATTGACAAAGAAAGGGACAATCCTAAAGCAACGAATAACTTCGTGCGTGTATGCGTGCACGACGCAAATAAATACTCACGCGGGGCGGGTTGTGGGCACTAATCCAAATGACCTACTGCAGGATCCTCCCATGGCAACGTCTCAAAGTACAGGTGTCAGCTCTTGACTGACTCGTGGCCTTTAGATTCAAGAAGATCACGCGCACATAGACAAGCGGCCCGTGTCAAAACTAGGGTCGGAGCAGTTTCTAACGTGAAACCTCTTGGCAGCAAGAACTGGTTCGCATATGATGTTAGTCGTGTGAACAGGGATGGGACTATTTGAAATTGTGGTTCGTCGAGAACCCCATTCCTCCGCACGATCAGTTCCACCCGGAACGCGTAGAGGTAAGGTTCCAAGTGCTGAATGCCGTTGAAAAATTCCTCCTACGTAGACGCGCCGTTGCTTATCGGGGAAAAGGTGCAATATATTCCGACCCCAGTTCTCTGGAACAAAGGGCGTTAAACCGTTTTTTGGTACGTTCTCAGAACGTAAAGAACGAGGGCACGACGGGTGTCAACGATGGAAGTACCGGACAACTTTTGATCACCCTATACATCCTGATGACGGCAACACCCCGAGTAGTTGAACGCCATCGCCTATATGTTCTACAAGAAACATGGCCATGCAAAGAGTCGCCAGCATCGTCGACCGGTTCCCGCAGCAACGCCGGAAAGGTTCTAAGTCTGTCGTCGATGAAACGCTGTTCGGCCCGCCTGGCTTTGGCTGTTGTCGTCGTTGTTGTTGTTGTTGTACTGCTGCTGCTGCTGCTGGTCCCCGCCAAAATAATCGTTTCTAGCCTCTGTTCATCCAGCGCAGCCATCGTGCTCAGTATCGATACCAACCAGTGTAGCGACGAACTTTTCCCCTGAACAGTACCGTCCAACTCGTAGCCCTCGCCCGATACTCGAAAGGGAAACCAACCACGCGCGTGCCATCAGAACACCACTATGGTTAGCTACTTTTGCCTACCTTGCGACCCGAGCTAGCCTTCTCCCTCGAGGCGGTTTGGTCTTCCCCTCCCCGGTCGCTATCCCTGCGCCCGTCCTTCCGGGGCGTGATGCGAGACTTGTCGTTCAAACGAGACGGAACATCGGAAGGCATGGTCACTCCGCTGTGCTTCGACGTGGAGCGAGCTTTTTTCTAGTTTGAATGCCGGGCCTGGGTGGACAGAATATTTTGTGAGACTGTTTAGCGGTGCTGGTTCGACGAGAGATAAAAGCCAAAGCATTGTTTATGTGGGTCGCAAGCATAAAAAGTCCTCCAGGCTAATTAGACACTGTACATAAGGGCAAACTAAAGTGTGACAAGCATGTGTGGGAATGGCAGTGGTAGCCACGATGCAAGTGGGGTGGATCAAAATGCATTTAGGGGTTGGTACGCGTATGCGTATTGGCGGGGGGTGGGCTCGGTATGCTCCGTCAACATGGCAAGCGCAGCAGAGAACAACGTGTTGGCCGTGTGCCGAACAATATCCACCTTTTACGAATGCAACACGATTCAAATCACAAGCGATGAGTGCGAGGAGGAAGGGTGTTGCCGCGTCTCGAACCGCCTCATGAAACAGTGAGGGGTTGAAAATCCCTGTGACTGCTGGCGGTTGGCACAAAAAGGGGAATGGCACGAAAATAGGCAAGGGTTGGGCCCGTCAGCCGAGGTCGCCACGAGCGGGAACGAGTCGAGAGCGTATTCTCCCCACACGCAGCGTCTCACCCGGTTGCTCACAGAGCCGGCCAAGCCACATACGGCCCTAGGTCGCTTCCTGTGGTTCGTCTGCGTCCCCTCTTCGTCGTCATCGTCGAGGTCCTCTTCAACGCCCTCGGCTCCTTCCAACTCATCGGAAGGCTTGAAAACCTCCGCGTGTTCCAGGGCCGAGGAACCCTTGGTTGACTTGGAACCCCTGCTAGGCTTGGCCTCCTTGGCCACATCGGGAACCTTGGATTTCAAAGCAGCGATGGCCTTGAAACCGCGCGGAGGAAAGGATAACGGGGGCGAGGGCGGTAGTTGGGGGGGCTGAAGTAACGGGGGCTGTGGTTTTGGAACGATACCTGCGATTCCCCGTGGTGAATCAGTGAGACATCGAGGTTCCCCTTCGCTTGAATCAGCATAAAACCCAATAGCCTTCAGGGAAGGCGGAAATAAGCACTCTTGCAACTGCGGAAAATCCAAGCTCGAATCTAAGAAAGGACTGCGACAGGTGCGGCTAATCCTTCGGCAAATCCGTGGAAAGTATTCCTGCGATTGCCTTTGATCCCACCACATTCTCGAGAGGGTGAAGGAGCGCGAGGCTGGTATTCTCGCTCGGTGTCCTGTCGAGGGAAACGCTCGCATCTCTACAAACCTGCGGCGTGGGTGTGTTCCGTTTTCGCTCGACTGGGCGCCAACCTCACGCCGCGAACGCCTCGACTTGGTTGTTAAACACCTAAAGCAAGACCCCCTACGTTGTCCATAACGTTCCCACGCCCAAGCACCGCTGTTCAGCGGCCAAAAGCACCCCTTGCCCAAGTATCTCATCCAACCGCGACGGTTTGCGTGCCCCCCGCAGGAGTGGTGAATCACCTGTCTGAACCGGCTGAACATTTGTGAGCCACCCTCCAGCTGAATAATGATCGTGCAGTTCGCGGTTGCCGCATTCTCTTCTGGGGGGGTGCGGACCAGTCTTGCCAGGGCTGGACACTATTCAGGGGTGGGAGGGTGGGAGGGTAGGTGATGCCGTTATTACGAGTGCCGTTGTGTGATGTGTGTGTGTCCGTGTTGTTGTTGTTGTAACTGTTGTAGGCGTTGTCGTGGTTGCTGTTGCTGGTATTGTTGATAGTGACAAGGATGGTGCAATGGTTGGTAGCGGCAGCGGTGGGTTCGAAGTCGTAGACCACATCATCTGAAAATATGCCCCAGTTTGGCATGGGATCTGGAGAACGAACGAATTCCGAAATTTCGAAACGCGCATGCTCTTGGTCTTTACCGAATTTTCTTGGCGTCACCACCTACGCGAAACTCGAACAAAATTACTCAACAGCCGAGCGGCTGTTCCATTCTGTCCAGCTAGAGAGCAAAAATAATTAGGTATTTTCTTCCACACAGTAAGGCAGAGTACAGCAACAGTTCACAAGAAATTTCGTAGTACGAGGAAAGATACGTGATGACCGTGAGAAACTTTCGGCCAATCACCGACGCGCTTCGAGCAATCGATTTGAATTTGCACCAGATATTGTTGCAGATACGTATTGCCAAGGAGAACATGTGGCAGGTTGAGGAAGTAGCGGGGCTTGTAGATAGTCCGCAGAAAAATACAGGGCGCAAAACGCGCTGTCTCGAAGGGGAACCGCAGGAAACAAGACGGGGGGGGGCAATAAGAGGTGGCGGCGTATCGTTACTCTTGAGCAGCAAAGGACGTGGTTGTTCCTGCTGATGCTGATGGTAGTGTTGTTGCGGATGTTGCGGGTGTTGTTGTTGGTGGTGGTGGCGGTGGCGGTGGCGGTGGTGGTGGTGGTGGTGGTGGTGGTGGTGGTGGTGTTGCGATTGCTGCTGCTGCTGCTGCTGCTGCTGCTGCTGCTACTGTTTTTCCCCTGGTTTGATGGCATTACCTCGGACAGGGAGACGTCCACCTGTAGCGACCTAGCCCCCACCAGCACCTTGCTCGCCGCGGCTACTGTTTCTGCCGGGATGCTGATGAATACGCCACCTCCTCCTGTCGATGTTCCGCTGGTTTTCCCCGGGGATGCCTTTGGGTAGACCTGTACAGCCATGAAAAAAACATTCGGATGAAAAATGAGGCAAAGTTGGACCATGAATAGACGCACTCGTCAAGGAAGCACCAACCCAGAAGCAATACCGTGAACGACAGCGATAGCAGGAGCAACACCGATGACGACAACAATAAAAAACTTCCAAGCCGTGCTGTTCTACTGTTTGTGTATGTATGTTGGTTGTTCGACCGGGGGATAAAGAAAAACAGACGAAAGGTGCGACCCCCCGCCTCCGGAAGATCAGCACTAACTATCTTCTAAACGATTTGGCGCAGAAACATGCAAGGATTTCGTCCCGCAAGAGCTGTCAATATCTGTCATGGGCTCCACGCCTTGGAAAACGAATAATCTTTGGCTCATTTCAACTTGCCCTCACGCCCCCGTCTCTCCCAACTGAGGAGCTACAAGAGTCACAGATGGAACACCTTCTGCTGTGCACCCTGCACAAGGAATATCCTAACGTGGGGGAAGAATGCCAATCCAATAGGTCGACGGAAAATTGCACGGGATGCGTTTTCAGGAGTGAATCCGCCGCCCCCCCCGACATCGTAACTCTTCCTGCCAGGGTGTAGAAGAGGCCAGAGAGGCCGAGAAAATCGCCTCCTTGAGGTTTCGTGCCGGGGTTGCGCGCCGTATGGTCTGACAACTACTGCCCTCCTGAGAGGGACATGGCCGACCGAGTCTACGCCCGCGTAGCCAATCGCGCGTCCCGATACACTGGCAAACCACCCAACGGGCACTCGATTAACTGTTCGTGTTGTGTTGCCCGCGGGTGAACGTGCAAGAACTGGGTCTGCTGGTACGTCGGTATGTTCGGAAGGGGAGAGGGGCGGGGGAAGCACGCCCATGTACAGTGTCGGGCACATGGTGTGAAGCAAGGTCATACCTGGATGCTAATGGAGTCACCCCCTATGTCGAGGTGGTGTGCCTCTCCGAGGCGGTCACGCAGCCCTAGCCCTCGCCACTCGGTCACCTGTGCGACGAACGAATAACATTGGGTAATGATGCATGATGTGAGAGACCGCCGAAACCTCCTCGGGTCCCCTCTGAAGTACATATTTGAGTGGTCTGGAATTAACTGAAGAACCTTCGCGGATGTTCGGCAAAACAAAGCGGGTCGAATGAGAATCACTCGGGATCCTCGAGTGGATGGCAAGCACTTGGGACCTACCTGCACGGGCAAAAACAAGGCCGTGTGTTTCGAAGGTTTCATTCAGAAACGGCTACAAGCCTTGTTGTGCTTGCATTCCCCCCGCTTGACAGGCTGCAACGCCAGTGTTTGTCCTACGATCGCCCTACCCGGGCTAGTGCCGACCACGACGATGCCAATCTACTCCCGGCAGGATGCCTTCCGAACGTGCCGGGCAACCCAAGCCTTCTCGTCGTCGTCCGCCAGCGGGTCGTCTACAACCGTGCCCGGAATCGAACGGGAAGCCCACATCCAGCCGACGGCCCAACCCAGGACCATGTCCCCCCGCCTCGCCCCAACCGACCCCTCCACCAATGCACATAAGCGCCAACAAGACCTCTAGATACCTGAAGCAGGGCTTCCACTGGAAAAGACGATGGGGGGGAAAGCCAGCCCTTTTCGTCTTCTTCTGGGTCATATTCACCGTCCTCGCCATCGTCTCCGTTGGGCCTGCTGTTGACTGCTGCAAGCATGGCGCGGGTCTGGCCTTCGAAGTCGTCGATGGTGATGGAGGAGAAGCCCTCTGCTATCTCGCGGCGGGTTGAGGGGGGAAGCTGCGGCGGCCCGCCGCGCTGCTTCTTCCACACCTTGGGGCGGATTCGTTCGGGGTTGTCGTGGGCACGTTCAACCGTAGAACAAATCATTGTCACTTCCATATCTTCCTTTCTGACCTTGTCGGTGTTTGTGTGATTATTGCCTTTGCTGTCGCTGCTGTTGTTAACGCTTTCGTCTTCACGGAGAGAATATCGTCTTGACCCTCTCTCCAGCATCACCTGTCGTATGCTACTCTACCCTGGCTAGAAATAAGTAACGGTATGGCCTACGAGTGGGTTCTCTGCATCCTGGGGAAGAGCGGGAATCAAAAGCTCCACGTGGAGGTGCAACCGAGGCGCCTCACATGGTGGTCCTGGAAACACCATGCAAGTGAGTAGCCCCCATATTGCCACAAAAGAGACCCCAAGACCGTCGCAACCAGTATTCCTACCAAGGACGGTAAGGGTCTCCGAAGGCTGGAAAGCCAGTCAAAGCTATCTACCACTTTCGGAAAAACGAGGAGCACAATCACAAGCACATATACGCGATGCAGTAGGCTTGCCTTCCACAGGCGATAGAGAGCTTCGAAGACTAATTCTTGCGTGCGGTGGTCAGCGATCGAAGCCAGCATCGAAGCCGGCTTGAGGAAGCCCTGAAGGAGCGTCTTGCTGGATCGAACTTCCTTCGCGAGCTCCTTCCACAGGCCTGGCGAGCTCTGGCCCCGTTTCGACCGGGGGCAACGGTTCACGACGGGGAGAGAGAAATGGGAGCATGGCGACAACTATAACAGCAACAATGGCATCTACGTGGTTTCTGCCGTGAGGAAAAAGTTCGTGAGCGCGCAGATGCAAATACGACACCAGCACAACGGGACTTAGTATAACAGTTGAGAGGGCGGGTGCGACATTCGTGCGCTGCACGAGCAACAACACCCAAATCATTCAGCTGCAACGGAACTCACGTCGCAAAACGCCACTAGGGCAGACCCCGCCGCTCTCTGGGCCCCGGATCCCGCCTTGTTGTCCTGCACAATGCCCACAAGGGCAAGCAGTAACGCCGGCCGCCGAAGGCCTCGGTGCAGCTCCGCGCTTGCCGTGTCGGGTAGATCTGCTTAACGGTTTGAGATTGGCGACGGGCCGGCACCCAGAAAAGACGGGAGAGCGGGGGGAAGACTGCCAGGACTGACTTCTGTTTTTTCTCGCGGTGCCGTTGTGTTCTTCATTAAGCGATGCTCGTGTTGTCAGCCCCTTCATTATTGCTCAGGGTGTCAGAGCTAAGGCGTCGAGCACTCCCATGCGTGCGGTGCACTTCCTCGCTCGCTTTCTCTCTCGTTCCCATTCATTTTTCGGAGCGGGTGCCGCGTGGGTTGAAGTGGGACAATCGAACAAACACATCCGGAGGTTGTGGCAGGAGATATGATATTGTTTAGGGGATGGCCCCGACTGCCCTTGGTATCTGCACACCACTGACCAGTCTGAAGGACCTTCGAAACGCACAGTCCCGCCGCTCGAAGAAGGCGTTTCTTGGCGGAGAAGTCAAGGTTGCTACCCCGGCTAGCGGTGGCGGTGCGGAGCTTGCCAAGTGCTCGGGCCAGGCCGGAAGCGAAAGCGCCGACGCTCTCTTGGGGATCGCCAGCGAGGAGACGATCCTGGACAATCTGGCGACATTATTGTTGTAGGCACTGTAGAAAATTAGGGGCTCACGGGCTCACCGTCGTACGGGTTCACTTTCTCAGGGGCTCACCCATATGACAGGGATAAAGTCCTGGCACCACGGGGGAAAGAATGGGTACGTTGACGAAAACCCGCTTGTAGCAAAGCAGACAGACGTTGACAAAGCAATCGTACGTGGCAAGGCTGGCGGAGAACGATCGTAGCGAGCCAATGTTGTGAAACAAGAAGTGAAACGCTGGCGGCGGCCTCTGAAGTGTGTTGAGCTTTCGAGGGCCGGTAGAGGCCATTCGCCGTGAAATCATAAGGAACGCAACAAGTCGTCCTAGCTGCTCGGTCGCATGCGCGACCGCCAAATAGTCACCCAGCATACGGTCCTGATTCTCATCAAGATCTGTCAGCGTCATGAAAGCAGTTCCCTGGTGCAATGATCTTCTACAGGAATAATGAAGAGAATATTCAAGTGTTCCTCGTGATTATGCTTCGCTGCCCTGATACGCTATTGTACTCCTGCCACGCATAAGGTTACAGAAATACCTCCCAACGCAAAATTGAAAGTACGCAGCCCAAACGTGCGTTGAATGGTATCTGCAGCAGTCGGCTTTCGTCCCATGTGGTACACCCACGATTATGGCATGCTCTCCTGCCATGATACACATTTATGCCCACGCAATCGGGTCAGATGAGAATACACCTGGACTGTCCGGGTCGCTGTCTGCACCTCGTTCGGGGGACGAAAGTAGGAGACGATCCACGCAACGTTGTTCATGCATTGCAGGCTCATATGCATGTATTCCGAGTGAAATTCCCCTTGGGGGATTAAACTCCGGGATGGAAGAGTGAAAACTGCTGTCTTGTGAAAAAAAATAGTGAAACTGAAAAACGGTGAGATGTATGTACGTCATATCATGTGTTTCCAACTGCTAGTGAAGACACGTTTTTCCGTGCCAGATAGACCGTTCTTTGCCAATGTTAACCCCGCAGGTGTGAACATCCGTACAACGTCCCCCTTCACACAGCAGCAGGAGACGGACACGGACCACACGAAAGAGGGGACATGGACAACAACAGTGAGAAGACGGCCAAACACAGCAAATTGTCGGATTTCAAAATTGTTCGTCGCTCAAGTCAACCTCCGCCCCTGTCTCCCTCTCTCCCTCTGCGTCGCCCGCATCGTCATCGTGTACGCACCCGGAGCACCCCCGCAGACTTGGATGAGCATATAGCCTGTACCAGTGCTGGCGTGACCTCGTCGCCGGAGCAGCATCTCGTCAAGAGGTGAACATCACCGCTGGAGAACAAGTTCATCAGGCGCGCCGGTGCGGAAACGGTCTTCTTGTGCCGAAATACACGCACACCAAGGAGCCTGTGGAGACCGAGCAACGCGAGACGACGCAGTGAAAGTTGATGTGGTTATTGCAAGAAGACGACCGAGTAGTAGGCTTGCTGATACAACCTGCTCCTCCCGGATGGTGCATTTCATTTTTCAAATCTGGGAGGAGGTGATGCGGACAACATGGAAGACACACCGCATCCTTGCTTGAGGCAGCAGCTTTCGATGTCTCGTTGATGATCCAGGAGAGGCAAGGTAAAGACAAGATAGAGGAACACGCAAAACACAAAGAGGGGGCAAGGGGCAGCGAAGGACACGCGTTACCTCGCCCGTACACGTTGTCTGTCGCACAGGTTCCTCGATCACTTCGACCTGCGTCAAGGTCTGTGATGACTTTCCAACTTTCCAATGAACTTTCGATCCGGGGGCTCGCAACTGGGAGACCCGGGTACCCACATTTTTCAGAATCGAACCTGCGTATCCGCCAACAGGGGCCGTTGCAGCAGCCAGGGGCAACCACTCTCGATCAATAGGAGAAAGACAAAGGGCATGGCGCCATCAAAGATGTGGGCGTGGTCCGCCTTGCTGGCTGTGTTTCTCTCTATTTCCCTCTCTCAAGGGTTCGTTCTGTCCCCTGCGGGCTTCCGCGCCTCGGTTCATGCATCTGCTGGTGTGCGGTCCAACCGCGCTTCTTCATGTTGGCGAGGTGGCAAGGGTAGCAGTTGTCGTATCTCCATGGAGGGTGCGGCTACGGCGGAGGAAGATTCGGTAGCGGCGAAGGAAGAGCTTGCCTGGGCCGAAAGCCAATTCCCCGGCTGCTCGACGGTTCTATCCAAGGTGTGTGTGGGATTGTGCAGTAGACTGCAGTACCTCAGGTTCAACAGCCGTCTTCACCTTCCCTGCCGTTGACATCAACCACCACATCGCATGGCATACGTCGCTGTGCATCTTCGGCCATCTTCCTCTCGCAAACAGCTTGCATGCACGCCTCCTTGTAGTCGCAACCACCTATTGAAAGTCGACGAGGATCGCTTGCAAGATAAACCTACACGTAAATTTTAAAATTGAAATATATATTGCACCATCAATCCCTTGACCGCACCTGTTCCTTTCAACACTGCCGTCGACGGTGAACAGCCGCCTGCCGCAGACCACAACCCAACAGGGCACGACCGGTATACTGGGGGTTATCGGAGGTGTAGTTAGTGGCCTATGTTGCTCGTCTCGTGCAGCGGTTGAAAACGGGGTGGTGTTTACATGCGCAAATGGTTGGTCGGTCTGCTCCACTAATCGTGTCAAGCGTCAAGTGCTGGTTGGCAACCTGTTTAACCTGCAACACGACGGTAACTATCCACAGCAGCAGCAGTAGTCACTCCACTGCTACCTTTCTACAGCAGTAGCATCCAATGTTCAAGAGTCCAACACGACGGTATGTACAGCAGTATAGGAGGCACTCACTACTGCTATTGTTGTACATTACTGCAAGTCTTGAACACATCCCTTCTGAGAATTGTCTCGAACGAGTTGTAACTCTTTCTGTAGCGTCATGATGACGGCATGATGTATGTTGTCTCGAAATGCCACAACAAGCATGGGGAGGAAGAGGCAAAGTACTCCAAGCCGTGAGCTGCTAGATACGATAGCAGACCTCGGCATGTGTGTACTGAACAGGATTGCGCTCTCCAGCAGTGTCATAGAACGTTTCCCCCCAGTTCTGCCCCGATGATCACCGGGGTAGACTGGTGTAGACGCCACACAAGCGGTGTGCCGGACACCGGGCCAGCGGATGTCCTGTGCTGATTACCATCCTGCAGTTTTCTCTGTCCCTACAAACCACATACATATTCCGAATTCCGACCTCTGTGATCCGTGCATGGCGTACAAGTATGAATAAGAAACACTTCGTCGGCCTCGTCGGTCTTGTATCGGAAGTTGAAGTTTATCGGTGTCCAAGAATGAAACGTCCTGTCCTGATGACCATCCCGCAGGAACCATGTCGTAAGCGGTGTTTTTTCTCCCTGCAAACCCATCAGTCTTTTATCTGTGGAGGCCCTGCGGATAGGAGTAACCATCCCGTAAGCGGCCTTACCTCGGAACTTGATCTGGACCGGTGTCCTACCATGTGCTGAAAGTGGAGGCAGCGTGTGGAGCAGAAACGTCTGAGAATGAGAATCTCCTTGATCAGGCTGCGTTTGTCGGCCTCGCCGATTGAAATACGGTATTGGAGGGAAGACAACCCCTCGTTATTGAGACCGTAGACGCCCAAAAACCGATATCCACCAGCTTGACTGCTTAGCTAGTCGTTTTTTGTTCAACCGCCAATTACCGCAGCAGCAGCGCAACAATGGCTATTTGTCGTCAACCCGTGACTCCGGCATGCGGTGTTGCGAGTGCTTTCTTTTGGTACGTGTGTAGTACAGGCTCTCGCGTCGCTATGGGTGCTTCCGGACACCCCCTTTGCAGGACACCCCCTTTGCACGCTGAGGTCTCTGCTGGGCCAATCTTTTTTTTTCAGTCCTTTTTTTTGTGGATATCCCACAGGTTTGCCACTTCAAAGAGGGAATACTCTATGACTGCCCCTCCAGCTTCTCGTGTACGACCGTGGTATTGTTGTCGCTCTTGCTTGGATGCCCCCGGTCTTGTTCTTACCCTCCCGTCTCCTTCACAAGACAACGTAAATCGTGTTATGTTTTTCCCCGTGTCCCCGTGTTGTTTTTGTCGAAACGCGGATGAACACAGGCGACGAGGCTGTCAGGTCTGCTCGCGGACGTGTGGGAGACCCTGGCAGACCCGTCAGCGGCAGAGGCAGAGCGGCCGCGAGTCTTGATGTTTCCGGACTGCCCAGCGGTAGCCGAGGCGCGAGGCCTTCAGAATTTGTACGAACACCTTGAGGTACGGCAGTTGCACTTGGAGAAGATGTAGTGGAGGGTTCCTCAGTGCCTCCAGCACCTTTACGAACATTACCATTCGAGTTTCGCGTAGGTGGCTACGGTAGTGGCTGAGAGGATGTTTGTTTTTCTTCTCTCGTCGTCGTTGTCTATCTTGCTTTCGTTTATTAGTTTTTTTTTGTCTTTAGGCTCGCTCCCCTGAACTGTTGCTTCATGCTGCTGTTTCCTGGGTAATGTTGACTGCTGTAGAGCTTTGGTCTTGCCATTGGTCTTGCCAGTGAATCAATCCCCTTTGGGATAGGTGAGCTTCCTTCGCACCTCACTTTCAACGCAGCGAGAACTTTACCCGCGGATGCGACCCCCATGATATGCGGCAAACTCGAGGCAAACGTGCCCCCGTCAGGTTCTTCGTGCAGGCGCCCGAGAAACTCGTGTAGGCACACACACACACCCCGAGAGGTGTTCTTCGACAACCGCAATCACGTATCCCCCGCCATTTTTTTTGTTCAGGTGTGCCAGGACGCTTGCGAACAGTTCGGAACGATGGTGTCGATCGTCCCGCATCCCAGGGGGGGCAGGACCGGTGCCCCCGCTCCCTCGCTGGTGGTGAGAGAGAGAGGTGGTGGTGGCGGTGGCGTGGGCCTCACGCCGTGTGGTGATGACCTGCGGCCGGGGAGGGTTGCGGATTCGTGTCCCAGGCATTTTTCCTGGTTCTTGCCCTTGGGGGCGATGCCTTGGGGATCTATTTGCATGGTTTTGTGCGCTGTCTTCCGTGAATGCGTGCCATTGGTATTCGCCTTTTTTTTTTTATGGGAATACCTGTGTACGGCATTCATGATCGTTGTGGTGTGGCATTTATCTTCCATAGTCCTCCCGTGGCCGGCGCCAAAACGCGCTGTGAATAGCCACGGCCGTTTCATCCCACACGCTATCAAGCACACGTATGCTGCGCAGGTTCTCCTTTTTTTTTGCCATCGTGTGGTTGTTTTCGCATTCGGTTCTTGTCACCATGTCCCAGATGATCGTTTTCAGTCGTGCCGCTTTGCCGCGTACCGCAGACCCCTTTTGCCCCCGTAGATGTTCGTGACGGAAAAGGTCCTAGTCGTGTGTGGGTTGACCCAGCGTGTTGCAGAGGCTTCATTCCCTCCGTCCCCCCTGTTCCGCATAGAGGAAGGGCCTGGGGAGAAATAAGTAGGGGTGCAATACACGTCGTGGTCGGCCCCGTGGCAGGGGGCACGTCTCTCTTAGCTTATGCTTTTTTTCGTGCGTCGTTGTCTTTGTCGTTGTCCCGTACTCCGTCCCGTATTTTACAGGAACGGTTGCGTACCTCTTTTTTCTTGTTTTCGTTCCATAGCCCGTCCCGTATACCACCGGAACGGTGGATGCATGCCTCTTTGTTTCTTTGGTTCCGCACCCCGCGTCCCGCATTTCACCGGAACGCTTGCATGCTTATTTTGCTTCTGTCGTTCCGTATCCCGTCCCGTGAACTCCGCGGGTTGAAAGGTTCAAGTCGTGCCCGGCGCCGGCGGGGGGGACGACTTCGGCTACGATCCCGACTGGGACGACGACTGGGACATCGATCGCAGCCTCCTGGACGACGACGAGGCAGAGGGCGAGGGGGCCGCCGGAGGGGACTGGGACGAGGACGGGGTGGTGCGGGTGGACGCGGCGGCCTTGAGCGTGGTGCCTTCGTCGGACGAGGAGGTGCAGGAGCTCACCAAGTCGTGGGTGCAGGCTGGTGAGAGACGAGAGCGAAGGAAACGGGGGGGAGGGCGGGGGTTGTGGACACTCTCCTCGGGGGTCTTCGCATTGTTTGCGCTCTTCGTCGTCCGAAAAGCTTGTTTTTCCACAAAGGTTTGTTTTCTCCTTCTTGGTCATGAACGAAAATGAGTCATTCGTGGAGCTTGCTTGCCACGTTGAGGCGCGGAAAATGGTTCGCGGGCTGTAGCGATGAGCGTCGGAATAGAAACGGGCGCTTCGTGTGTGTAATTTTTTTTTTGCTGTGTGTGTAGGACATGTGCCCTTTTGGTTTGACCGTCGTTGGCACTCCCTATGCTGCATCTACCAGGTATGCTATACTCCTTAGCAGCTATGGTAAGGCGTCGGTCACATCACACATTTTCCGTGCCACACTATGTCACACTAACCGAAGAAGCTGACAAGCGGAGGTCGTGCGCCCTCGGACAACCAACTCAAGAAGGCAACAAAAACACAGCAGCAAAATAATGCATGGCCTCCCTTCTGCCTCTCGTATACCCCCAACCCGGCATTTCGCTCCGTCCCGGCGATGCGAGGTCCATGGTCTAACTACTACGGCATGCGTTTTCATGCGTACACCCCTCCCTGCTGCGACCTTCCGGAGTGCAGTGATCACGGACATGGGGGTGTGTCCCTTCAGCGTGGACGCCTCTAGAGCGGGTCTTCCGGTGGGTCAGGTCCGCTACCCGGTAACGAGAGAGACCACGGCGGAGTCGATCTACCGCGAGTACTGGCGGGAGGTATGAAACCGTTTCGTTGAAGTTGTCCCGCATTTTTTTGTGAATATGTATATATATTTTCTTCGCCCGTCATTTGGACTGTGGGCTACCCGGTAACGAGGGAGACTACGGCGGAGTCAATCTACCGCGAGTACTGGCGGGAGGTACTTGCGAAAAAATGTTTTCCGTCTCTCTCTCGAGTCGAATGTTCCTACCCCCTCCCCCCCCCCGTCCACCAACCCGCGGGACCCCAATACGCCGGAAAAGGAAGGGGGTTTGCCGTGCAAGATTCTCCGATCCTAAATTTGGCATAAACGAGGGTTGCAGAAGGCCTGGCTGTTGATATCTCCGCTGGTTAGGACAAACGAACGCTGCTCAGGGTCGGACGAGAACAATATTGGTGCCAAAAGCTCCGTCGACCAACGGAAAAAAGGGGTGCCGGAGGCGAAACCCCTATACCCCCCCCCCCCATCCTCT
>FN649746.1:1825468-1845848 GCA_000310025.1 Ectocarpus siliculosus
CCCCCCCCCCCCCCCCCCCCCCCCCCCCTCACGTTATTGAGTCAAAGCCTCTCGGCCAGCCAAAAAATCAGCCTATCCGGTGGATTTCGATCGGCCTGAGAGCCTCCGCCGGCGATGGGACTGTTGTCCCACCCCACTCTACTCCAGACTAGATCGACCCCTCGATCAAGACGTGGACTCCTTGGCAACTCGAAAGCACCACAAAAAAAAATATCCCCGTGAAGGGCAAACACGGCCTACAGATAGCGACCGTTTTTGTGAGAAATAGGGAGTTAAGGACTTGGTGTTTGTCACAATCAAACCATTTCGGCTGATAAATGCTCTGTGGAGGCCGTTACGGCCGGCATCGTAGGCGGGGGAGGCAGAGCGAGGTCCTCATTTTTTTTGGACGACAAGCCAAACAAAGACAGCATTTTTCCGTGAACATCATCAACATCATCAACACGCCCTACCAGTTGACGGAGCCCATCAGCCCGATCGACAGGAAGCCCATGACGTACACGTGGATGCTTCCCTCTCCGGAGGCCGCCACGTACACCAGGAGGCCCACCAGGATGCACAGCACGCCGTTGATGAAAGGAACCTGTTGTTAAGCAAGGGGACATCAAACAAATAAAAATATCACTGATAATTCAGCGTTAGCCTTCAGACTGATAATTGGGTGTTTAGGCTTAAAAACAGTTTTAATCTCCACTCACTGCAAAGACTTTCAAGACGTCCCGTTCGCCTGCTGTGGTGTTATCTCGAACGGCTGGCCTTTCAGTGATTTTGTATGCAATTGTTTTAAAAATAACGACCAAAGACGCCCCGACACTTACTGCAAAGACTTCCAAGACGTCCCGTTCGACTGCTGTGGTGTTAACAAGATGAACGACGGAAGGCAAACGGCGCCGTGAGCGCGTCAATCGGACTTGGCTTAGCGTCCGGTTGTCTAGGCAGCGGTAGGCCGTTTACGCCGCACTACGCGCCACGCCCGTGTGCATGTCCGGCACAAACGACGGCTTCCTGCAATGTGTGCATGCTGTAGAATGTGGCGGCAAGGGATTGTCACCCTGCCTCTCCGTCAGCCGGGCTGTTCTCGCCAAGCACGCCCCGCCCTACAACGCACGTGTACACCCACACGCAGGACCAAGGTTACGTCACCCACACAACGTGAAATTTCAAGGGGGCCTCCGCATGGAAGCCATGGAACACCCTGAGGTTGCGCGTCAATCGAGGTCGCGAGGGGGGGGGGAAGGGGGATCTATTGTAGAGGATTTAGTGTGGAATACTTGGACCTATTTATCATTAGCTATGCAAAGCTATGTGGGATTTTTGTGGGGAAAAAAATCTATACATGTGTTATTTGTGTAGGATTTAGAATGGCTATATTTGAACCAAGAAGTCCCGGTACTATATGAGTTTTAGAATGCGACACTTCAGCCTATAGGATAAGAGTATGGCCATACTCAAACCTATACACCTACGGATCACTTGGGTCTTAGGATGCCATACTACATCCTGTCGTAATATAGTATGACCTTACTTCAACCAGTTACTCCCCCGTGTTATATGGATTTCAAACGCGACCCGAAACCCAATACAAGGAAGAGTATATAGGTTTTACTATATACACACAAAATCCCAGACAACAGACTGCTGCAAGTCATCCGTGCAGCCTACTGATCCTGGGCGTCAATCTTGGTCCGGGGGGGGGGTCGGGGTGTTCCATGGGATCCTTGCGGAGGGCCCCTTGGAAATTTCTAATTTATGAGTGTAACGGAGGACCCCGCCCCCCCCTGCATCCCACTGGCGAACGACGAGCCGGTGCACTTCTGGAACCGCTTGCCTTCCCCCGGGAAAAAAACAACAAAAACACCCCCAAGAGGGTGAAGAGACACAAACTTGTTATACCCTGGTCGAAAAGCGGCTCGCTCAGCTGGGTGCACAGTATCCAGCAGCGTGGAATTGAACCCAGATGATTGGTCAACGCCCACTTTCAACCCGCCGCGTTTTACTTTCAGAGTGAGTTGCTCTTCGACCAGGGTAACACCCTGTCGTGTCGTCTCCCCAACAAGAATCTTTGCTCGTGGGCACTGTTCTAGTGATGCTGAATCGACTGCTCCTCCTTGTGTGGCAAACCTTCTCGCGTCTCTGCTGTATGTCGTCTCTGCTGAATGCAGAGCACGACGCGGTCGTCACGCCTACAGCGACGCGAGTTGTACACTGGTGCGCGCGGGGGTGGGTATCCGTACGTTCGCTTTCTTTGGCTGGCTATGATGAAAAGGCTTGGTGGATTACCGCCGGCTGTGGCGACGCTCCGGGTGCCTTCAGCGCGGTATTGTGTGTGTTCCATCTTCTTCGGTGCAATGTGTCGAAAAGCACGATGACCAGGCCGGGGAAGACAGCGCTGATCACAGGGACGGCACCCCTGACGCCGAGTTCGCGACTTAACAGCTAGAGGGACGGACCCCGGCAAAAGCTTTCACAGAAACGCGAGATGGCCCCTGGACTACCTCATGAGTCACCGCGCTGGTGCGTAGTCTAATAGTGGTCACGTGCTTTTTCAACACAAAGAGGCTGCAGCAGTGTGCTACCTTTTCGAAACGGTGTTTGTGCTGCCATCGCATCGATTCCGGACGTCGGACTACAGCAGGAACACATGGAGGTCCCAGCCGGGGCCACACGTTTCGCACTCCTGCTACGGAAGGCATCATTGCTGGAATATGTTTCTGTACATGTAGTCCACCCAGATGGTGTACAGCAGTGTACGGTGCTGATTTTTTTGTTTGAGTCTCAAGAGGGATTGTCAGTTGGCAAAGTCGCGACTGATCATGGCGGTGCAATCCACGGTCATAGACGCATACTGCAGAACAGGTGCAAGGCTTTGCAGAAAAGGAGCACTACTGCTGCAATCTATTGTAGGCGTTATTGTACTGCCATGACACACCACCCCACCTCGTGGGTGGCTTCTTCGATGCTGCTGCCGTACTCGGTGTAACGGAGATATGGTAGCAAATCGCGAGTTCTGCCCACCCTTTGATTTTGCTTCGAGAAGTGCTGCGCCATAGCATCTGAATTGAAGCTGCACGCGGCATTTTCAGCTCTCGGGAGACAACTTTCGCCTACTGCTCTAAGGCTGGTGAGTGGCCAGCTGCATGTTGGTGTCCCGATTCAGCCGACTTTACGACTGCTGAGCTTCTGGTGTAGACTACAGCAATACAGCAGTACGGGTAGTCGATCGTACTGCTATAGAGAGGGGAACTTATCTCAAGAACAGAGGAACGTGAAGCCCAACTACTACCTAACAGGTACCTGCATCCCCCATTGGTTCTTCCAAGAGGAAGCAAACCGCGAGCCTCGGGGGGAACACAAAAGGTTGTAAGTGGTGGCGTGTTCAGGTAGGCGGCTGTCCAGCATTGTTCTTGCGGCTACTTACGCATGCATGTAGCAGGTTCCAACGGCGCTTTGAGGTTGAGCCGCAAATATTCTCACCAGCTGAACGGAGCTGCCCGGCTTCATCGCCAGGTCGACGAGCCACTGGCCGATACCTTCTCCACCCCCTGAATCCGACATCGTATCACGAACTCTCAACACTGACAGCTGCTGAAGCGTGTTGTGTGGCTGTGCAATGTGTGCTGAGAGCAGCTGCCAGGCCCTTCGGTTGGGGGTGTCGTGGGTGTTATCTGGGGGGGGGCTGGGGCGGGGGGTCTAAGCCCTCTCGCGGGGAGGGCAGATGATGTATCTATGCATACCAGCAGCAGCCGGCACAGGGTAGCAGCGTAACACAATAACAGGGCCCCGGACACCAAGAAAATCATGTCGTTTACTGTCTAGCTTGTCGTGAGTAAGTATGTAGACAACAAACAAGAGAGTGTGCTGAAGAACAAATTCAAAATTTGAAAATTCAAATAGTCGACATGGCGGCAGCTGTAGTCTAAATCTCTTTTCTGCTGCGGTGTACCTGCTGTACCCGATGAGGGAAAGCCGAAAGCACCCCCTAGCCATGCCAGCTGCCCCCTGCACTCAAGTTCCATAGAACTAGCCCACTCAATAGGTTCGCATATATATGTGTAGCAAGTGGAGAGACTGTAATCTGAGAGGGATCCTGTGACTTGAGAAAGTCTTGTAGGAAAAGACTCGAGCTTCTGGTTCAAGGCTCGCAGGGGTCACATATGCACATGTCTGGTTTCTGAGAGGATCCCACGCATGACTAAATGGTGACTAAACAGCTACCGACCTGTTGGTAGCAGTCTCTCGCTCTTGCACCGAGTTCGAAGGAGCGCTTGAACAGCGGTAGAGAAAGCCTAGAAGGAGGCTTGTGGAACGTGGAGAAGGTCTCCGGTCGTGGATACGGTATTCGCTTTGATTATTGCTAAGCACAAGTGCCAACAAAGGAAGTGAGCAGCGTGTGCGCGGGCGACACGCTCTACAAGGAGCTCTGCGGAATGTACAGAACTATACAGCACTCTATGGGAATAATGCAAACCTCCCAAAGGTGCAACTCCTTGAAACCGTAACTAAATTAACCGTGACATCCCCCCTAGCATGGACAGCTATTTGTCAGCTGTCACATGCTAAACTGTAGCGGGAATTGCGGACACCGCAAAGTGGCGCACTTCCTCTTGAAAAACTACCATGCGATGCCTATAAGTTGGACCGAAAGTTCGACCGAGAATATCGAGAGGGGACAGCGAAAAAACCTACATAAAAACCGCTCGTCTCGACATTCTCACTGCGCGTTGAACAGGCCCGACATCGACTTGTGCGAAGGAAAAACCCGGTGTCCGGGAGAAACCCTTCGCCCCCATCCCGAGAGCCAAAGAATTCAGGCCAGCGACCGAAAACACCAAGTGCCACTTGGACGTAAAATACTCTTACAAAAAACCGTCCTTCACTTGGTGAATTCACTGTAGTGGCTGGCCCGACCCTCATCTACAGCGCGGGAAAAACCTGGCCATCCAGGGATAATCCCATTGCGCAAAGCACCTACAACACCAAACCAAAACCAAAACCACACCGCAGCTGCAACCGTACAATTCGATCACTGCGATGGCACTCGTACACCTACGACACAAAATCAACACACTCCACGCATCAAGACGCCACTACGAAGTGCCCACAAGGGTGCCACCGGGTACTGCAAAATCAGCAACCAGGTATCAAATCCTCCGGCTATACAAGTACAATCAGGACACACATAACACTCAAAATACCCTACGCTTCACAAGGGCTAAATAAAATAGTACGTCTAGACACGCGAAACAATCTACTCGCCAAAAGGAAACCGTGAACTACGCGCGCTACGGCAAGGTACACACTCCAAACTAGCTATCTATCGGGAGAATCAGAACGTGCCGACTAGTGTACGGGTATTGTAGAACTACCTGCATACGGACGCACTATTCCTAGGGCTTCCAACTACCACCCACACGCATCGGGGGAATCAGCGCGTACCGACCGGTGTACGGGCATCGTAAGACTGCCTGCATACGGACGCACTATCCCTAGGAATCAACACCTACATCCTACCACCCAACGCAGCGCAAAACCGACTCGTGTACTGGCGTCTCTGGACCACCTGAAAACGGCCGTGCCCCGTCTAAGAAACGAACGTTCTGCAATCGAAAGGCACCATAGTCCGGCCACGCAAGCCATTGGCCGCTACTTCGCTAGTCGCTCCAGCTCTCGGCGGGAGAGCTCTTCCCAGTTCTGGTCGTTGTAACGTACACGCCAGTAAGGGTGGAGATAGTCGTACACCTGGCCTTGTAACCTGATTCCTCCATCCAGCTCCTTCCAGAAGGTGAAACCTATCGGAAACAGCTTCAGAGCTTCGGCGTGCGACAGCGGGGCACGGGACTTGGGTAAGACAGGCAAAGGATCGGTGGCGCGTTGCGGGTAGTACAGATGCCACAGTGCGACGAAGCCATCCAACTGAAGGGGCGTGAAACTCTGCAGCATGACCTCTTCTGACACCCAGTCCGACACCACCCCATTTCCAGACATCCCCTTATACTCCCAAACTAACTGAGCGCCAGAGGTTGATCGGGTTCTATGGCAGTCCACAATGGAGACAAATCCCAACATCTCTGCGGCCCCCGCAGGGAGTTTGAAATCGGATCCCCAAGCGTAAGTCGCGAACTCGTCGGCGATGGAATGTCTGAGCGAGGGGGGTCGAAGGTGGAAAGGCTTAACATCGGCGGTAGACACTCTCCGGCTACGCTTCTTTCTACCCTGCATGCTGACTCCTACACTAAGACCCGGTTGTATCACGTCCGTTACTTTCCAGGGCCCTGTGTACAAGTCGTGCTGCAGCTTCCTCCCTCTGCGATCTCGGTGACGTCGACTGTCGGTCTCGCGGACCAGCACTAAGCTGTCCTGTCCCACCGCCACTCCTGCGGATGACCTCTCGATCGACGCGTTGGCTTTCGCCCGCGCCGCTACTTGCAACTCGTGGCGCTTCTCGAGTGCCAGCCGTACTTCGCGGAGATTCTGCTTGCGTCGCTCCACGAAATTGTCAAGGCCTCGCTCCTGTCCTGCCTCGTCTGTGAGAGGCACTAACGAGTCCAAAGTCGTGCGGGGCTTGCGGCCGAACAGCAGCTCGAAAGGGGTCATGTGGGAGGGGAGCGAAGTGTCTGGCAGCGTACGCTTGATCCAAATCGACGGTGAAACATACTCGTCCCACCTGTCAGGCCACGACCTACACAGCTCCGCCAATAGCTCCTGGAGCCATCCCCCCCCAGCCTCTCGACAGACCCCTGACCTCGTGGATGATCCGCAGGGCCAAACACGATGTCTGCATGCAACCACCTACACAGGTGCCTCACTACCTCCGCTCCGAACTCTGAACCCCCATCGCAGCGAATGGTTTTTGGAACACCGAAGGTCAGGCATAGCTCGATCAAGACGCGCGCAACGCCTACTGCCTGCTTTGTCTCTAACGGGAAACCGAAAGGGAACTTAGAGGCGCGGTCTACCACGAGCAGAACGTAGTTGTTGCCGGTCAGCGACGGCGTGTCAATCTTGAGGATATCCATTTGCAGCTCATCCCACGGCTCGAGCGGTCTACCTGGCATCATGGCTACCCGTCTGCTCTGCGGTCTCTTGCGTCTACGACAACTACACGACAACACGTACTGTCGGGTGTCTCGCGTCATCGTGGGCCAGTGGAAATGATCTCGCAGTAAGGACAAAGTTGCTCCCGTCCCTGCATGACCATGCAGCGTGTGTACCAGAGCGATGATGTCTGCTACCATGGAGTCGGGGATAGTGGGCAGTTTCCTACCCTTACCATCCACGTACCGGATAACATCATCTTCACCTAGGTCGTACCGCTTATCCGCCCTTCCCCCCTGGCTAGTGTTCGCATTCTCATTCAAACTCTTGCGAACCTGACCCAAGAGAGTGTCGTCTCGTTGCCGTTGAGCCAGCAGGGCTGGCTTGGTGAGCACCTGTGCAGTCGAGTCGATGACTGCCGTTCCACTCCAGCCTGGTCCTGAGGACGACCTCGGAACCTCCCCCCGTGCAGCAAGCACTTCGCCGATGTCGTCATGGCCCGGTTGGACGGGTAACGGTGGAAGCGTCGGGAGCGGGGGCACCGGGTCTGCCGACTCGACTGGCGTAGGGCCGGCCGCCATCCTGCTCGGTAGACGCCCCGTCTCCCCGACCGGTGGCAACTGTACGTCGCCGATAGGCCGCAGACGTACGGACGGCGTGCGGGATCGGCCGCTTCTACGGGGGCCGCCTGACTCAGCATCCAACGCCGCGCACGTAGCAAAAGGCAACACTCAGAGGGCGGAAAGGTTAGCGTCAACCGCCTCCAGGGCGGAATGTGAGGCACGATCATGGACAACCGCGTCCTCTGCTGGTTCTGCCTGTACGGGGTCTAGTTCAGCCAAACTTACACCATCCAGCTCTGGGCCAAGAGGCTCTACTGCAGCGCCGGCAACCGCCGACGACATGTCATCCGGGAAAGAGTCGTCGACGTCCACCACGGCTGGACCAGCGATAGGTAGCCGAGAGAGAGCGTCAGGCACCACGTGCTCCACTCCCGTTTTCCGCTCCAACACCATGTCGTATTCCATGAGCCGAACCGCCCACCTGTGCAACTTGGGGCAGAGCTCTCTACTTCGGAAAAGCCACGTCAGTGCGGAACAATCGGTCACCAGCTTGAACTGCCTACCCGCGAGGTACGGCCGCAAGTGTTCAACCGCCCACAACACGCCCATGCACTCCCTCTCGGTAGGGCCCCTTCTGGCGTCCGTCTGCGAAAACCTGTGACTCGCAAATGCTACTGCTCTTGTCGCGCCGTCGATCGTCTGCATGAGTGAAGCTCCTACGCCTAGCGTGCTAGCATCGGTGTGCAGCTCAAAGGGCCGCTCGAGGTCGGGGAAGGCGAGCACGGTTGGGGAAGCCAAAGTGGCTCGCAACGACCGAAAAGCGTCTTCTTCTGCAGCGGTCCAAGGGATAGCAAGCTTGCGAGCACGTTTCGAGGCGAAGGCTTTGTTGCGCAAGATGTTGGTGAGTGGTGCCGCCGTCAGACTGTAGTTGGGTACAAACTGCCGAAGGTAGCCGGTCAAACCCAAAAAAGTGCGCAACCCCTCTACCGTACACGGGCGAGGCATGTGGGCAATCGCGTCGAGCTTGGACGGGGCAGGGTACAGACCCGTCCCGTCAATGATCATGCCAAGAAACTCCTGAGACGCAGCGCCAAAGATGCATTTCGCGAAGTTTACTGACAATCCCGCAGCTAAGAGGCGTGTCAGAACGAGCGTAAGGGTGGCCAGGTGTTCTTCCCACGTATCACTAGCGATGAGGATGTCGTCAAGCCAGCTAAACACACCAGGCAGTTGCCCCAAGGCCGACTTTACTCTACGCGTGAAAGCCGCCGGCAGCACCGTCAATCCGAAACCCGCGCGAGTGAACTCCCAAAGCATACCATCAGCGTCTCGAAAGGCCGTTTTGTAACGGTCCTTCTCGGCAATTTCCATCTGGTGAAAACCTGAGGCGAGATCTAGCTGCGTGAAATACTTTTTGCCTTTCAAACCGTCGAATATCGTTTGCATGTCGCCTAGACCTCCGCTATCCGAAACCAAGAGTTTGTTGAGCTCACGCCAGTCGATGCACAGCCGTAGGGTACCGTCTTTCTTCTTCACGCACAAGCATTGGGCTGCCCACGGGGACATGGATTGCCGTATCACCCCCCGGTCAACTAACTGTTGTATCTCGGCTCGAATCATACGACGTTCTTCAGGAGAAAAACGTCGTTGCTTGGCTGCGAACGGAGTGCAAAACTCGTTGATCAGAGGAAGCTCTAGCTCACCGTTCATGCAAGCAGGCACACGCTTCGGATCGATGGGAAACAGGCCATCTTCGATGAAAGCAGCAAGCACGTTGACCAGCTGCTGCTTCTTGAGTGACCCTAGCGTCCCCAGGTTGGCATCCTCTACACGAACTCGCGGGCTGGGATCGACGGCCGGGCTTGGATCGGGGGGCGGGTTGGCCTCTCGCGGCGGCAACGGCGGATCGGCGGCAGCAGGGGTGGCATCGAAAAGGGAGTCAAAACCCGGGCGGTCCCGAACGTTGAGAGCTATCATGCGAGCTATCACGCGGTTACCCTCGACCGACACCGTCTCTTTACCACGATTGACAAGCTTGCAGTAGACAGGCGGCCCTGGAATCCACCACATCACTGAACGAGCAACTCCTACTACCGCATCTTGCTCGAGATCAAACCGCGCTGTCGGCAGGACCATCACGAGCTGTCTGTCCTGCGGTTGGGGCCCTATTGCAGCAGCCTCTACCGCGCGTGCCGTAAAGCCCTCCACCGCGGTAGCCTCGGGAACCTGACGCACGTCCCACTCGAAAGAGCTGTCGTCTTCCCACACGATGTCTTCATAGCTGGGAACGACTGTGGGAACAGCAGGCGGCTCTAACACGGGGGTGGTCTCGAAGGCAGTGAGCAGACTAAACCGGTCCCGTGCTAGGCAGAGGGGGCTAGCAGCAGCCGGGGCGTGTGGTGCAGCGTCTAAGAAACGGTACCCAAGGTGCCGCTGGCACGGGCCTAAAGCCTTTGCCAGGGCTAAAGTCAAGCAAACTACTGTTTCCCCGAAAGAAATCCGCTCCTACTATGAACCCGCATGGCAACCCTTCTACGACACGCACGTCCACGCTCCTTACTCGTGCATCACCCTGGAACAGTATCGGCAACACTACTGATCCTAAGATGCGCATCGGTGGTGTCTGACTGTCATGAGGGTTGGCTGCTTCCAAAGCCCCTGCTCTACTCACATCCAAACTGCGCCGGAGAAGTCGCTTAAGCCCACGCCAAAACGGAAAGGGAACGTTTCTACCACCGCCAGCGCCGGTATCCAACAGGATTTCCACCGACCGAGGTCGGCGGCGGCGATGGCGGTGCCAAACCTGACCCTCTACCCACAACTGGTCTCTACCACTCTTCTCCTTACCGGGCGGGGTGTCCACAGCTGCCAACGAGTCCCTCAGGCCTGAATGTGCCGTGCCTGTGGCGCACCTTCAGGAAGTACCGTCCGGTGCTGCCTAAGCGTGGGTGGCGCCATCCTGCTCGTCCTCGCTGTCTCCCCGCGCCAAAATCCCCATGTCGCATGCCATCTGGTACTGCATCTCCGTCAACGACGCCACCTGGTGTCGGCCCGCGCCGCCGTGTTGCCTCATCGGGACGCTCTTGTAGAAGCCTGCGGGAAACGGATCGTGGGTCCACTCGCACGAGGGGCGACGGCAATTACCGGAAAAGGCGTGACGGAAACAGATATTGTGCGAGCGCATGTAGTTGACAATGTCGTTCCAGTCCGCCGTGCGGCGCCGTTTACTAGAGCTCGTATGGCTACTGTGACCGTTGCGACTACTGCTGGCGCCTGTACCGCTATTGTGGCCTGTGTCTCCCATGCCGTTACCGCTGCCGCTACCGCCGCTACGAGACGTTGTCTGGCTACGGCATTTACTCTTGCTGCCGCTACTGGACCCGCTACGCTTGTCGCTACTACTGCTCGGGCGTTTGCGGCTGCCGGAACCGGTGCCCGGGCTCCGGCCGCGAGATGAGGCCTGTGCGGCGTAGTCGAGGGACGCCGAGCGAGTTGCCGTCTCCGAGGGCTGGCGGTCATGGGAGCGGGAGCGACTGGTTGACTCCTGAGCGCTCTCGGGGGCCTGCACGGTACCGGCCGCACCACCCGACAACACCTGAGAATCGCGAGAGGACATCACTGCTAGGGCGAGGCGGGAGGGCGGGGCTGGCGTGAGTGTAACATTACAATTAAAAAAATGAAGAGTAGGGGTAACGGAATAGATCTGGCCGATACATATGGGGTAAGGACGCGAAATTGGTTGAAAGGAACCCCACTCAGCACAGCAACAATGGTCAAGGTGGTGTGTAACAGCAGAGTTGAAACAATGATGGAACGGCGGGGTGTAGAATCGCGCGAAAAAGAAAAAAAACGGTGGTCGAAAGGCAGCGGCGCAGCAGTGTGGTGGCTCCTAGCAGCGCCCGGGTCCGGCCCTCAGCTCTCGAGCCCAGAGAAATCCGGCAGCTAGCGCCAGGCCCATGCATCCAAAGCCCAGGCGGTAGCGGCGAGAGAGCTCCCGAGCCCAGAGAAATCCGGCAGCTAGCGCCAGGCCCAGGCATCCAAAGTCCAGGCGGTAGCGGCGAAAGAGCTCCCGAGCCCAGAGAAATCCGGCAGCTAGCGCCAGGCCCATGCATCCAAAGCCCAGGCGGTAGCGGCGAAAGAGCTCCCGAGCCCAGAGAAATCCGGCAGCTAGCGCCAGGCCCAGGCATCCAAAGTCCAGGCGGTAGCGGCGGGAGAGAGACCAACACACAACGGTTTCCGCAAGGCGTCTGCGACTCCAGCCCGGACTTAGGCACTCAAATCTCATCATCATTATCTTTTTCGGCTGCCGGTGGGGAAAAACTGCGATCGGGGGTAACTCGGTGTGTGTGGCTCTGACTCCCGAGCACTCATCCATCCGGGGCATTGGTGCCGCTGGGGCTCTAGGCGGTCGACGTAGCACCTGTGATTTCAGGAAAACGCTAGCGCACAACTGCGCTGGCGGCGCCACCCATACTAGACTAGAGCGCCGGTGCGCATACACAAAAAAATATAGGAACAAAAGGCGCTGCTGCACGTACGTGCTGTTGTGGAGGGGCAAGCATGTGAACGGTGAAGGGAAAAAATACAGTGGACACGCGCCCAACAGCAGCAATGTACTCCGAGACAGCACGGACAAATGCCAGCAAACACGCCGTAAACCGTGTGGGCGGTTTGCGCTAACAAGTGCAGCGTGAGAAGCAATGCTGTGGTCACGCGAAAAAAAACAGGAAAAGCGCGCCAAAGCAGAAAAAAAACACAGCAACACAACCTTGCCAAGAGCGCTCTACCGGGAGCGCGCGGCTATATCACGGATGGACACCATGTAGCAAGTGGAGAGACTGTAATCTGAGAGGGATCCTGTGACTTGAGAAAGTCTTGTAGGAAAAGACTCGAGCTTCTGGTTCAAGGCTCGCAGGGGTCACATATGCACATGTCTGGTTTCTGAGAGGATCCCACGCATGACTAAATGGTGACTAAACAGCTACCGACCTGTTGGTAGCAGTCTCTCGCTCTTGCACCGAGTTCGAAGGAGCGCTTGAACAGCGGTAGAGAAAGCCTAGAAGGAGGCTTGTGGAACGTGGAGAAGGTCTCCGGTCGTGGATACGGTATTCGCTTTGATTATTGCTAAGCACAAGTGCCAACAAAGGAAGTGAGCAGCGTGTGCGCGGGCGACACGCTCTACAAGGAGCTCTGCGGAATGTACAGAACTATACAGCACTCTATGGGAATAATGCAAACCTCCCAAAGGTGCAACTCCTTGAAACCGTAACTAAATTAACCGTGACATATGCACATACACCTACCTGAAATCCCGGAATCTATCTGACAACAAGATGTCGAATCCCAGATTGCGAGCATCGCCTCGATCGATCGATCCATCGATCGATTCGGATCATCTCCGAGCCTGTCGCACTTCGGATCCGACTAAGCTGCTGGGTGTGCGGCGGTGGCTGAAGAACGACACCGTTCGACCAAAACTGAGGGCAGAAAAACGCAAGGGTAGCAGCAACATCTCAGCCCGAAACGACAATTATAATATAGTACTACAAGTATTGGATAGATACTATAATAATATTAATTCTATGAACTAGGGGGTGGGAACATGGTAGCAGCAGCAGCATCAGTGGGACATTTCTTATTGGACACGCTCGCTCCTCCCCCACAGCTATTCTCCTTGTTTCTTATGTCTTGGGGGTATCGCACGATTGAGTATTCTTTCTTTTGTTGTGGCCGAGATTGAGCTACTACATGCTGTGTTTCCTTTCTTATTGTTCGGAGTAGAATTAGCACAGAAGAACGGGCGGGCCCGTTCTGTAAACCAATTGCGGCAAACCCTACAAAATGTAGTAGTCACTTAGTCACGTACTTCATACCATATTAGGAAACATAAATACAAACACAGAAAAACTACCCATTCGAGATATGACCACCTACCTAGCTAGTCAGACGTACACACCTACTACATCATTATTATGTCCTTTTCGGCAGACAGACACAGACAGACAGACGTCAGAGGGCGCGGACCACACAGAGAACCAAACGACGTTTGTTTGTTCGTGTGTTTTGTCAGGATGGTGTAGTGTGATGTTGTTGTTGTGTTAAAGTTCAGGTCGCTGCTACCTTCTAACTTACTTCCGTGCCGACCGGTGTCGTTAGAGCAGATATTATATGTACTTCAAGTAGTCAGTTCTTCAGCTAGTGTTGTGGGTTTTTGCTGTTCGAGAAAAAAGAATAGATACATGTAGAGTAGTTTTTTTGTGATCATCATTGGCTTTTCTTTTTTCCCCATCCTGTGCCCGGCGGGCGTGAAACATCTAGCTAGTACTACTACTCGTGGCACCTAGAATATGAGATGCGACAATGTTCCAGGGACGGACACACAAACGCACGAACGAACAATACCAGGCTACAAGAAGAGGTAGATCTTCTGTAGGTTTGCCGGAGATACCGCACCCCCTGGACCGATGGTCAATATTGTCAAGCAGACGCACACACACACACACATACGCCGTACCTTAGTTTTCGAACATTACGGTGTATGCGCTGCCAGTAAGCACGTTTTTGGATCTTTGTGCTCAGGCTGAATGAAGAGGGCAAGATGCGCAGACCTGAACAGTTCTGAACGGTGGATTCTTCACGTACGTACGTCAAGAAATAATCCCTCTTTTATCATTTCAAAGCGGTTGAAGAGTTCCTCCGTTCGCATTCTTTCGTTGGGTCGGTACTTTCCTCTCTATCCCGACGTCCGCCGGGTGGGTGGGTGTAAGACAAAGGGCGGGCGCGTTAGACTCGCCTCCGCTCTGTTGTCAAGGACGACCACAACTAACTACTGGCTTGTCATTTTTCTGTCGGTAGGGGGCGCGCTTTTCCCTGAAGTTTCTTGTAAGCTTCTCCAAAATATAGCCCGGTGCACCTACAAGTAAGTACACTCCTGGGTGTTGTATCTGAGTTGTGTAGGTGCATGCATCACATAGGAAACTTTTGAAATCGGAATTCGAGTAAATAACGCATCGGGTTACCTACAATATTATATATATAGTGATAAAGTGCTAATAATGCAGCCTCTGCATACACCGTATTATTAGTCTGATCTTGTAGCATACTACTCCATCAACGAGAGAGACCACCAAGCCGCGAAAATCAAATGAGACGACGTATGTATATGTATGTATGCACATACATTCATGCATGCATGGATGTAGCATCCCTTTGATTTATTCGGAAGAAGGCTGCTGAGTCGAGGACACGGACGGTTGGTTCCAAAACGCCACCCACCCCTATTAGTTGAGTTCGAATGACTCGACTACAACAGAATAGTGAACATACATTACATGCATACATACCTATTATATCAGATTATATTGATTGATGGGGATGATAAACGGAGGAGGAGGTACATCATGAAACACACACAATAAAAAACGTACAATAATACGGGCTGAAGTGATAGATAACGGGCTGTGCGCCCCCCGCCGGGCCGGGGCCGTGGCAATAATTTAATCATGGTTGATTGATCATAATATATCTATATGGTGGTGGTGAAGAGAACATACACAACATATGATATATATATGCAGTACTGCTGCAACCAGTAGCACCGCCATGAAGCAGCAGTAGCAGCGCAGAGCTGCATAGATGGATAGATAGATAGATAGATAGACTAAAACCTACATGATGACCGTTCGTTGCAGATAGATAGGTACATCAATATATATTGTAGGTACTGACGATATGTGTGCAGACCTGGGATTCCTACCACCATGCGGCGTACTGCTGTTGTAGTATACCAGTGGTATGTATGTGTTGCCGGTTGCCCGACGAGAGCAAAACATGCGCTTAGGATAGAGAGCACGGGCGGATGGATGGAGCTGCAGCCAACCATCGGGGAGGGGTCGGTGCTCCAGTAATGTAACAAGTTGAGGCGCAAACAAACAGCGGTAAGATGCGTTTCTTCAGTGCATGCATGCTGCGTATGAGGGGTGAGTGAGGGGGTGGACCAACCAGTTCACTGTAGTCCGATCAATAAATCAACCAACCGAGAGATTCATGGGTATGTTTGTTCGTCATCAAACATCCGTCACACGTCGGTCTGCTGCTTGCACACAGGTTTCGTCGAAAGACCCTACCGAGCAGCAAGCGGCGTGCCATTTCCTCTGCTGGTCTGCTTGGTTGTTGGGCAGCACATAGATTTTGGCCCGCACCCAAACTATTCATTATTTCAGTCATTTTTTCGCTCATACAATATTTATCTGTATCCAAGCTTGGAGGCGCGTGCATGTCGATGATGATAGTTTGCCCGTGTCTGTCGTGAGTACTACTTTTGTCGCGTCCGTTGAGATCGAAAAAGAGGCGCTGGGGGTAGGAGAGAGCACACGGCGGCCGTACTCAGGCGTTGCCATTAGCTATCATCGTGGTCGGGCAAGGGCTCGCGCGGGGGGGGGCAGACAGACAGCTCTTCGGCGTGTTTTTTTTTCCCGGTCTATTGCACCTGCAGTTGCAGAGCAAGTCCGGCTCTTTCGGTGGATCAGCTCCAAACACAAGAACCAACAGCGGCAGCGCAATCAATCACACCTCGAAACTTCACGCATCCCTGCCACCCACAAACCATGTCGAGCCTCGGCTGCGTGAGGACGCCTGCTGCGACGACAGTCTCACCGCCGTCCGCTGGTGCTGCTGGCGCTGCCCGTGGTGCAACGAGAAGCGTGCGGCCCTTTCGGAGAAAGCAACGGGGCTGGATTTTTCATATTGATGGCATCACAAACTATGGTGAGAGAGAGAGAGAGATGCGGCAAATGCATGATGCCCATGTACGCGTCGAGAGAGAGAGAGAGAGAGAGAGAGAGAGAGAGAGCAATGGAACATGCATTAGGTGCGACGGTAGGCCTATGTTGCGTGCGGAGGACTGCACTGAGCAGCGAGACGCAATGTCCTGCTGTGTCGTAGTCGCTGGTGGTGTTGGTGGCGGTGGCGGCGCCCGCCCCGCTTGTTTTTGCGGGCAAAGTCACCGCGCCTCCAGGGAGAAAAATACTCGAGTCAGTCGCTTCGTCCGACAGAGACCACAGCTAGATGGGGGACGAAAAAAAATGTGTACACGCCCGCCGATGCATTTTTGCCGAGAAAGCGACACAACGAACGGAAGACCTGATGCTACTGCTGCTGCTGCTGCTGCTGCTGCTGCTGACCCCTTGCTCTGCCGTATGACCACCCTGCAGCTGTAACGGAGGCGGACCTGTTGTTCGCCGTTCGCGAGAGGTACACCACTGTGAAGAGGCTGGCCATTAAACGGCCAGCAGGGGCGCCCGGAACTGATGCTGCTTTTTCAGGAGAAACATCACGACCACCACCGGCTGCACATCAACAAGATTCATCTTCTAACTTCTCCAGAGCTGATGATGCTGCCGCTGCTGACAGCGGTGGCGTGCTAGTGGAGATCCAGTTCGCGGGCCCTCAGCCCAGCGAGGGCTGCGGCGCGCTCCTGTGCAATCTGCTCCGCGGGTCCTCGGTGGAAGCACGGGCTGTGGAGCTACCGCGCGGCCGCAAGAAAAAAATCGCGACGGGGGTGCATCCACCAGACAACGGCAACAACGACATTTTTGAAGGTGAGGTACACGCGCTAACACACACACGAGAGAGAAAAAGAGAAGAAAGCAGCTGAAAAAGAGTTCATGTACCAACCAGTGTGAGTATGCTGCTGTGGCTGCTCTGTAGTCTACAGCAGAATATGATGCATATATGTACGTCTGTACGCGATTTCCATCGTCCATCCATGTTGTCCATCCCGGCCGGCAGGATTCATGCCCCCCGCCACCACCAGCAGTCAAGTCGCGCGTTGTGGGTTCCTCGCGCAGCGCCATCATCCCCACCGACTAAAAATAAATAAGTATGGATAAATGAAAAATATACGGTTGCGGAGTACAGATAGATGTACGTTATTTTCGATACTATGCATACCAAATAAACAATAAACGAGAATTTCTGCCTGCTGGAGGGATGCACACAAACACATTTTTTTTTTCGTCACACTGCTGTACATGTATTTTGCTACCGTATAAGACACAAGATAGCACACAACCTGGACCCATTTTCAAAGCTCGAGCACTCCACGACCAAGAGCATGTATGAAAACGACACGTTTTCGGAGAGATCTCAACCAGAAGGCTTCAGCGCAGCCGTTTTCGGGACCCCTACTCTTTCTGCTGTTCATCAATTGAGCTTGGAAAACCCGGCCAGGGTGTGTGTTATCTTGTGTCGTACTTCATACGGTATGCGGCAGCTCCATGGCACGCAGCAAAAAGCGCGTATTTTCTGTTCATTGCGAATGCATATTTTTGCAACGCAGCCACACAAAGAATAGGTCAAATCGTTGTTTGGGGGGGCTGCTGCTGCTGTGTGCAGCTGCTGTGTGCTCTGTCTGATACAGAAAACTCACGGCTATACGAATCAATCCAGTGCTTTTTCCTTTCGCGTCGAGGGAGACCGAGGCGCAAAAGACACTGCCCGCCGCGTCTGGTGTTGGGTGGCTTGGTGCGCCCGGCGCAGTTGTAGACGGCAAAAATAAAAGAACCGCGCGGCGAGTTTGCCGGCAACGATAAAATACAGTAAACTGCCCACGGGTGTGGTAACCCGCCGCATCTATGATGTTCCGGAGCGTGATAGCTCTGATGTGTTGACGCTGGTGCTGTGATAGCTGTTGTGATGGCGTGATAGCCTAGAGGCGTGAAAGCCTGGCAGCGTGATAGATGGTGGATAGGTAGTATGGGCACGGGCGTGATAGCCCAGGGCGTGATAGCCGGGAAAAAGGAAGATGAATAAATCAAGGGCACGTGGCCAACACCGTTGCTGACACGCATACCCAGAAAACAATAATATGTGGCAAAGATGGTACCACCATTCCCCCAATTTATTACAACTGCGGAACCCCCAAAATCCCCCGCTCCATCTTCTAGGAACATTCCTCGGTTGCAATAATCTGTCAATGCTGTGAGTACATCCAACATCTGGCACCCAGCGCGGCCGCGGTCATGGCGCGGTGAGTCTGCGGGGGTGGCGCCGCAACCGGCTCTCCGGTACACAAGAAAAAAGGTGAAATCGGTTTCTTGGCGTGCGCTGCTGCTGCTGTGCTGTGCAGTTGAGGTCACGGCTACCAATCCAGCGCTCTCCTTTCGCGCGGAGAGAGACCGAGGCACGCAAGGTGCGGCACGCCGTGTCTCGCGCCCAGAGCGGCCGCGATTGTGGCGCATGAGTGACACAGCAGCAGTAGCAGTCAGGGGGATGATCGCAGAAAATACTGATGCTGCAGTAGACTATGTAGGAGGGGGGCACAAAAAAAAAAAGTCCATCCGTTGAAAGGAAGGAAGACATGTACTGCTGTATGACATGCACATGCATATCATACGGAAAGCAGCGTGCTCTGTACCTACCTCTGCCTGCCTGTTGTGAATATTATGTTGTGCCCTGTACATGTATCTCAAACTCTGTAGGTTGTAGTTCACGCTGCTAGGCTATTGCTGTGCTGGAAGGTGGTTGCTACGTAACAATAAGCTGAACATCATCATCCAGCACCAGCACAGCAGCACCAGCACTAGCAGCATCAAATCACCATCAGCAGCACCAGCAGCGCAGCAGCAGCAGTATACTATACTACATACAGTCGAGGGACCCTTTTAGTGCCGGTACGTGCACAGAGCGTTCACCGGCACTAAATCGGGCACCCGGCACTATTGCGAATAGTGCCAAACGGCACTATTGAGGGCTGGCCAATCCCTCATTAGTGCCGGTTAGTGCATTAGTGCCGGTACCGGCACTAATGAGGTTGTGTTCGATTTATGGTGTAGCGCCCACGCTTACGGGGCCAACAAAGAACGAAATGGATCGACACTATTACTGTACTGTTGAGTGAAGTTCCAGCATGGGCGTGGGCAGAGTTGATTTTTCTTTTTGTTGTCTTGGGGCGCTCTTTGGTTCTTCATTTTCTTCTGCACCTCACTTATTTGCTTATTTGTGTACTGTCGTCGGGACAAATTATCTCCTGTTTGCCTGGCGCACCCGCTTCGATGTTGCAAGAAAAAAAAAACGACAAGCACGACAGGCAGCGCACCGCAAAAAATCAAACAACCGTTACCACAGCTGTAACCCCTGCCCTCACTACTGTACGTCGGGACCAATTCTCTCCTTTTTGCCTAGCGCACCCGCTTCCATGTTGCAAGAAAAAAAAAAAAATGACATGCACGACGGGCAGCGCACCGCAAAAATCAAACAACCGTTTTTTTAGTGCCACAGCTGTTCCCCGCCCTTACTCCGTAGCAACAAACTCCCTCATGTCTGCCTGGCGCACCCGCCTCTTGGAATGCGCTGCAATCATCACCATCTTCGCTTTCGCCTGGTAGAGCGCCGCGTCTCCGTTGCCGCTCTCCTCTGCTGCCGCTTCCAGGACGCCGAAGTGAGACGACAGTAGTTCACCATAAGCCGGTGGGACACGGCGCGCGAGCCCCGTGTTGTCATCGCCGCTGTCCTCCTCCTCGTCCTCCTCCTACAGGACACCACGCCGCAAGACCCTCATGGTCACGGCTGCCAGGGAGGATGTGGCGGGCGACTGCACGGCATTTGCGGCAGTGTGGTTGATGTAGGCAACGAGAATCACCGCATCTGCAGCGCGTGCGTCGCCAAAGCCGGCAAGCGCAAAGTGTCAGCAGCAGACAGCACTGGGAAGGCACAATCTAAACGCCCGAAGGCCACGAATGGGGGGAGTAACAAGTCTCAGCCTCGTGCGCGGCCAGATTTCG
>FN649746.1:1852572-1877745 GCA_000310025.1 Ectocarpus siliculosus
GAGCGGGTAGGTGTTTTCTAACAGTCTATCATCAACCGGGCTAATTGTTGTGGTTGCCTGATGTGCACGCGTGTGTGTACGTTGCTGGTGGAGCCTGCAACCGCAGCGCAACTGAGTGAGGTGTTCGTGCGTCTGCAAAGATTTTTCGAGTACCGCAAATATGCATATGGGAGTTATCCGGTGTGCGTTATAGATCAAAACGAATTGACTTAATTCGATGTCCGCACAGGGTCCGGAGTCATCGCACCTCTGTGCAATGAAAATTAAATGGCGAAAATGTTTGAAAAACGACCGCACGGGGGTGCGATGACTCGCAACCTTACAGTACCAGCAGTCAGTTGTAACGATTGTCTTTCTTTCAGCAACATCCCATTCAATTTTTCCGCGTGGACCGCTGACAGGCCAGCATTCCGAGTTTTCGGGCTCTCACAGGCCGCCACTTCTCCCGTTGCATTTTTTTCCGCCCTGGTTTGTTGTGGGACCGGTGATACCTTGCCCCAGGGACCGCAACACCTACAGCAGTAGACGCACAAACATGACCAGCCGCCAGCCAACCGAACTGCTTCCTTCCCGTTCGACGATTCCGTCAACGACACTGCTGCGCTCTTTTGTCGTTTGCCCCAGGCGGCGTCAAGTACGCGGGGTCGGTGAGGGCGATGGGCGGAGCCGAAGGCCCGGCTGCAAAGGATCCGATTCCGCAGCGGCCGCACCTCTTCCAGCAGTACCCGCAGCACCTCTGCCGAGCGAACCAGCACGTCGGGGCGCGCGTCACGGTGTCCGGCAAGAGGCCGTCGTCCGATGCCGCGGAGCCCCCGCTGGAGATCCCGCCGCACGGCTTGGGGCTGGTCGGGTGCGGGGACAGTGGTGACGGTTCGGGCGGCACGGCCAGCGGCGTAGACTCGCTGTCGTCTACGCCGGAGAGCTCGTGGGACGCGGAGCTGGTAGGCGACTTCGGCAGGCTGCCGATGGGGGACGTTGTGGTGGAGGTCTCTCGGAAAGTGAGTGTGGGGGGGGGGAGCAGGGGCGGCGGCGCCGGCTTCGCATCCTCAGCAACACTTGAGCGCATCCCTTTCGACTGCTGTGGTTTTGTGTCTAGAACGGGTAGTAATTCATGTGTTTGCATACGCATATTTTCGTTACAAAGACGCTACGGTGGCCGCGTGTA
The DNA here is from genome assembly GCA_000310025.1 of Ectocarpus siliculosus. NCBI lineage: Eukaryota > Phaeophyceae > Ectocarpales > Ectocarpaceae > Ectocarpus > Ectocarpus siliculosus. Next base: position 1,853,738 of record FN649746.1, read on the forward strand.
CGCATACGACGAGCCATGAGCGCGCGCATACGCATGATTAATATGGTCTGCGTCCCACACCACCCAGTTGCTTCCCAGTGGTCGACATCCGTAGCTGGGAAAGCGGCACCGCCGAGATGTGTCGGGAGTTTTGGAACGTAGTTCGGGCGTGTCTCTCCGAAGACATGTCGTTAGAGAGGTTCTAGGACGTACGTGAGTTTTGTTGTTTGTTTCTTCAGCCTTGTGCACTCGCTCCCCGACGAGGGGTCCACATTGAACGCCGTCCCTCCCCATGGGTTCCGGGTTCGCCGTATGGGTTGATTTGCTTGCGGCGCATGGGTCATTCACCAACCACAAGCCCGTTCCTGCGGCATGAAAGCTCTCTTTTAAATCTGTTGCCTTTATTTTCGATCGATTTGTAGACATCGACGCTTATCTTCCTATAGTACGTTTTGTCGTTTTCGGATTCCGAACACCCCCGGTGGAGCCAAATTGGGGGGCGATCAATCTAGACCTCTTCCCCCACGACGCTTGGTCATACCTCAACAGTCACGAAGGAACAACCTATTTTTTCGTCTTGGCTTCATTTTGTGTCCAACCGCTGTTTGAAGGATTTCTTTCTGGGTCCATTTTTTTCCCGTTCGTAGATTTCAAGAACGGTGTACCCCTTTCGGGGGGGGGGCTTGTGCCCATGGAAGGCGTGCGCATCAGTTGGACTATTATAGTACGGATATTAAAAGGAACTGAGCGGACACCGGGACGGTTTTTAATGTGAACACAGCAACCATTATTGGTCTTCCTGATTCCATCCATTTCCCGGCCCCCACGCCTTTAAACTAGGAGTGTGACTTGGAAGGCCGTCCAATCACCAGGATCGGAAACAGCCTGACCCCGATCACGGCTTCCTCCCCCGATGTTCGCGAAAGCCACATCGAATTCACGGGTCTCGAGAAAACCGGCCACGACCTCCGCGGCCTGCGCGTTACAGCGATCTTCGGAGTGGATGCGGTCCATCAGATCGCTTGCGTCACCAGCCCCATCGAGGTGAGTTACATACCGTATACGACACAAAATAACACACCCCCTGGACCGATTTTCGAATCTCGAATTATTGCACGATGAAGGGGATGCTTGAATGAATCGACACGATGTCGGAAAGCTCTCGACGAGGCGGCTTTAACGCCTTCATTTTCGGCGGTGCCAGTCAATCTGTTGTGGAGAAATCGAGTTTTGTAAACAGATTTAGGGGGTGTGGTATCTTGTGACACCTACGGTAATCGGAGGCATGGTAACGAGGCTTGGGGGGGTCCCTGCCGGTGCTGAGCTTGGCGGCAGCAGTCGGCTGCGTCTTCCTTGGCACGGGTTCTACTCAACACACCTGTGTTGGTTTAGTCCTGGACACATCGCGGTTGAAGTGAGCGACAACAATGACTGCGTGATATCGGGGAACGTCTCAGAACCGAAACCGTAGGCGACGCAAAAGGTTCGATTCTGCTGCCACCTGCCGCGGCCCCCTTACCGTGATCATACCTGCGCCACAGTTGTTGCAGCACCCACGATTAAGAAACAGGCTTTTGAGAGAAGGAAGGGGCTCAAATTTTGGCAATCCGTAAGAAAAATCTACTGAGAAGCACAAGGACCTAAAGAAATTGATCCTACACTCGATCCCACACTCCACTCTATATAATAATATCCTATGTATTATCTGGTGTGCTCGACGGTGGTGGTGACGAAATAAGAACTGGAGCCTCGACCCCAAATTGACGGTTTCTTAAACGCGGGCGCTAACTGCTGTTGTATGTTCCTTCGTTAGGTCGGACCCGATGGGCGCGCGTACTCGCGGGTGTTCTACCCGGGAATGCAAGAGATCTGGCCGGAGCTTTACAACACGTCTAACATCCGGTTGGTTGAGGTGCGGTGTGGCTAGGCTTCGAAGTTTGTTTCTGCGGGGGGTTGGGCAGGCGCGCGCAGGAGATTCCGCTCTAGTCTGCTAATTTGCAAAGCGGTTTAATCGTCCGTGAGAAGCAGCTGCCCAGGGGAGGGGAGGAAGGAGTGGAAGCAAGATGAAAGAAGGGGTCTGAAAAGGCCGTTGATGGCACGGAGGGATGGATGCATGAGAATTACCACTTGTGTGTATGTTTGTCGCTAGGCCGTGAAAGACCGAGACCGTGAGGCCTTTTTAGCCTGTCCACAGCCCTTTGATGTACCACGTTGAGAGATTCAGCATTGGCCCAGATGTCAGCAGCCTTCCCAGGAAAAACATGTAACTGTACAACATTGACATTCCAAGACGACGCATTTTCACCAAGAAAAGGAACGTTCATCCGAGCTCGTGTGGCTCCTCCAATCGGCTTGACCTTTTCGTCTCCTGAAGCAGCTATCCCGATAACGATCTCCCCTGCCTGCCTCCCCCCGTCCACCCAAACAATGCCCTGCTGCTGTCCCTTCGCAGGTCGACGTTGCCATCGAAATTTTATCGGACACGTGCGGCGAGTTCCGGTTTGTCGGGCCCCACCTCAAGGTAAGGCCAGGGGACCGCAAGCTGGGTTGTGAAGCTAGAAACGTGGTATGGTTCGTAGCTTGGACCTCTAGTTTCAACCAGCGTCGCGCGCCGTAAGTGGCTTGGCTTGGCGTTTCATTACCAAGCGTTGCGCTGGGCGTAGCAGCAGGCACGTCTTGCTGTCGGTGGCGTCCTATGTGTGCTGATGTAGACCAGCACGGCCTCCTACTGCACTCCATGGCAGACAAATCTCCCGCTACCTTGCTGGTGGCTTTTCCTTTTCCAACAACCACGATAGCCCCTTTTTTCGTTGGTCCCCCCTCTACACACTACTCCGGTTCGCGCGAGCATTTACGTGCGCATGCAAACCTGCCTAGTACAACCTCGGAAAGACTTTCCTGCAGCTCGCACACACACGCATGACGATCCCTCACGGGGTCCCAGATCATGGCCTTTAGAAGTTTTTTCTGCTTTCAACCGCACTGAGACCGACGCATTTGGTCAGCCGGTTAGCGCGGTCGATGCCAACATTTACATTTACAAAAAAAGAAAAAAAAAACACACACACACATGGTCCTCTTCAGACAGTTTGAGGTCGAACAATGGCATCACCTCTCGCGCCGGTATGTCCACCCCCCCCTTTGCCTGGAAGACCTGCGCCTGAATACAATCTTTGCACAGGGCTTGAGAATATCCCCATGCCTCTCGGTAACATCGATGTCTGTTTTCGTTGAATACGTTCATGTCTCCTCCGATCAAGGCGTCTCGACCGCTTAGCGAACGACGCCGACTATCCCTGAACGTGCTACTCCGTTTTCTTAAAACTCACCCACGTCTCCTCCAATCTCGACTGCTTGAGCGAACAAAGCCGACCCTCCCTGATCGTGCTACTCTGATACGTCTACGTCTCCTTCAATCCCGCCTGCTTGGTGAACAACGCCGTCCCGCCCTGAACGTGCTACACCCACGCAGGTGGCCTACCGACGAGCCATACCACCCGTCGACGATGGCGGCGACGTTTCGCCGAGACCGACCGGGAGGCAAACCGCTCGTCGCGTGGCCGTACTGGTTGCGACGGGGGGGAGACCCCTGCAGGCACTCCCGCGCCAGGTGCTTCCCGCTCGCCCCCGTGCCGTCGACCACTCGTGGCCGGTGGCGGATCGATGCGTGGACATGCAACAGCAGCAGGCCTTTTACATGGGCGGCGAGGCCGCTGCGCATCAGCTACAGCAGCAGCAGCAGCAACAGCAGCAGCAACGGTGGGATATGCTGCAATAGTTGCGGTTTCGAGAGAGAGAGAGAGAGAGAGAGAGAGAGAGAGAGAGGGCGGGAGAGGGAAGGGAGGATGAGAGGTGTAACATGGAACGCACGCACAACGAGAACGGTCTTATTTTTGTGCTGCAAGGGAACCCTTCATTTTGTGGTCCATTGCTGTATCCGTAGCGTGATGCTGTGATGGTGCTGTGCCTTTTCCGGTGATGCCATCAATGTTCGCGTTCTCGAGGTCATCGTTGTTCTTGTGTTTCGTGTCACGGCTGAAGCACTTCTTCTTCCGATGTTGTATTTCTTCGTGGGTATCGACTATGTCGGGCAGGTATTGGTCTGTATTTACGCGCCATTAGCGGTTCCTCTCCCCCCCAAGTTTGTTTTTTTTGTCGCTTCTGTGCGTACAGTGTTGAGTGTTGTTTTTCAGTGCTCTGCCGGGCACGCCTCTCTTACACATGGGAGTTTTACCTGTCGTTCGTGTAATTTTCTGGTGTTGGTAGATTTGGCAGATTTGACCGCGAGAGCGGCCTCCTCCTTCCCCAATATGTTTGTTCTCTGGGTCGCGTGTACAACGTCTTAGGGCACCGGGAAAAGTTCGCTATTATTGTTTGTACCATGTGAGACGATTTGCTTTTTGTATTTTGTGTCTGGCGTTGCTTCGATGTCTGGACGTGCCTCTGGCGACACGGAGAAGGGAAACTTGACTTGATGTCATGTATAGTAGGAAAGATTCACGCCCACACGGTATTGTCTTTGTTCAGTATGCAAGGAACGTCACAAGTTCTCCGGTGCAATAGATATTATTGATGTGTTGCCCGTGATGTAGTCGGAGGTACCTAATGAGTACCACCACCACCGCCCCCGCCCACTCCCCCGTTTCTACCGTTTTGTCAAGTGGTGCTGTTTTCGATTGTACGATCTCTGGCTCGTTTCAGGCGCGTAGCAATATGCTTTTCTAGAGTTTTGCGCTCGACGAGTACTGGGTTTGTTTGCCTTCGCTTGTCTCCCGCCATGATCGACTGCTGTGCCAGTACATACGCACCCCTATATATCTGTAAACGCGAAAGCACCAAGGCATGCATACGCATGTTGTATCCCAAGAGAGTCCACCGTCGAGGGTACACGGCGCGAACATTATATTGTGGGATCCGTACATACAGTCGTCGGGGGGCGGAGATAATAAACGTCAATATCGGGTCGATTCTTGTTTCTTCACTGCTCTATAGTTATTTCTGATTGCTAGTTAGTGTAGAATCCTCCGCGGAGGTGTGTTTTACCCAAGTACATATATTTATTTTTCGTGAACGTTTCTCTCTTTTTCTTGGCGGCTATTTTCATGGCGGCTGCGGCGGGCCCGCACTGCTGTACAGCTGTTGATTGTATGGCATTCCTCCTCCTCTGTGATCCCGGCTGATGATATCTACTGTAGTTGTCGAGGACACACGAATTGCAGAAGGAATCAGGAACGGGGGGGAGCAACTGTAATCCAGATAGTTTATTGCATGACGACGGGGCGCTACATGAAAACTCACTTACTTTCATTTTCAAGTTCTTTGCACAAGTCTACCGTACCAGGTACGTATTATAGTAGATTTTCGTGGAAGAAATATTGCAATAGGTATCGTAGCTGCAGATAATTACAAGCAGAGCCAATTAATTACATCAAAACTTAAAACCCCCTTACCACGCACAGAAAATTCGGCGTTCTTGCGAAATTTCTGAAATGTAAGAGAAAGAGCGAACGACGCCTGCTGATTGGATGGTGCAGACAGTTCCATCCCTGGGTGCAAGTGCAAAACTGCCTTCCCACTTGAGCCGTCTCTTGTCTATAATCCCTATCAATTGTCCCCTCGATACGAGGGCACATTTGATAGGGTTTATAGACAGCAACTGGCGGGAGCGTGGTAAACGGGGAACGAAAAGGAGGTTTTCAAGATATTGCTCTAGAGGGAAAGCGAGACCTTCTAACTCAAGCCCTAGGTTGCTCGGTGCCTCCTATCAACGGTGGGCTAGGTACTTCTTCCGCGCTTGCCCCTGTAGCGCTTTCCACCCAAGGGTAGACAGACGCGGCGCAACTTCGCTGTTGAACCCGCGGCGTAATCGCCCCGCGATTCGACCCGTTCATTACCCTCATACTCCTCCATTGTACAAAGCATCCATACTAAATAGACTAGAGTCGTCCCTGTGTATTAGTGTTAGCGCGCGGCCTTCTTCTTTGTAGCTAGCCCGAGAGTCAAGTGCACGCAACGACCACTCACTACTGCTGTACTGCCGTAGACAAACGTAACTTCGTAATTGCGAACGAGACCAGAACAACAAACAACAGTCGGTTCTTCTAAAAAGAAACGGTACAATAATAATGATATAATGGTGTACGTATGGTATCTGGACCGAGCACTGGTTGTTGCGTGTTTTTGGCGTTTGTTTGTCGTCGTGTGTGTGCTGACTATACTACTACCATGACACGTACTTTTTTATTACTTATTGTAGAAGAAGCATTGCAGGAGTAGGGATTGCTGTTCAACATCAACATGAAACTGTTCCGATCTCTGCGCATCCATGGACGTACTGAACTACTGGTGGTTGGTCCGGCTGCCGCCGACACCTTCACTGCGGGAGTAAAAGTGCAGGTGCGGTCATCTTCTACATATATATCGATCGGTGTTGTGCGGATGATCACCCACCGACCGCGAATATTGTCATGGCAACGAATGAATGAACAACAATCCGTCGTGTGTGTCAACTACGGCGGTTACTCTAGAGATGTCTTGTCATGCGTGGAAATCAGTTGATTGTGAGAGGTTGTGTGTTGCAGAGAGGTCAGAGCGTGGATTCTCCATGATGTCGTGGGATGGATCATCATCCTCAGCTGCGCGGCGGGTAGTTTCACACCACAGAGAGCACGCGGACAAATGGATCGGGAGACCGGGAGATTGATCATCGGGCGGCAGAACCCATTTTTCTACTAGAACCCTTTTGCCTGCCCAAAACACCCCGTACGGCGCGATTCAGACATTTCTCCGAAAATAATCGTTGGCTGTATTTTGAGACGGTAGCCGCCGCTTGCCCATTAAAATCGAACAGAGCGGTCCGGAGAACGACAGACAGAGCGGTCTGGGGAACGCACTGCAATTCCCTTCGTTTTGAATATGCTGATCATCAGTGGTGAGAAAGGTAGCCGATGCATGCGATGGGTTCGCTTCCAGTATTATAGGTCTGAAAGCCGATTTTATCTCCAGGTCAACCCTTTCGTCAAACGGATGTCCCATGACGCCAAGCCTTTGACCATCGCTATTTTTCGCTATTTTTCGAGGCGCGCAACGACCCGACTAATATATATTCTGAAAACAGCTGACAAGTATTCTGAAATAGCTCTCAGGTGCCACGTCACCCCAAAGTTTTATACCGCTGCACTTGTGCATGTAGATGATATCACGCCCGAACTGCAACGAAATAGCCCGCAGGCCAACAGAAAAGTGATCTTGCGCATCGACCCTTGCACCCTTTGCCGCCGCCGTCTTGAACTTTGCGTGCTTTTAGCCAGGTTCATGATCAGTCGGCTGCTGTGCTCCTCTCTTGCCCCCTGAGTCACCATGCAGCACAGCGAAATTCAAATTTACTCATCTCCCTGCTGCATGTTTGCTGCGCATGTGAGCAAGTAGCTAATTCTCATTTTCCTGAGTACCACCGATGCAATGGTTGAAGGTTGAGGTGTCCTCTTTTATCTTTCATAAGAACGCGGAGGGAAAATATTTTGCTCTTTCAGTTCCGAACTGGTAGAAAACTACACGGTATTCGGTATCCTGCTCTGCGGGGGGCGGCTGGTGCGCCACACTGGTGTAACTTATACCCCTTGCACCCAACTGCTGTGCCCGTTTCGATCACGCGCACCATACACACACCAAACGGCAGCACTGCAAATCTCGATCCTCCCCAGCAAGAGTGGCACCCGAGAGAGTCATCCGCATCAGGTTTCTCTCGGCACAACCATCCAACTTCTATCGTCCAGACGAAAGAAGACACCAAGCCGCAACCGCCCGCCTGCGCCTGTTGTGTGTGGCCTGCTGTGTGCACCCAAGCTCAATCATAACATGGCTACACCATCTTCAGACACGCCATCCAGCTCGCCCACAGGTGGCGCTGGAAGCATGCGGCCGGTTCGGCGGAAGCAAAGGGGCTGGGTGTTTAAGATTGATGGCATCGCGAACCATGGTGAGACTGCTGCGGCTGTTGGCTGCTGCCGAAGCCTCATGATGTTGTGTGCACATCGACAAAAAACTTGCATCAAAACAGGTTTGAAACGAACATGATCGCCTTCTGTGTAACGACGTAGATAACTCCGGAGATTAGATGTGAAGATCCTATCGACAGGTGACTTTCCTGACCACCACCACCTCCAACCGCTGCGACCACTGCGCTCTCTTATCCCCTCACGGACTCTTGCCTCTTGCGTCGTGCCCCTTTGCCGTCGGCATCATCGTCAGAGATGACGGAAGAGGACCTGTTTTTCGCCGTCCGTGAGAGGTACACGACCGTCAAACGTCTGGCCCTCAAGCACGCTGGCCCAGGACCAGCATCAGAACAAGCGGCTGAACCTGCATCAAAAAGCACACATGATCAAGTCGGGTTCCAGGCAGCGGCAGCTGGCGGCGTCCTGGTCGAAATTCAGTTCGCAGGCCCCCAGCCCAGCGAGGGTTGCGGCGCGCTCCTGTGCCACCTTCTTCGTGGCACCTCCGTGGAAGCCAGGCCCGTGGAGCTACCGCGCGGCCGCAAGAAAAATGCCGCTGCTAGATCCGATTCTGGTGCCGCGGCTGCTGACGGTCATCTATTTTCAGGTGCGCTGCTGCTGCTGCTGCGGCAAGGAGTATATATCTGTTGGTGATGTTCATCTCACCCCTGCTCCTACTGTCTGGCACCAGTAGTTGCTAGGCCGTGTGTGTGTGTGCTTTCGAACTTCAGTAGAGCAGTACGTTATGCTGCTGATGCGTTATGCCAACGCGACGTTTTCCTAAAGTGAGAGGACGAGTTTAGATCCTGCAACGGGCAACGTGCGAGTAAAGGTGGTAGCTGGATGGCAGTTCGCTTATTGGGCAGTTCGCGCCAGCGTGGAAGTATTTGCCAGCCTACAAACTGCTGCTGGTCTGTGATCTGCTGGTATACTTCAGCCGTCTCGAGCCCCAAAAGGTTGAAGACACGCCCGCGAAACACACTCTCGGATGGTCTGTACTTGTTTGTTTTGTGAATCTTTCTCAGAGCTGACGGCTGTGTGTGGTGCGATCCCGTCTCATTACCACAGAGAGAGAGAGTGTGTGTGAAAGAAAGGGAAGATGGACCTATAATCTACCGCAGCAGATACAAAGTGCCGTGCGGGAGGAGAGGACGAAAAGTCTCAATAAATAATTATGCATGCAGAATAAACAAAAAATGCACGCGGTGGATGGACGTTGTGGAGACGTTGTACCGTTATTATCATCGTATCTCACACGCAGTAGCAGTCTGCTACTACTGTAGTCTAGCTGGTACAACATGTTTCTCGAGGAAGATATGCATACGTACGTGGTCATATGTTGTTGTACCTGGGTCCTTCGCCCATAGTTGAACCCTTGTGTATTGATTCAAACTTGGTAAACATTTGTTGAGTAGGAATACGTAGTTTTAGTTGGCGATTGGCAGTACAGCAGTAGACTTGTTGAACCGTAAAGAAAAGTTGCCCCCTGTGTGAAAAAAAGTCTGTTGAAATGATTTAATTGGTGTTTTCGCTTGCGATTTCTCCGACCCTCACCCACTGCCGGGCGTTGGGTTGCACGCTATCATCGCGAATCGATCAATGAGACACACGCACACACCAGCGAGATCCTACGGTTTGTCTGTCGGTCTCACAACATGCCTTGTCGCGAGGCTCCACACCTGCTGTGCGTACTCTAGTCAGTGTGGCAGCGGACACAGAAAATAATGGAAGTGTGTGTGGCTTTTTGGGAAAAGGTAAATCATCAGCCAAAACGTCAGTCAAACCACCAGCAAAGGAAAACCGTTGTACGGTCGCGATGGTTGGTACAGGCCCGGCGAGATGGCACAGGCCGAAGAGATCGCCCCCCCCCGCGCGCGCGTTTTTGTTCGATAATAAAGCCAGTGGGTTTTTGCACAGGGATCAGAGATGTGGCACAGGACGGAGAGAGAGGAGGTCGCACCCCCGTGCGACAAAAGAAACAGTTTTAGATATTAACAGGTTGATCGCACACACGCCTACATACAGCAGTACTTTCGCATCCTCACGGCATATTCCACAGCATAGACGATGCTGTGTATGGGACAATGGCATAGCCGCTGACGGCACGGCCTGTGACCACGGAAGGATGCGTTTTAGTTGGACCAGCACGGATACAGAAGATACCGAGCAGACAGGTTTTTCATTGTGCATTGTCTCCACCGAAAACTAAAATCCAGACATACAACGGTACATGTACAGCTTTTTCAAGCACTCTTTTACGTGCTTACCTATCTAGACTGTGATACCATCTGTATTTCTCAGACGGGATGGGGTGTACTACAGTAGGTGCAGCTCTATTGAGACCAGCACCCCCTTTTCCAATGGTACGCACAGACACACGAAGACATGTATTTTGCTTTCTGACAAATGCCGGTTGCAGACATTGTTGTCGTCTACTCAGGTGAGTCTTCGTCTACGGGTAGGTGCGCATGTGTACGTATTTTTAGTCATTCCTCATGAAAATCATCGGTGTGTCCCAACGATTGTAAACACGATCAACGTACGGTCATGGTGGTCGATGCTACTCTTTCAAGCTATGTAACGGCGCTTGTGGCAAAATCACCGTCCCTTGTCGGATGTCAACGGTTCGCCCAAGCGGCGCGCCGTATGACCTGTAGCTCGACGGACACCCACCGCTCGTTCTCCGAATCAACTCATCTATCGACAACGCTGACCTTCGCGGCGCCACCCCCTCCCCGGTGTACGTCAAACGGGGGCAGGGTATGGGGGTAGCATGCTGCTGCCACCGCACCAGGGGTTTGATGGCCAAGGTCTGCCTTTCCCCGGGATGCATCATCCGCCCGGGGGTCACCCGTCCTACTCTGGGTCGGGCGAAGGCCACCACCCGCTGTCCTCGACGGGCCATGGCTTCGGCGGCGGCGGCGGCGGCGGCATGGCCGAGGAGCGCAGGCTGCCGATAGAGGGGGTGGTGGTCGCGCTGGCCCGCAAGGTGGGTGGTACGCGCCGCTTCCGGCGTTGGTAAGTAGCGCTTCTCGTCGCGTTGCTCACGCGTGATTCCGTTGCCCCTCGTCGTGTGGTAAGAACGCGCAGCTCGTATGTTTTCTTTTCCCGCCACTGACGGGGGCTGTTTCATACGCAGAACGGGGCCGGAGACATGAAACGTCAAAATCGGGTCGAGATTCGGTTTCTTGTTTCATCGCCGCTATGTATCGAAGCAAGATGTCGGTTGTGCCCGTGCGCCGCGGATACTGGGGTCGCAGGAACGGCATGCCGTAACGGTCTCGTAGAGGAACAGCTTGTCATATAGATTTAGTATAGGATCCACCGCTGAGCTGTGTTTCATAACCCTATTTTCATATCTTTTGTGATAATTTGAGCCTCTGTTTCTTAACTATTAATGGATACTTCGAAGTATATCTTGACTGCGGGCCCGTTCTGCAGCCCTGCTGCCGTGCCCCCGCCCCGGCTACATCCTCCCTCTGGTGTTGAACGGTAGCAGGAGCGACCCGTGCACAACGCAAGCAAGCCTCCTTCCCCGTCCTCCTCCAAGTGCTCGGTGGACACGCGACGTACACCACAAAGCATGAATACTCTATTCTGGAGTTGTAGGGTCCACGCGAATGACTCACATACACGCTGCGACCTGATGGATCCCTCGATCGCACCCCCCGACATCTCTCGTTCCCAGCCTTTCCCAAGCCCCCACGCTCCCCGGCCTTGTATTTCCGCGGCATGACTCTTGAACACCACAACCCCGACGACGATCCCGCGGCTACAGGAATGTGACTTCGAAGGTCGCCCGCTTCCCGGGGGCGGCAGCGGCATGACTCCAAGCAGCACTGTCTCCTCGAACGGCCGCGATACCCACGTCGTGTTCACGGGGCTAAACGACACCGGCCATGACCCCCGGGGCCTGCGCGTCACGGTGATCTTCGGAGTCGATGCTGTGCACCAGATTGCCTGCGTCACGAGCCCTATCCAGGTGGGTTGAGGCGTCTTGTACAGTAATGGTGGTGTAGTGACAGACGAAAATCGCCGCGTTGTATCGGGAGCCTGCTGGGCGGGTGGTATGCGTGCGCCTCTAGTCTATATTGCTTGAGCGTTCGGGGGGAGGTCCCTGAATAGGGCTAGGCTGTTGTGCCAAGGAATTATCACCGCGATATATGCATCGAGAACCGCGCTACTGGGGACCGCGACATATCGGGACCAGTCCATAGGCCGAACGCTTGATAGTGACCGCATCTCGGCTGTCTCACGCGCCTAGGCCGTTTCTGTTGGGCCTCGACTGGCGAGACTCAGAAACGATACAGTCGTGCTGTGCCCCCGACCCCCCAACCTTAATGTCGTGCCTGCCTTTCTGTTGTGTGTCTTTGGTCCCTTCTCCAGGTCGCAGCCGATGGTCGGGCGTACTCTCGGGTGTTTTACCCCAGCCTGGAAGAGGTCTGGCCGGAGCTGTACTACACGGTTGACGTTCGAGCGGTTGAGGTGCGGTGGGAGGGCCTCGCACATCCCCCGCGTATCGCGTCTGTTGCTTCTCCCGACTTTGACGTCGACCCATTTAGGGTCAGATATCACAAGCACGCAAGAAAAAACGTAACACCTCCCCAGCAAAAGACATCCCCAACACCGACGGATGGCAGACGTATATCTTGATCTCAGCTATCGGTGCCTTCCGCCAATGAGTGTCCTCCTCTGTCGGTCTCTCCGATGTTCGAAAAAAAAAGACATCCCCGTAGCCATTGCATGGGAGTTGAAGCCAAGCCGTGGCGCTGTTGAGAGATCTCTCGCCCGCGAGTGCATAACAAGAAGCGGGTTCTGAGCATTTACGAGGGGTTGTTGGCACCTGGCTCCCGTAAATATTTGAGGACAAGCACCGCCCACCTATGCTTCCATTTTGAACCCCGAACCTTTCCCGAAGTGTTAGCGACTCCCGAGGAAGTGGTAGCGTTACTCCCGCGCCCAAAAAATAGATCGGTTGGGAAATCAGGTCTAGCCTCCAGCGTCCGTCCGCACCTTCGCCCCCTACCCGACCTTAACGGTGTTAGGTTGCTCTGTTTCATTCCCAGGTCGACGTTGCCGTCGAAGTTCTCTCCGACGATGGTCGCGAGTTCCGGTACGTGGGCCCCCACCTCAAGGTAAGACGTGTGGGCAGGAAACTCGGGCGTGTCCCTTTGGTGAGCGATTGTTCGGATGAATGGATGATGTTGGCCGGCTGTCGGCGTGGCTACTTTAATTATTGTCCGTGCGGTCATGTGATGCGCTCGGCAAGGCACGAGGCAGGTTGGAATATAATCATGTCAAAGTCCAAGAGAGTTGGTTGCGGTAGAGGGGGGGCGTGCTCTTGTTTTGAATGCCTTAGCGGTTAGACCATTCACCACGCGTCGTCGAGAGGACGGAGCGTTGTTCCCACAAGACCGATCACCGACGGCCAATCGTTCCTGCCCCTTGCGGTGGGGTGGGGGGGAGGGTGTACTCATAGTCGTGCATGCCGTAGTCGTTAGAACATTGACCTCGCATCCCTACAAAGCCGGGACGGAGCACGCCGGGTTCTCACCGGACCAGGCTCTCACGTCACCAAGCGCGAAGCGCCGTGAGGTATTTGGCGAGTCATGAAGGGTGCGCTGCATCCTGCTAGGGGTGTTCGGCATCTTGTGCTTACTTCCTTGCGTACGGATGACACTTGCGTATGACTTAATTTATTTTCTGGTGCTTTCACTTCCATAGACAGTTGTAAGCACTGTGCAACTGCCTCGAGGGTGTTTGACCAATTTAACACAACGTGGTGCGATAATCCCCTTTGCACTGAGTGAGGGTTCTCGACCCCGCACAACATAATCTACCCGACCACCATTCATGGTGAACGAAACAAAAACAAAGCGAAGGCAAAAAAAACGGTAACCTGGTTGCCGAGCTCACGAAGTGATCGGCTTGTTCTACAATATCGCTGCCTAGCGACGAGAACTCAACCCCGATGGCAAACATCGGGGAGGGGGATGGCAAACATCGAGGGGGGGGGGGGGGGTGAAGTATTTAGGGAAGAAAAGGGGATCGTTGAGGAGGACATGGAGAACCGCAGTTGGAAACGATTGTCTTGTACGTTCATGATTGTTTAGGCTAGAAAGTGTTGTGTAAAAAAAGAAAACTCGCTACATATCGTACACGAGGAGAAAAGATGGTAGCCGCACAAACACCAGAAATGGATGAAGGTGTAAGAGAGGCAAGATCGCCGACAGGAGAACACAAGACAGACCACAACGAGCGCCCAAAAAGGACGCTGGCAGTGTCCCGCGTTTGGAACTACAGTAGCTGTATTTACACCTAAAGTTCTTGCTTGGTGCACGACCACGAAAGACAAGCAATAAATGCCCCCATTCCTTCCTTCCCTCCCAACTCCCCCGGACACGTACGAACAACAGGTGGGATACACACGCATCACGCCCCCCTCCGGCGCCATGGGAATGATTCCGGCGGCCTTTTCGGCATCGCGCGGAAACCCGTCCGCAGGTATGGGGCAGCCCGGTTTCCCTGGGGGCGCCGCCTCTGCGGAGCAGCAGCAGCAATGGCAGCAGCAGCAGTGGCAGCAGCAGCAGTGGCAGCAGCAGCAGCAACAGCAGCAGTCATGGTGGCAGCAGCAACAGCAGCAACGAGGCCTCTAACACCCCCTTCGCAAGGTGAACCCTGGTCGGTGGAATACGGGACTTAGTCCCTCACGTGGGTACCCCATATTTCCCTTCCCGTTTGGGACTTCACGATTGGCCGTGGTGTCGTGGTGTCTGTGACTCACTGTAGGCGTTGTGGTGTCGGTTTATTAGTGGGGTCACCACCAAACCCCGTTGCATCCCTTGGATGGATGTGTCCCTTGGAGTTGTAACCGCCGGAGGATTTCTTCTCCAGGCACTCACCGTATTTTTTTCTCCTCTTGGTGATTTTTACGTGCATGTATTACGCTGTGTGTTCCTGTAGCGATGCGGCTGGCTCGCGTCTTTTTTACGTGATAGCCATCATCGCCCGCTCGGTTATTTTATCCTTGACTGAAGTCTGTTCTGTGTCACTATTGGGTTTGCGGCTGTGGCGCCCCTCGCACGAACAGCTTACATGTTGTTGGTCTTTCGCTCGAAAGCGACCACTGCGGCCTCCCCCTCCCCCGTAAAATAGTGCGTTGGTCGTGTCGCTATTGCTCTTGGGGAGCGAGCGATCCCAGCACTAGCGATCTGGCACCAACTCACAGGGTTTGTTGATCAATGTGCATCCGTTTGTTTTATGCAACGTGTATGTTTTGCTTGGTAAGGACGGAAAGGAGCGTTTCAGTCGCTCTCAGACCCGGTATGAGTGAGTTCGCCTTTATTTGTGTTTCGCCCCCCGCGGTTGTTTGTCGCCGGTATGGGGAACCTTTCGAACTTCGCTGTATGTTTCCTCTGCTCTCGTTGTCCCACCATCGTGACCAGCTTCCCCCCTCCATACAAGCTGTTCGAAGTCCTAGGCTTGTTGTATTAGAAACCGTCTTGAGTCTCGTCTGGTGTTAATGAGAAGGCGAGCATGTGGTTCGGCGTAGTGTCTGGATCTTTGGAAGCCGCAGATGAGTCCTACTGTTCTCGCTACTGTCCTGTGCACGGTATTGTGTTTTCTTAAAGATGGTACTGCAATATGACACGCTTGGATCACCCGTAACCATCGGTACAAGAGATGGATGTTCTTGGGTCAGTTGTACGTATCCCTTACGCTTTTTCTGGTGTTTTAAGTACCATCATCTTGTTTTGAAATTTTACATGTGCATTGGTTTGTGTCGTACATTGCTGTGACCCGTCGCACCGTTTGTTCTGGTACTCTTTTTTAGCCTTTTTTTTTGTGTTTTTTTTGTGGTGGTGGTGGTGGTGGTGGTACGTCGCGTACGCATACTTGAATCGATAGGTGTCGTCTAATAACTAGGTTTGATCGGTTGCATGTACGCGTGGTGCTGGCGGCCTTTCGTTCCACCCTGTTTTTTTCTAGTGTTCTTTTTGTAAAAATGGCGGGATGTTGTGGCCTCCCCCTCTGTTCTATTTATCGAATTATTGTTGCTTGCTATTTTTTCCTTGGTTTCTTGCTCGGCTACATCGGCAAACCTGCCCCCGGCCCCTTATTGTGTCTCGGGAAGATAGTCGTTAGCCTTTGTAAGCTTCTTGTCATTTCACGCGAACCGTTTCATTTGTTCCGATAAGGAGGAGTGACGACTGCGCACGGAAATAAGTGATGTACACAAGGGCAAGAGGTTAGATATTTGATGAGTCTCAGGAAGCCACATTGAAGGCAGGAAGTCATCGACGTGTCCAGCATGTTTGCAGCGACTGTATACTATACTGGATTCATTCTGCGGGGCTCCGGATTGGCTTTCTTCAGCTGAGAGAGAGGCAAGGCCATGGGCTAGGTGTGAACTACCGTACGAGGGGCGTACGTAGAAGAGCTGGCATTTCAGACGGCTACTGCCGGCGGGGGGAGGAAGGACCGGAGAGTGTGTTGGAGTTCGAATAGGTATAATATTTTCTGTGGCGAAGAGGATGACTGGGTTCGCGCGTGAGCGTGCGCATGCAGGCAGTGCAAGTCAGATCTCGCAACGTCGGCGCATCAGCGCTAGGAGGATCACAGGGGTATCTAGATATGCGCGAGTAAAAAAAAAGCCAGTGCTGTTTCCTTTCTGTCGGACCAGTTGTTCCTGGAGCAAAGTATGTAGCGTTTCCCGTGTGTGTCTTAGGCGCTCCGCGCGATGCGGGGGGACGGAACGACCGCGTCCTTGTGGTGGTTTGAGCTGCTCCCGGTGTATCGGCTATTCGGCCGGGGCCGCTGATGGGGGTCTGTCCGAGTAGGAATCGTACGATATCATGGGTCCGACATGCGTGGCACGAGGCGCTAGGCGCCGGTGGGGAGGGGGGGGGGCGTGTGTCTGTCGGTAGAGTTTGGGTGCCTGTCGTAACCTCTCCTTGTCTGAGAGCGCTTATCCCTTTCGGTGCGGTACAAGTAACGAGGACGCTAAGGTGTAGGGATGCTCGTAAGGCTATTATTGTCCGGTTGGTGAACCCCGAAACAGGCCGGCCTGCAATCGTGGAAGGAAGCAACGACGACGCTGGCCGCAGGGGAGAGATATCGGATAGAATAATAGTAGTAGTGCAGGGAGAGGGCAGATGGACGGAAGATCCGGGCACGTTCAAGGTATATAACCGGAATATATATGGAATACGTAGACATGGTGCCCCTCAAACTAGCGAAGGGACGGGAGACGACGGCAAAGAAGGGTCGGGAAATCACCAAGTTAGACAGGCAACAAGAAGCCGTCTCGCTAACTCTCGATTTTGGTGGATGTCGATGGAAATAGTATCATTGGGGTCTCAGTATGTTGGGACGGCAATGTAGGGGCCCGGTTAGTCGACGTGGTAGTGAAGCTTGGATTCTGAGTGAGAAAAGAGGGAAGCGGCCGGTGTCGCACCCTTCGTTGTTACCTTCCAGACTTCGCAGATAAACGTACCCGGGCAGAACATGCAGGGCCGCCCAAGTCACGTCTCACATCGCACGCGCAGCAGTGCTTGGAGTAGCACAGGGATAGATGGACGTACGAGTAGACAACAACGCTGGTTGCTGTCGGACCAGTTGTTTCTCGAGCTAGTGTTGTCTTTCTTCCCATACATTCCCACCCATTCCACCATTTTGTTAATCCAAAATGTGCGTGGGGTGGGGAAGTCACGATAACTGGGGTACGAGTACCACGTAGTACTCCCTTGATTACATGTGGAGTGCTATTTTCGATGATGGACTGGTGGTACTAAGAGGGCCTGCTGGTTGGTAGAGTACCATTGGGGGGTCTCGGTATATTGAGACGACAGTTGTTGTGCCCCGGCCAGTTGATATGGAAGGGAAAAAAACTTTGGTGCTGGCTATGAAACGAGGGAAGCAGTGACCGGTGTCGCGCCGCTGTGTTACCTTCCAGACTTCGAAGAAAGTAGCAGCAAATATGACATCATTGTTTTCAATATCGGAGAGATGATTGTTTTCAACATCGGAGAGAATGACCCCATGAATGGATGTCTTGCGTGAACAAGAAGAGCAACGAACGGATGTTTATTTGAGGGTTACCTGTGGCCTTTGGTCGTCAGCTGTAACCTCGGGTCAGCGACGAGTGACCCGCAAAAATAGTGCCTGCGTTCGCTCGAACGGTCCCGAGAGCGGTCCCGACGGGCATTCATCATTCGGTCTGGTTGAGTAGCGATACCGATCTTGTCGAACGAATCCACTGTACAATGCCACAAGTCTCTTGGCCCTCGTCTGTCCACACTGATATCCTAGTTATATCTGGACCCAAGAAGAGCATACTGCTGCTGTAGTACCGGGTAGACTGGGGAATAAGCGTCACAACAACAAACAACAGTAGTAGTAGCGCACCCAGCGTGTGCCAGTCAGTCCGCGTTTGATCCTGGAGCGACAATCTCCTTGATTGGTCAACAGGGTCCATGGCAATCATGCCACCTCGCGGGCAACCGTTACCCGTAACATCAACGTCTGCGCGGGCCATGTGTGAGGGGCGAGCAGGTGGACTACAGCAGTTGGCTTTGAATACAGCGGCGAACGATTTTGACAAAGCTGAAAGTTGACAAGTTGCAAGGAGAGTTTTTTTGCCCACCGTACGTGAAAGATGGGGACGCTGAGGGATTTTGAGCCTTATCCGTCTCGCTGTTTCTTAGAAAATACACACACAATCACAGAAGGGTTGTGTTGAAGATAATAGCCCGTCACTTCAGTACGCCGTGTGGGGCGTAGATGTGCTACATGAGCGGCAGGTGCGACAATAACATCCAACAACAGCGGAAGTCTAATAAAAATCAGAATAATACAATTGTAGGTTTCCGCCATGCATGCAGTACCTGGCACTTTTTTTTTTCTCCCGTGTACCTGGCACTCTCTTTGTTCCTTTCTCCACCACACCTCGCAGGATTGAGCCTGAGTTCTAGCCCTCAGGAATTCTCTTCTACCCGCGGGTATATACCACAAACGTGCGGTCGTGGTCGACGAACGTACACGCTTGACGGCTGCAGGCTACAACAACTGACCAACCAACCTTTGCGTCGCCACAGCCCCCGTGTGGGCAAACACGCAGCAAGCGTTTATGTATGCCACCGATTCAACGGCTGAAGGGCACCCACCTGACTTCAAGCCCTAGGACAATGATGCTCCTACAGCGGTTATTTTTACGTGGGATGCCATCACACAACACGCACCCATTTCGCTGGGTTGCGCTGCCGATCGACCGGTAAAGATTTCGGCTGCGGCACAATCAATCTGTAGTAGCGCTGACGTGATCTGCGGAGATGTGTTTCTGTTGTTAGAAAAACAGAGATGCGCTGCGGCGTAGCAGATGAGGTGGTGCAACACTACTGCAGTCATACCACTGGGTGGACACTTGTTTCAGTGGCGGCCCGGGACCGACTGGACTTTTGTTTTGTGGTCCGAGGCAATATCAGCGAGGGCAGGCACAGGCTGACTTACACTTACTTGTTTACGTCGGGGGGTCACGCAGCTGGGCCTCTTGGGGGTGTATAGAATGCAGGCCGACCCGGCCGACAACGCCTAGCCCGGCCGGGGTTACCGGTTGGGGCACACAGGCGGCGGAGCCCTATCGCAACTGGCCGCCGGCGAAGCTATGGTGAGTCGATGGATGTGTGGGTGCTTGTCTCATTTCCCCTTATAACCCCATTGTGGGTTCAGCTCCAGTTGGCGGGCATTTTCAACACAGCCGCGGCCAAATGCTCTCCTCTCCCCCCGCTGTCTCCCTCCGCCCTTGCCCTGAACTTGCATAGCTGGTGATATGTGCAGCTTCGCGAGACAGCAGTCGACAGAGAGCTCGTTTCTTCTCGGGGTGGGGCACGTACACCTAGAGACAACGATGATTTCACCCGTGATGCCAACAACATGCTTGTCCATCTTTTGCACGCATCGTGGCTTTGGGCACCAACCAAGGAACGTTCTTCGTACCGCGCGCATCGACCTCCGAACATCACCATACTGCTACTGTAGTAGTTCATTTTTGGGCGCTAGGCATTTGCGTATGGTGTTGGGGATTTATCTGGAAGCTACCCCTGTTTTTAGCCGGGCCTCTGCCTCCCGCACATGACGGGAACAGCGCCGTTGCGCGTCACCTATGGTCAGCGCGAAACCATTTTTTGCATCTATTTTGCGTCCCATACGGCGGTAGGCTGCAAAAGATACTTCCCCCCCCGCCCCCCGCCCCCCCCCCGGATATCTTTGTCAGCACTTGATGATTCTGCAGCTAAGACAGCTTCGGCGTCGGAGCGTTATCTCGTCGAGAGCTTGCCTGAAACATGTCCTTCTAGTTTGGCATGGCATATTCTTCGTGTGGTGGAGACAACGAGTCTTCATTATTGGTCCAGGGGGTGTCATGTCTATTTGCCCCCTAGGTGGCACTGCCACTACTGCTGAACAGCACACGTGACGCTGGACATATATTCATTGTGTTGTTTCTCTGTTATGTAGTTTTTTGCAAGTTCTTGCATCACCCCTTGCCGCGGTGCTCTCTTCACCCCACTCCGGAGGGATGCCTTTACCACTTGTACTTTTGTAAATCGGTCCAAATAGGGGATGTGACTCCTCACGCCTACAGCACCTGGCAGGAGGTCGTTCATATTTTATATCCTGCGTTTGCGAAGTGGCTCTTGCCCGTCCATATGGACGGAGGCAAGTGGGAGCGGACCGACACTGCGTACCGTGCAGACGAATGCATCACAATAAGTGAGCGATCGATTTCTAGACCTCGGTCGCCTTGCAGCCAAAGGCTATGTGTTTCAGCAGTATGTATTGTACCAGTGAGTAACAGAATTTGCCTTTTTTGAGAAAATATCTCGTTTCGAGAGAGATCCTTCCTTACAAATGACGGTCGGGTTTGGATAGCACCCTCTTTTTAAGAAAGTTCATAACCTTAACACAAAAGACTACCCGATCGAGATATAATGACCACAGCAGTAGTGGAGTGGGATATGTTGAAGTCTTTGAAGCGAGTGGGAGAAAAACAAGCTGGATACCGGGCTTATTTTGAACTATTTCAGCCTATGTACACAGGCCCTGAGTTGTTCCGGTGATGACAACTGTTGCTACTTATAATAATCACAAAGCATCTGTGATGTAAGACATTATTCCCTTTTAGTTGCGGAACAATGGACTCTCTTGATACAATAGATCGCAATCCTGTGCATTCTCCCACACGTTTACGACGGTATGCACCGCTGTAGTCTAAGTTCCGAAGGCGCGAAATATCTTCTGTTGAGGGTATCCTAGCTCCCGCTGGAACCACGTGCTGCCAATCGTGCCACTACAAGTTCTCCCGACGGCTTGTGTGCTTTTCGCCACCTTGCTCCAAAAGCGTGCGATGGCCGCTTTGTCTCTTGGGGGCCTCGGCGACCATCTCATGCGCTTTTCAGGCACAGGCATCGTTGACGGGAAAGCTCGCTGTCTCGAACGCATGTCGTTCTCGCTAGACACTGGCAAGCCCCCATGCTGAAAAATGTACATAGTCTAATCTCTCTCCGGCCTTGGTGTGAAGGGTGGGGTGTATTTCGCCGTCAATTTGATTTGCGGCGCTCCTGAAACGCTTTCCTGCATTGCTCATGTACCCATGCCCGTAAAATCGTATGTGCCACAAGCAAGCGTGACCAACGGCAGACAGCAGTGGATCGCATTTCCTGTCCTAGTGCTCCCCGAAAGACTCTTTCAACCAATCGCCGCACCATGCCCTTCACCGGCGCTTCTTCTATCAACAAGAGGTCGGGCTCTCCAACCACAACAACGTCCACCCCATGGTTGACATGGTTTAACATGGGTTTTTGGGGGCGATACCTTGCAGCAGTAAAGCAGTCGTCTAATAGTGAGAGGACGACCGAACCAACACCACCAGATGGGTTTTGGCCACCAAAGGCCAATACGTACGAGGGAATGCTGCAAGCTGTCTTTCGTGGAATCTGGCAGAACACGACATGCATGTCCATGGGTTAAAATGTCCAAGCCAACCAATAACCTTGCCCCCCTCCCCGTTTGGGAGACGAAGGGGCACGGGATGAATTCCAGAAGGGACTGGCTGGTAGTGTCGAACCCTTGAGGACACTGCTGAGAAGCGTCGAATACGGACAGGTAGACGTACAAGCAGCAGGGGACAGGGTGATGAAGGACGGGAGTCCATAGTGAACACAACGGTAGAGGGAGTAGTGGGAAAGAAGGTGGTACGGTGTGGGGTATCGGTTAAGTGGTGGGATGACGAGCTGAAAGAAGAAATAGGGGAACGTAGAGAAGTCTTCAAGAGTACCTGGGTGAGGGGTCTGAGGAGAGTTGGGAAAAGTACAGGGCCAAGAGGAAACAGGTAAGGGACTATATAGTGAAAAAGAAGAAAAAGTGCATTTGGGACGAAGTAGTGCAGAAGGCCAACGGGCGCCGGGAGGGGAACGCCAAGCAGATGTGGGAAGGGATTAGTGGGATGGTAAATAAGACCGCTCAAGGGGGGGATACAGGGGTAGCAACTTTGCGAGGTGTAAACGGAGGACTAGTCAGCAATGGGAAGGGAAAAAGGGAAGTTCTTACAAGAGGCTTCGAGTACCTTCGGAGAATTAAGCTTTTGACCAAGTGTTTAAGAAGGAGGTGGACGCATGGGCCCAGAAAGAAGAAGAGACATCGAAGGCAGACGGTGGGAACGTAGAACTAGAAAAGGAGTTCAATAAGGACGAGGTTGAGGCGTGTGTGAACAAGCTGCAGTGCCACAAAGCAGCAGGGGCGGATGGGATAGTCAACGAGTTCATGAAGTTTGGGGGGAAGGGGATGATCCAGCTGATGGTACTGCTGTACAACTGGGTGTGGAAAAATGAGTATGCTCCAAGTAGATGGAGGGAAGGAGTGGTTGTGAACTTGTTTAAGAAAGGAGACAAGACTGACCCAGGAAACTACAGGGGTATCACACTGTTGAACACAGTAGGAAAAGTGTTCTGTAAGCTGCTGAACGATAGGATAGTGGGAGTATTGGAGAAGGAACGTAGCATTAGTGAGGGCCAGGCAGGTTTCCGACAGAAGAGGGGGTGCGTATACCACGCATTCATGGTAGGGAGAATCATCCAAGGTAGAAAGAGGGCGGGAAAGCCGACGTACTGCTTCTTCCTGGACGTGAAAAAGGCATACGATACCGTATGGAGAAATGGGCTGTGGAAACCATTGTCCAAGTACGGGATCGAGGGGAAAATGTGGAGAGTGCTGAAGAAGATGACAGAGTGTACGAAAAGCGCCGTCATGCTAGACGGAGAACTGTCTAAATTCTTCGACATTGAGCAGGGGGTCCCACAAGGTTGCACGCTGTCCCCGACATTGTTCCAGGTGTTCATCAACGATCTGTTGGAAGTCGTAGAGGCAGTCCGGAAGGGAGTAAAAGTAGGGGACACGGAAACTTCGGTGTCAGGAATGCTGTTTGCGGATGATTTTGTTGGTATGTCGGACACCCCTGAGGGACTGCAACTGCAAATTGACGCGGCGAAGAATTTTACTGATAAGTGGAGATTGTCTGCCAACGTTAAGAAGAGTGCCGTCATGGTGTGCAACGAGGACAGGGAGGAACCAGTAGAACATAGATGGAAATGGGGGATCGAGGAGATTGCAGTAGTGGACCAGTACACATACCTCGGAGTAGAGATCGCAAAAGACTGCTCGTGGAATGCACACATGTCCAAGGTAGCGGAAAAGGGCAAAGCACACATGTCCAAGGTAGGAAGTGGTTTGAAAATGGCGGGAAGGGACATCGTTTGGACAGACAGACTAGGGAAGACATTTTTGAGCCACCTTTGGCAAAGTAGGAAGGAACGATTGGCCATCGGTGATCGGTCCTGTGGGAACAATGCTCCGTCCTCTGGAGGACGCGTGGTCAATGGTCAAACCGCCAAGGCACGCAAAACATAAGAGTACGCCCCCCCCCCCCCCCCTTCCTCTTCTCCTACGTCCCCCTCTTCTTCTTCAAGCTTCTCCACTCTGCGC
>FN649746.1:1881612-1903898 GCA_000310025.1 Ectocarpus siliculosus
TTTTGGCCCCCACCCCTCCCCCCCCCCCCGGGAAATTTCCCCGGTTTTTGTTTTTCTTCTTTTTTTTTTGGGGGGGAAAAAGGGGGGGGGGGGGGGGGAAAAGGCCCTTTTGGAATTTGCGGCTTGCCCCCCCTTCCCCCCCCCCCCCCCCGGGGGGTATTTTTTTGGGGAAAAAAACCCCCCGTCTTTGCCCGAATTTTTTTTTCCGGGGAAAAAAACCAATTTTTTCCCCCCTTTTTTTTTTTTTTTTTTAAATTTCCCCCCGGGGGGGCCTTTTCCCTTTTGGGGGGTTTTCCCTTTTTTTTCCCCCCCGTTTTAACCGTTAAACCCGGGGTAAAAAAAAGGGAGGCCCCCCCCCCCCCCCCCCCCGGCAAAAATAACATCTCTGGTACATGGCCGACAACACTAATGCACGATAGCTTAACTTGTTGGCTCTAGGTTTTCGGCGGGGTCCACAACTACAAGACCAAGATGTGCGAGGTTTACGAAAGGCTCAGCACGGTTTGCGTACAGGTGAGTGCTGGATAGCCCGCCCGCGCCCTGTGGGGGTCTAAGGTGGAGGCCGGAGGAGGTTCTTCCGGAAGGTTTTCCTCATGGGAGGAGGGGGGGGTACTCATAGTCGTGCATGCCGTAGTCGTTAGACCATTGACCTTGCATCCCTACAAAGCCGGGACGGAGCACGCCGGGTTCTCACCGGACCAGGCTCTTACATCACCAAGCGCGAAGCGCCGTGAGGTATTCGGCGAGTCGCATGAAGGGTGAACTGCATCCTGCTAAGGGTGTTCGGCATCTTGTGCTTACTTCCTTGCGTACGGATGACAGCTGCGTATGACTTAATTTATTTTCTGGTGCTTTCACTTCCAGAGACAGTTGTAAGCACTGTGTAACTGCCTCGAGGATGCTTGGCCATTTTAACACAACGTGGTGCGATCATCCCCCTTGCGCGGAGTGAGGGTTCTCCACCCCGCACAACATGATCTACTCGACCACCATCATGGTTACCGCAAAAAAGAACAGAGGTAAAAAAACACCGGTAACCTGGTTGCCGAGTTCACGAAGTGAATTGGCTTGTTTTACAACGTCGTTGCCAAGCGACGGAAACCCAATCCCGATGGCAAACACCGAGGGGGGGGCTTGTTTTACAACGTCGTTGCCAAGCGACGAAAACCCGACCCCGATGGCAAACACCGGGGGGGGCGGAGGATGGGAGGGGGGGGGGGGGTTGTTTGGGATGGGCCAGAAACCAGAATTCCGGGGTCCACTCTGTGGAGTTCTGCTTTTTTTGGTTGGTTCGAAACACTTTTGTTCTACCAGTTGTTTTCGAAGGCGACGTTACCGTGAACTCGGTGGTCACTTTTAAAAATTTGAAGTTTTTTTTTTTTCAAACCTTGATGACAGCGCGGAGCAAATAATCACTTCCAATACCCAAGGTAAAGGGTAGGTTGCTTGGAGGGAGGACGTTGAACAGGTTCTGAGAGAGCCTTGTCTAGCCCATCCCGGTGACAGGGGGGTCATGGAGGAGGATAGCAGCAATCTCCCACCCCACGACCTCACGGAATTCGCCATCGAAAGCTTTTGATTTCTTGCCACAACCACGAGTTGTAGCGAGTTGCAAGTCGGCGAATTTGTCATCCTACAGATTTATTCCAAACGTCGTTTGTTCACACCTCTCGGCAAATTTCTGGAGGCACCAGCTAGGGTCGGTTTCACAGGAGGAGGCCGGCCACACGGAGTTTTTTCTCCGCCTTCCTTCTGCGATGTGTTCTTAAGTCCCCAAGACTCACGCATGCAACAAAGATTTTGATCTGTATACACTGGGGGGGGCGGTGGAACTGAAAACATGTCAGGTGCACGTGGACGACAACAACGGAGAAATTTCGTTCGCCCCGGTGGCAGAGATCGGAAGCGGCGACAGCAGTAGTGGGGATGGTGTGGGCGGGGGGGAAGCAGGCGAGCAAACGGAGCAAGAGGAGGAGGAGGAGGGGGAGGAGGAGGAGGGGGAGGCGGAGGAGGAGGAGGAGGAGGAGGAGGAGCAGGAGGAGACGGCACGATATGGCTGCGATCCCCGCAACGCTTGGTCTCCATGGGGGTAAGCGATGGCGTGGGCGGCCCCTTGCACGCTTTAGCACCGTGGGTGACGTAAGATATCACGCCCCCTGGGCCGGTTTTCAAGGCTCGATTTCTCCACAGCAGAAAGATCGGCGGTGTCCAAATGGCGGCGTGGGAACCTTGTCGTCGAGAGTTTTCCAAAAACGTATCGTTTTAGAAAACGTATCGTTCAAAGAAAGAGTATCGTTTTAGAAAAAGTATCGTTTATGGAAAACGCATCGTTTATAGAAAACGTATCTTTTATTGAAAGCTTATCGATTATAGAAAATGTATCGTTTGAATTGTACATCCTCTTGGTCGTGGAGCAATCGAGCTTGAAAAATTCGGTCCAGAGGGTGTGATATCTTATATCGCTTACAGAATCCGCATGTGACGCGGCTTGTACTGTTTACCGAAAGTATGCGAGAGATGGCACCGGGTGCGATCAAAACATAAGAAATGTTGGTGTTTTTTTGCACACCCCGGTGCCAGCCATCTCTCCATAACTGGTGGCATCTCTCCGAACCGTGCCATCGCTCGCATCCTTCCGGTAGTTGTTGCCGGAAAAACCCTTCCACTCCCACGTAGTTGGAGCACGGGGCGGCAGGCAGCAGGAGTTTTTGGCGGGAGTAGTGTCGTTCGAGCTTGTACTTGGGCATTCCCGGCCATCTGAGAAATTCCCGAGCGGGCTCTACCCCCTGCTTTAGTTTCTTGTGGTTGGCTAGAGATACGGCGATACGCACCCACAACGTCTGCCCTTTTGTTTTCGTTTTCGTTTGCTTGCGTTCCAACGGACCAGATGTTTCTCACGGCATATGATCACGTGCTTGGTTCTTGTCGGATGAGAACGGGGTGTGGGGTGGTTCATTTTGCGTACCCCCCTGAGGTTGAGGGCCCCTCGGAGAAGGGCTTTTTTTTTTTTTTAGACTCTCTGATGGCTGCTCAATCGTCGAACGTGAAGTGCTGATAGGAGGTGCTTCGTATGGTGATGCATGTACAGGAGGGTACGTAACCGCTGGCATTGCAGGAATGAATCAGATCAGCAGCACCACGCACTGCCTGAAAGATGCATTTGTCTCCTTGTCTGCCAATCTGATTGAATCTGCCTTCCACCATCAACAACAACAACAACGTCGAAGCTATGCGGTGGTGACGGTGGAGGGCCGAACGGTGCTGGACGTGGTCCCGCCAACGATAACCTTCTCCAAGACGCTCGTCACCACGCGCTCGGACCTCGACCCCTTCCTCCACGTCGAGGCCTTGACCTACGACCCCAGCAGCGGGGGTATCGGCGGCGGAGCCGCTGCAGGCGGCGGGGGAGCCGAAGGCGCTTCGGGGGAAGGGATCTCGCCGGAAGGTAGCGTCGGCGGCGGGGGCGGGGGACAGTTCTTGACGTTTGGGCTGTCTAGCTGGAACTCGGCTGTGGTCGGATCGGCGTTTCTGGTGGTGGGGCTGTTGCTCCTGGTGCAGCCGGTGCTGGCGCTCAAGGCGTGGTGGCGAGAAGGCGGCGTCGGCTCTGACGAGGGGGGCCCCACCGGTGGTGGGGGAGGTGGGTCTAACGGCGGGCGGAGCGGACGGGGCGGGAAGCTGCGGGGGCAGTGGCGATACGGGCAGCTTGAGACCGATTGGTGAGAGTGTGTGTGTTGCCTCACGTTGGTTGCCCGTTCCGTCGCCTCTCTCTCAAGCTCGACACGGCGGTTCTGTTTAATGCGGTGGTGGGGAGAGGTCCGTGGGGTTGGGGCGGAGCTAGAAGCGATGGTGGCGAGGGAGACCGAGCTGTTGTAGTCAAAGGCTTGGCAGGGGTGTGTTGGGTGTAATTTTGGGGCGAGACGGGGGGCGAAACGCGTTGAGGTGCTCGTTTGGTGCTTGGCTGACTCTTGGCCACGCGTCCCTTCAATTTGTTCGACGCCTCTCGAGTGCTTGTCTTAACGTGTCGAATGGTTCGTTTAGTACGCCCTCCTGCGTTTGAAGTGCAGACCTTCCAGTGTGTTGTGCTCTCTCAAGCCTCGTTCTGATTGAGGGTGCTTGTTGTTGTCGCGTGGTGTGTGACATTTCGCGCGCTCTCGTGTTTTTTTCTTTTTTTTCAGGGACGACGGATCGGAGTTTGTAGACGGGGGAGTGTACGAGGGCGAGGACGATGACGACGATGGCTGGGGTAGCGAGGGCGACTGGCAAGGGGAAACGTCGAGCGGGTGAGCCGTTACACGACTTGCTGCTACTGCTGTTGCCGTTGCCGTCGCTGTGATCCCAGCACTGGCTGCTGCTGCCGCTGCTGTTGCTGCTGCTGCTGCTGTTGCTGCTGCTGCTGCTGCTGCTGCTGCTGCTGCTGCTCCACGGCTGCGAGTGCCGTGCTACGATCTATGGCTGTTTGTTCTGAATCATGATATACGACGATGCCCCACCCCCCACCCCGCGGACTCCTCATGGTGTAGTTGAAAACCCAACGTTAACATTGGCAGCACCGACTACGGAAATGTTGCTTACTTACATCCTCCTTCCATCCCCTCAAGACCTGAAATACCTCGCACGTGCATGGCAAAGTGCTGCGTTATACCCCCGACCACGCCCCCCCATTTTTTTCTCCCTGGGAAATTGTCTTTAGTTTCTGGCCGCGTTCATTTACAAGAAGTTCGACTTTGTAGGTTAGTGTTTCTGCGTTCATTTTTTGAGGAGTTCGACCGTGGTTAACGAGTAGTCTTTCTGTGTTCTGTGTTAGTATATATAATGCTAAGAAAATAAGTTCGCCGCTTTCACGCACCGTTGGTCACCCGAGACCCCCTCCTCCCCTTCGCTCTTTGGCAGCGTTGGCAGGCCACCGTCGCCTTCTGAAGGGAATCACTTCCAGGCAAGCGCCACCCCGAGGTTGGGCAGGAGGTTCATGCAGGATTCCCTCCGTAGACGTGCGGCAGATGGCGGGGCGCTCGGCACAGGCGGCGGCGGCGGCGGCGGCGGCGGGGGGGGGGGGGGGATCCGTGGAGACGCGGGGGGGATACAGCTGGGGCCGATGGGGAAGAGCGGGCGGGGCGAGGCTAACCTGATTTGAGTTGTAATTGTTGCTTGTTGTTGTGGTGGGGGTTGTTTGTCGGTGTGCGACTGTGCTCGTAGTCGGGATTGGTTGGTGTTGCTGGTGTGTTTGTTGTGTGGTTGGGCTTGGTGCGTGTGGTGGGGCCGCTATTGGTAATTTGACGGTGGTAAGTGTTGGTGACGGATGTGTCGACCGCCCCGTTTCAGGCTCGGGAGAGAATGGAGAATGAACGGGCGCGAGCTTACCAACACACTCCTTGCAGATTTTCATAGATGGTCAGGTCTACGGTAGTGTGGTGTATAGCAGTATGTATTGTTGTTTGTTTAGTGGGCCGACTGGTGTCTGGTTCTTGGAGCTAGTTAGACTATTGGATGACAGTGCTCTGTCGTTTTTATGTTTTTATGGGGGTCGGCGCCGCTTAAAAAATATTATTGTGTCTGCACTCGGTTGATGTCCTCTTCCCGTGGCCAAAATACCGACGAATTTTCGGGCATCCGTGTTTTCTCCCTTTTGGGGGATGAGAATTACACCTCGCGATTAAGGTGACACTGGGGGGCGTGTACATGCATGCGGCGAAAAGGCGCACGTCAGAGTTCCCGGCGACTACCCTTGCCAAAAATGCGCCATTTCGATTCTCAACGATTGTAACAAGACGCCCACAAGGCCCCTCTGCAGCTCTGCAGAGCGCAGACAACGATGTTTTCGAGATCGGGCAAAACTCTGGGCAGAACTTTTCCCGGCCGAGCGGTAAAGCGACGCTCCCGCGTGCAACGCAGTATTTTATTCTCGCTCTTTCGGGGGGGGGGGTACCCCCCCCCCCCCCAGCTCCAATTGACCGAGGCAAGTGCTCATTTTTTAAGGAACAATAAAAACACACACAGAAAGACTACCCATTCGAGATATACCCACAGTCGAACGGGATGTGGTGGAGTCTTTTCAGTTATGTTCTCGGATGAAGCGTGGCGCCGGCGCCATGCCGAATTTCTCATGTTTTCAAAGGTGTATCTTTGTAGCTTGCATTCAAGACCGCGTACGTACGTACCAGGAACCTCACATATTCGTAGTCATCGCACAGTCATCGCACAGTCATCGCACAGGGGTGCGATGACTAGCAACCTATACAGTAGATTCTCGACAGCCGCGAGGAGTACCGGTTTCGCCTTTTCGAGAAGTGCGGCGTGGCGATGACTGTTGGCCGTTCGGGTGATGACCGAATCAACTTGGAGGGTTTGGACAAACCGTATACCTTCATGGACGCCGAGGACTCCAGCGATGACGAGGGACCTCTAGAGCCTGGGGAGGGTGCGGGGGGAGGGGGTGACCAGAGGTTTGAGGGAGACGGAGAAACTAGCAGGGAGGGCATAGAGGACGGCGGGTCCAGCGACGAAGACGATCACGGCAAGTTGGATGTTAACCAGACTCTTTGTATTTTGTCGTTGTTGTTGCCGTTGCCGTTGCTGTTGCTGTTGCTGTTGCTGTTGCTGTTGCTGTTGCTGTTGCTGTTGCTGTTGCTGTTGCTGTTGCTGTTGCTATTGTTGTTGTTGCTGTTGTTATTATTGTTATTGTTACCGCTGTTGCTTCCATGGATGTTTCATGTTGAGGAAACTAACTTACTGACGACGGTGATGTTACTGCGTGATTCAATGCCGATCTCTGCAGTCACGGCCCGCGGCCAGAACGACGAGCTGAGTCTTCTGGACGAAGACGACACCATGGACCCGGCCCATGAGATTCACGGCATGCAGATTCCCGACGGTTTTCGCCTTCAAGAGGCCACTCCCGGTGTTCTTGATAATTCGTTTACTGCAACGTGGAGTACTAGTTAGGCTGAGCCTAGGTTGGTTCGGTGGGCTGATGACTCGGCAGTCCCAGGAGCGTACCCGTCACCTTTACGACTACCGTGTGCATTTTGAGCTAGACCAAAGTACACGCAGCATGAAGCTGCCGTTGGAGAAGTACAGTGAAGATGCGGATGCGGTGGTAGGGTCGTGGGTTTTGCTGGAGGGGGACACCGTAGAGGAGGGGGGAGATCTTACCATCGTAGAGCAGGGGAGAGATCCGGCCACAAGCAGTACAGTCACAACGGGAGGAGTTACTAGAGCGGGGAGGACACGCACGCCCAACGCGACCCTTGTGGACCACTAAGTAAGCAGTTGAATGTTACCTCTTCTTACGGCGATGCCGCGTCTGTCTGCCCTTCTACTTTACAGTGATCGCGGAAGCTGCAGTGCGTTCGATCCGGAGGTCCTGTTGAACGATAGTTTTATGCTGGTGTCAAACACTCTACTTTCAAGTGTCACGTTGAGGTTCATCCGCATTGACCTCCGTCCTCTGCTCCTCTGCATGGAGTACAGTAGTCGGCGTAGAAATAAGAACAAGAACCCCATTTATCGTAGGTGGATACCTGCTGCTCCAAATAAGAATTCGGCAAATAAGAACATGTGCTCGGTTTGGGGCAACCAATAAGCGTCGAGCCTCACGTAAAATAAGCGGTTCTTTAAGTGGTGGTGCGTTCTGTATGGGCAGCTCATCGTCGCACACCACACGCGGAGATATGAAGGAAATGAAATACATTGATGTTTCCATTGGATCGGTAAGTAAGCTTGAACATTTTCCATTCAACCAAAACTACCCGCGCGTCCGCAGAGGAAGGGTCGCCACCACTAGCAGCCCCTGAGATCGCGGTACCCCCCGTACTTGAAATCTACGACATGACGCCCCAGCGATTGTGTGTCGCGTGTAGGCACAACGACTGGACGACGGGAAATTATGTTTTCCGCCCGTGGGATTTCGTATTTCGCTGTTTTTTTTGTGTACCATGACGCCTACCTACCAATTTACGGTGAAAGGCGTTTTGGCCTTTTTTGGCCTTGCATAGGACTGTTGCATATCCGGCCTATCACAGGCCACAGTTTGCTATAGGGGTTGAATGGTTAGACTACGGTGTCAAGGTCTCGGTGCTCCGCCCCGTGGTGTGCTTCCTGGACCTGCTGTTGCTGGTCCTCTTCGAAGACAAGGGGTGGTGTGCTTGGTGAAACCTATTGTTGTTGCCTCTCTGGGGAGACAAGGGGCTGCACAAGGTACGGGTGTTGAGCCGCATATAAATTTCGTCTGTAACAACCAATCTTACGGACTACTGCGAAGGAGGACGTTGGCTGCGCGAAGCAGAGAGCGGATCCCCATTTGTAGCTCTGCCGTGTGCGCCCATCAACGCACCAAGTGATTCAGATCACTGCAGTGACTGCGAGTGGGTTGCGCACTTGTCTGCTGCCGCGAACCTTTCCGGTACAGTAGTGTTTTTTTTTGTCCCGTGCATGCATGTCTTTGCAGCATTTGCTGCTCTAAGGCCATGCACCGTACTCTTGAGACCACGGGACGGTGTCGTTGCACAATGTTGTGGATGGCTGGCTGCCCATCTGGCTCGCTTCTCCGTTTTTTCAGAGCAAGCACCGTTTGATTCATACAGCAGGTGTTACAACACACAAGACGCCACTGACCATGTAAATTTGGCCATATATCGGCACGCCCTAACCACGCTGCATGTCGCCTCAAACAACACCACAGGCTGCCGGCATCGCATGTGCATGTAGCGGTCGGAACGAAAGTCACCACAATGCTGCTGACTTCGACCTTTAGCGACATCGCCGAGGGCGAGGCGCTGCGCGAGCTTCACCCCGGCGGAGAGGGCGGCGGCGCCGACGCAACTCTCCTCCCGACGCGCCACGGGCGTCTGGCGGGCTGGCTTTCTGCCGCCCCGAGCCCCCCTCGCCTGGGGTCACGAGCCAGAAGCACCAGCTTTGCTAGAGGTCCTCCCGTCTCTCCCGCCGGAGTCGGCAACGGGGTTGGCAACGGTTTTCCAGACCAACAGGTGGCGACTACTACTCCTACCACCAGAACGTCGAAAGCGGTCCGCCGAGGGGACGTGGTAGCGGTGGAGCGGCCGCTCGTCGCGGCCCAGACCTCCGGGACCCTGCCCTGGGTGGCGGCGTGCCCGGGCTGCCTACGTTACGTGGGCGGCCTCGACGCCCAGCTTGCCGTGGCGTCCGGCGCACGCACCCGCGCGGAAGCCTTTCGTTCCGGGCCTCATCCTTCGGCGGCAACAGGGGAGCAGGGGCTCCCCGTGTTGGAAGGCGTTTCCGATCGCTTCGTGAGGGTGAGAGAACGATAACGGGGTAAGAGGGAGGGAATGTGAATCGAAGGATGGGGGGGGGGGGGTATACTCTCGTAGTCGTGCATGGCGTAGTCCTTAGACCGTTGACTTCGCATCCTTACAAAGCCGGGACGGAGCACGCCGGGTTGTCACCGGACCAGGCTCTCACGTCATCAAGCGCGCAGCGCCGGGCCGGGGCCGGCACAATGGTGTTTTTTTTAGTGGAGTTCGCAGGTGTGTGTTCATTTGCGATGGTGTCTTGTTTCGGCGCTGAGGTTTCGTAAGATGATTCAACCTATGCGATAATGACTGTGACGATGCATGAGGGTGGCAAAGACGATGACTTCGATGAGTTCATGATGGAGGATTTGTGTTGTTCGCGCGCGTTTTGGTTGTCGAGTGTGTGCTTTCTGCGTGACAACACGCGTAGGTAGCCAGCCACAGCAGCGGCAAAATCGTTTAGTTACGCTGCCCCCTCGACGTGTGGCCTCAAGCTTCGACCCCCTCGAACATGTCGAACTTGGATGAGTCGGCCCACCCCCTGGGGGACGGACACACAAACACACACACACACACACACACACACACACACACAAACACACAAAATCTTCGTCCAACCAACTGTGAACTCTTGCGCTGTAGTGGGAGTTGCAGCGGCGGGGCTACCGGATGCCCGCCGCAGACTTGCACGAGCATGAGTCGTCGTGCGACCACAACGACGAGACGGGCGGCAACAAACTATCGCTTCACGTAGTAGATAGTCCGCGCCTTTGGCAGAAGGCGCCCCCCGCGAAGGAATTGCGTGCTTTTCCGGTGTGACGACAGGCTCTGGCGTCGTCTCAACGAGCCACCTTTGGTTGGAAAACACAACCCGGTTCGAGAGGGCCCAACGCTGATGCAAGACTCACCGAGTGGTTCGTGGAACGCACGCAGCCCGCTCACCCTTCGATGGAAATGTCGCCGCACGGCGTGCTCGCGCTCGGTGTCTCACCGACCTGGTTGTCGAAAGCCCGACAGGCGTTCTTTGTGCGTACCGGCTTTGTGCGGATGCGACGGCCAGCGTGTGACGGCTGCTACTAAGGCAATGGGTCGTTTATATCAACTCTTGCTCGCCCTCTCCGTGGGCGCCTGTGTGTAAGAATTTCTTCTCCCTCCCTCTCTCCCTCTGCCTTTCTCCCTTCTCCCTCTCTCTCTCCCCTCCCCGTTCCCTCGCCTTATCGCAACAACCTTGTTCTCTTTTTCGCCTGGCAGCCTACCGTCTCCTGCTCGGGCGGTTGCGGCGCGATCTACTGCGGAGAGGACTGCCGTCGGAGGTGCTGGGGCTCGGGGCACTCCCTCCTTTGTCTCGGTCTCGTTGACGATGAGCACCACCCTCTCGTTCGTCACAAGGTTGGTACAGCCTTTCCTTGCCACGGCTTAAGGACACCATTTTTTATGAGCACTCCCCCGGTGAAGGACGCCTTGTTTTTCACGGGCATGGTGCCCCGCAGAATGTGCAAAATAAGATCAAGGGTATGTCGGAGGTCACCGCGACGTCTTTTGTCAGAAAGTAGTTTGGGACCGTTGGTTGGTTTACAGCAACGGACAGCACTTTGTTTGTGTGGCGACTTTTTATCTTCCCTACACATTTCCACCCACCCTTTGTTCTGACTCTGACGAAAGCTGTTGTCGTCGTCGTCGCCGTCGCGTTTGTCTTGGTCCCGTTCCTACAACCCCCCCCGCGTTAGGTCCACGCTCTCGCTCACCCGGAGCTCGAGATGCCCCTCCTCCTGGCCGCCGCGCTGATCGTGCAAGCCGCTCAGGCGGTCGCCCGGGCCCACCGCTGCACGTTGGTGGCCGCATCCACGGCCTCCCCCTCGTCTCCGGATGGCGACGCGGCCGCCCCTCCCTCTCCCTCCGCTGCTCCCGTCCAACGGGAGTCGGCGATAGAAGAACGCCGGCCGGATCCCTCGCCGGCCACGACCACCGTTCCTGCTGCCGCCGCCGCCGCTGCCCTGAGCAAACGCAGCGCCGCCTGCAACCACGGAGAAAAAAATTATGCCGCGGTCTGCGGTACGGGGGGCGGCTCCTCTCCGGCGGCGAGCGAGAACGGCATTGTCGGCGGCGGCGGCGGCGGCGGCGGCGGCGACGGCGACGGTGGCGAGGACAACGATCAGTCGCAGGAGCGTTGCGGCCCGACGAGCTGGGCCGGGCTCGAGGCCGCCGCGGTGAGGGAGATAACAGAGGCGTTTCCCCGGGGATGGCTTGCCGACGTCCCCCCCCCCGCGGCGGCGGCGGCGGCGGAAGCACCAGTCATCAGAGAGTCCTGGACGCTTCTCCTCGAGGCGTTGGAGTCGAAGGTCGTGTCCGGCGGGACGGAGGCGGGGGCGGGGGCAGTAGCAGCACCGGTCGAAGAGGGAGGAGACCCTGGAGGTGGTGCCGTCCTGATCGACCCCGGGAGGTTTCCGCTGCTGCTGGGCCGCCGTTTCCACGAGAGCGTCGTCAGGGGCCTCGCGGCTAACCTGTTGGAGGTGGAGGTGAGGGCGGGGAGTGGAGACGCTTGCTTCGCATGCGATGTTTTGAATGCTGTCGGCGGATTGCTTTGTGTGTGGTAATGATTTGGGGCCCTGCGGCTTTTGGGGAGGCGGGTGTTTTCGGTTGGACTACCTGCTGTGCGTCCGCCACCCTGGTGCGTCACAGACAAGTTCATCTCCCGCATCGGCTTGTGATAGCGAGCGCAGACAAGTTCAAGAGGAAATAAAACCGGGATGAGTTGCCCCCGTTTTCCCACCAGACGAGCTTAACCCCCGGTGCACGTTGTCGAGAAGCGGTATGATAGCTCGAGGGTTCTAAGTCCCCAGCAGCAGTTCTCTTAATCGAGCCAACGAATAAGGAGGAAACTCTCTTGGCGTATATTGTGTTTGGGCCAGCGAGCTCGGTTGTTTGTTTTGAGGTTTTGCCAAGCTCCACCTCCCCCGCCTCATCTAAGTCGCTCTCATTCGTGGTGTTCCCTCGCTCCCTTTCCCCCCTTCTCCCCGTTTTTCCCTTGCCTGTTGTATCTTTGTCTCCTCAGCCCCCTCCTCCCCCCCCCCCCCCTGTCTGTCTGTCTGTCTGTCTGTCTGTCTGTCTGTCTGTCTGTCTGTCTGTCTGTTTGTCTGTCTGTCTATCTATCTATCTATCTATATATCCGTCTATCCGTCTGATCTTTGTACCCCGTCTCCCCCCCGCCCTCCCGCCATGCTTTTGTCTATCTTACGGATCAGGTCGAATCGCCCGTGGTCGAGTACTGCCAAGCGCTCGTCACCCAAGGTGTTGACGTTCAACGCCAGGCACTCAAGGTTACATGAAATATCTGCAGCTCTGAGTTTTACCCAGCCATAGAAAGTGAAGCAGCTGGCGCCAAACAGCGGTGTTGTTGTGAGGGTGTTCGGGGTTGTGGTCGACGCGTCTTCTTCGCCTATCCACGGTCGATATTCGTCGAGATGGGCAATCTCTGCACATCGTTTTGTCGCCTTGCCTGATGGACCCCAAGCTACACAACCCTTAACACCCCAACGAGTTGGTCTTGGGGCAGGAAGACTCCTGTTCGCCCCAACCGTTGTGTTTTCGTCTACCGGTGTTGTCGCCCGATGCGCTTGGTCCTCCGTGGAGGGTGTGCGAGTACAAAAGGAAACAACGGGGTGTCAGCAAAAGCAGCTCCGAAATCTGAACCGTTCTGTTCTGGTTTTCCATCCATGTGCCGACGGGGCCTTGTGCGAAGCATGATGGGAAGTGGCGGATTATTATTGGTAGCTCATGTTGTACCTTTAGGAGTTCTAGTTATTCTTTTTGATCTTGAATTAGCGGTTGACACAAAACACGTCATCCCCGCTACACGCCCTCTTACGTCTACATCTGTCTATGTTTTTCTCCCTCCCTCTCTCTCTCCCCCCGGTGTTTGCCATCGGGGTTGGGTTTTCGTCGCTTGGCAACGACGTTGTAAAACAAGCCCCCCCGTCGGTGTTTGCCATCGGGATTGGGTTTCCGTCGCTTGGCAACGACGTTGTAAAACAAGCCAATTCACGTCGTGAACTCGGCAACCAGGTTGCCGGGGGGTTTTTGCCTCGTATTTTTTTTTTTGGCGATAACCATAATGGTGGTCGAGTAGATCATGTTGTGCGGGGTGGAGAACCCTCACTCCGCGCAAGGGGGATGATCGCACCACGTTGTGTTAAAATGGTCAAGCATCCTCGAGGCAGTTACACAGTGCTTACAACTGTCTCTGGAAGTGACAGCACCAGAAAATAAATTAAGTCATACGCAGCTGTCATCCGTACGCAAGGAAGTAAGCACAAGATGCCGAACACCCTTAGCAGGATGCAGTTCACCCTTCATGCGACTCGCCGAATACGCCTCACGGCGCTTCGCGCTTGGTGATGTGAAAGCCTGGCCCGGTGAGAACCCGGCGTGCTACGTCCCGGATTTGTAGGGATGCGAGGTCAATGGTCTAACGACTACGGCATGCACGACTATGAGTACACCCCCCCCCCCCCGCTCTCTCTCCCTCTCTCTTTCTCTCTCTCCCCTAGCGTTTGTCGTGTGCCTTGTTTAAAGCATCGCCCTTCCACTCCCTATTTGGTTCTCTGTCGACCTCTCGACATGCCCATCTCCTTACCTGGCCGGGTACACAACCTTTTACCACCCCGACCTGTTCCTTTCTCATGCACCTACAACGCCTGCAGGTCCTCGAGCCCGCGCTCAACGGCATGGAGGACGAAAACGACTTCCCAGATTCTGATGAAATCAGCAGCAGCAGCAGTAGCAACGGGGTGGAGAGCGACACCGAGAGCGAAAGGGATGGCAGCGTCGACAGCAGTGGCGGGAGGGCCTCGGACACGTCGAGAAGTAGCATCGTGAACAACGCGAAGAACATCTCCGGGAACCGTTCCGGGAACTGTCCCGAGAACCTTCCCGAGAACATTCCCGAGAACATTCCCGAGAACATTCCTGAGGACCTTCCCGAGAACCTCCCCGAGATCCATCACCGTTACGAGAACCGTTCTCGGGAACGCCTGGCGTGGCGCTGCGTGCAAGCGGCGCGCTCGGCCTCCCGGCTCCTGCCTCGGCTGACGGCTCACGCGCTGCTCCCGGCGTCCGCCCTCCGACTGACCCACTCCTGCGCCCCCGCCGTCCGCGTGCCCGCCGGAGACCGCCGCAGCTACAACGTCGGCGGCGGCGGCGGCGGCGTTTCTGGTGCTCCGACCGCCGGTGCGGCCGGGTGGCCCTTGACGGTGACCACTGTCGCCCTGAGGGACCTTGCCGCCGGGGAGGCGTTATCCTGCTCCTGGGTGGACCCGGAAGAGACGTTTTCGGTCCGGATGGCCAAGCTCGAGGAGTACGCCCGATTCCCACCGTGCGCTTCCGATGATGATGATGATGATGATGATGATGATGTCCCGACCGTCGGTGATTGCGCCGCCTTTTATTGTCTTCTCGAGGGCGGTGTCGGCGTCGGCGCCAAAGGCTGCCGAGGTTCAAAAGAGAACGGGGTCTCCGGGAGACGCGGCGAAGGAAAGCTGGCATCACTACAATCTATCGGCGGGTGTGGTTGCGGCTGCCCGAAGTGCCTGGTGGAAAGCGGGGGTTTAGATGGCGACGGTAGCGAGGGGATGTCGGGCGCAGGGGCGGCGGAGCGGCTGCTCAAGGCTGCCCAGCAGGCGGTGGATGAAGACCGGTGAGGTGACGGCGTCTAAATAACCGCCTGAATCGCTGCCTGAGAGCAAGAGGATGCTTTGATCTCCCTGGTTGGTTTGGCGTTTAGCGGATTGTTTTGGTTCCGGGGAGCTGGAGTGATTGGCCAACCTGTGACGGTGGTTGTCAGCTATACCTGCTGGTGCGCGGCGGCAACGTGTGGTGTAAACGCCACGGTATGGTTGTCTTCACTCCCACCTCGCCTCCGATGTACAAATGTGTCGCGTGGTAGAAGGCGGTAGTTTCCGACAAAAAAGTGTTCTGCGACGTATCCTCTTGCCAGGAGCCTTCCTTACCCGGGTAATGTAACCATGCCATCAAGGTCAGACCCTTACCTAAGCGCATGACGTCCATGCCGTCCCCCGCTTCTCGTCCACCCCCCACCCCCCACGGACTTCCTTCATCTTCAAGCTTCGACGATGCGTTCGAAGCGTTATCAAGGGCAGCCAGGGCTGCGCCGGACAACTCGGACATCCTCTACCGAGCCGGTGTTTGCGCCATCAACCAGGGGCGGTGGAGCAGGTGCTATTTGAAGCTTACCAGTAGACACTTATTTCCCGTCAGCGGGGCGGGGCAGTGAGATTCGGGTGCCCGTGGGTAGGCTCGTGTGTAGGTGTTTATTTTCTTTCTTTCTTCTCCAACCTTTGGCACACGCAGGATGTTGCTATTGCCGTCGCAGTTCAGTTCTTTCCCAGGAAAGGGTTAAACTCTGCCGTACATTGGCTCAATGCTCGTGGCAAAGGCCCGCGACACGCCTATTAGAACGCGCCATGGACTGGCTGTAGGCTTTACCATGAGTGAGTGGATCGATTGATGGATGGATGGATAGACTGGCTTTAGCTCCACCATGGGTGAGTGTGTGGATAGCTGAAATAGATACATGCTGCACGACCTCGGCAGCGCCATGCGTGGACATCGTAACCGCGATTCGCGGCTTCACCGATGCTCGCCGC
Organism: Ectocarpus siliculosus; assembly: GCA_000310025.1. Taxonomy (NCBI): domain Eukaryota; class Phaeophyceae; order Ectocarpales; family Ectocarpaceae; genus Ectocarpus; species Ectocarpus siliculosus. The sequence continues at coordinate 1,897,538 of FN649746.1, forward strand.
GAAGGGCGGTATTCCGATTTTCTGCGCCAGCCTTGCCTGCCCGGGGGCAGTAGTAGCCCGTCAATTAGGTTGCCGAGGAACCGGTGGCTCTGCGCTCAGCGCCAACGTATGTAGCCGATTTTCCGGAACCGCCGTCGATCCTACCCCCTGCCATGTTAACGAAGCGCTAGCTTCCCCGTAGGTTGAGAAAAACTCCGGTGGATCTAGTTCACGCAGGCGACGCGTGGTGCACACAAGTACCATGGTATGCTGTCGGGCGTTGTGGAGGTCTGTGGTGTTGTTTTGATCCTCGCCTCCGCGCTGGACATGGTTCTGGCTGTGCCGGACGTGGACCGGGCAGGATCCCACGCCCCCCCCCCATCCCACCCACCCCTCCGCAAGGAACGATGGGCCATCGGTGATCAGTCCTGCGGCAACAATGCTCCGTCCTCTCGAGGACGTGTGGGCAGTGGTCTAACAACACAAGGCATGCAAAACATGAGTACCCCCCCCCACCCCCCACCCCCCATCTTCCTCACCGCCGCCGCCGCTGCTGCTGCTGCTGCACAGGGCTCTCCGGCTGTGGAGGGACGGTCTGGCCCTATCCCCTGACCATCCGGAGCTGAAGCGAGAGGCGGAAAAGTACCAGGCACTCGCTTTCTGGCTTGATCCCGGCAAAGGGGATGCCAACCCCGACGCAAGAAGCAGTAGCGGTGCCCTCGTAGGCGCGGCGACAGACAGCAGCACCGCCGCCGCCGCCGCGTCGTCCCCTCCGTTTTCATCGCCACCGCCTCCGCTGACGACAGGCGGCCAGGACGACGGCTTCACGGCCACGGCACTGCTACCCGCCGGAGAAGCTTTCGACAACCTCGACGTGGACTTCATGACCGGCCACGGGGAGTGGGTGTGCAGCACGCGGCTTCCCCTCCTCTCGGCATCCGAGTGCTCCGCTATCGTCAACGAGGCCGAGGAGAAAGCCTCCGCCGCCGTCGCCGCGGCAGCCGGCGGCGGCGGCGGCGGCTGCGGCGGCAGCGGCGGCTGGGGGACGTCTAGGCACTACGCCGTCCCGACGACGGACGTGGCGGTGCGCGAGCTCCCGCGGACCCTTGCGTGGTTCAACCGGGCGATGCGGACGCGGATAGGCCCGACCGTTGCGGTCGCCGCGGCGTTGGGCGGAGGCGTTTTCGAGAGGCCGGGCCGACGGTCCGGTTCGTTGAAGCGCAGTCCGCCCGTGGCGGAGCCACACGCGCAAGACGAGGATTTCCCCGCTCGCGCGGTTTGCTCCGCTGCTGATAGCGACGAGGCGGCAGAGTCGGCGGAGGCTCTGCGGGCAAGCGCGTCGGTAGAACCGGAGAACGGGCAAGAGCGGCGGCAGGTGGAGAGCGACGACGACCAGGAGGGACAGGGGCGAGAGGCAGAAGAGCCTCGCGGGAGACCAGGAGCACCAACGCCTCCTCCTCCAGCGCTGATGTTGCGGAGGCTCAGGGTCCACGACGCGTTCGTGGTGCGGTACGACGCCGCCGCCCAGCGCTCCCTGCCCCTGCACACGGACCAGGGGGAGCTGTCCCTGACCATCTCCCTCAACGGTACCGGCGAGTACGAGGGCGGGGGCACGTGGTTCGAGGGTCTCGGCAGTGCCGTCCGGCCCGAGGAGGCCGGTCACGTGGTCGTGTTTCCGGGGGGGAGGACCGTGCACGGGGGGAGGGAGGTGACGAGGGGGGTCAGGTATATCCTAGCCGTGTTCTTGTACGAGCATTGGGAGGAGGAGGAGGAGGAGGAGGAGGAGGAGGAGGAGGAGGAGTGAGGGCGGCGTGGCGAAGGGGCGTGGTCGGGGCTCGATTGGCTGGGTCCATGCCGCAGTAGAAGATATTCACTCTTGCCTCCCAGAAATATATATATATATATACAGCTGCTCGCGAAGCGGCAGAAAGGAACGGTGATCGAGCCACGGCACGAGAGACGGTTAACTTGACTGACACGGCCGCCGGAGACAGGACAGCATCTATCCTGTTTAGCTCCATTTGTTGTGAGTTTGATCCACGAAACCAAAATGAGCTCTGCATAGCTACACGCGCGTCGACTCACGCACTGGCGTTCCCGCAGCGGGGACCGGTGGTGGCCGTTTTCGGTGGAAACCTCCACAAGGATTACCGCGGGGAAGGAGTTCTTTTCACGGTGCAGAACAATATTGCAAATCGAACGGGTGAGTTTCAAGCGCCAACCGCTAAGACTTTAAGCAGCTGACGTTGACGATGAACCGAGTATCGCGTTCCAGGTGTTCGACAAAGGGCCCTTCAAACCAGTGCCATGGCAATGCCCGGAACCGACAGCCGCAAGTACAACACCACTGCTGCGAGATATCAACGCCGCCGCGTGCATACGTTCGGGGACAACACTCCGCCATCGTGTTCAAGTGTTCACATGTTTTGTGTCGCATGGGGCATGGTGTGCGATACCCAGCATCGCATTGTTTGTTGTTTGGTTTCCGTCCTCGTGGTGCCCTGGGTATTGTCCTCAGTGTGAGCTATATGGTTCGTCGGGAGGGACGCGATAGTGACATGCTTAAGACTACGTTCCGCCTTGATAACTTCTTTTTCTCACTATAATAGCGAAATTGAGCTGCATTGTGCTTGAGAGTGCACGACAGCGCTACTGTTTGCCGACGCTGGCGCTGCTGATGAAAGCAAGCGCCGCTCCATATTTTTTTTCGTTTCACTCATATTGGTGTCCCCCTACAAACCCAGCCATGGTCAAGCGGCCGTAATGTACCTGTGGCAAGCATGGCTAGGTGGCTTAAATCCCTTTGAGAGTTGCCAAATACACCGGTTGCTTTTGGCACCGAAAAACTAATATAAGCTCTATCTAGCACCTGCACAGCACCACACACCTAGCTGCACACCAACTTGCACATCCCCGCGCAACGAACGTTTCGAATTTTCCGTCCAAAGAAAAGGCTTACTACCCGAAGAAGGTAAAACAAAAACTTTGTAAGACCGAGAGACAACGTTACCCGGAAAGGCTCATTGATGTGTATGACGGACCACCAGCAGTCAAGTAGAGAAATCTCCCCAGCCGTGCCACAAACCAAACGGAAACACGCTCCTGCGGTGTTGAGGAAAAACCCCAACTCCATGAGCAGCCGCAAGACACAAAAAATGAAATCGAGAAACTAGCGCCGCGTCGAGACGCCTTGTCACGCATCATGCCGCCCAAAGAGGGAAGCACCTCTTTTCATTCCTTACCTTCTTGAGACAGTCTATCCCCATACCTAACCACATCTTCCAACAGCATTGTGTACCGAGTCCCATCCGGGCGACTGCACACGGGGGTGCTGGCCAAACTCCGTGGTCTGACCCGCTCAAAAGCCGCGTCAAGTAGATACCGTGCACGAAATATGTACAAGTATCATCTTGTAGCAAGCTGCTGCTACGCTGCTGCTGCTGCTGCTGCTGCTGCCGTGTGTGTGTGGGCGGGCAAGTGACTTCCTGCTGCATGTACCATACAACATACAACGTTTGTGCCTGTACAGCAGTACACTTTTATCTCGTCTTTCCTCCTGCCAAATGCACGGTACCCCTGCCCGCTCACAGATCAACGTCCATCCTCGAGAGCCCATCCATCTCCCTGAGTACAGAGGATGCTATCAACCAACCACGGTTCCACGCTCCCTTTCTTCCCCACTCGTTGCGCACACACGCTTCACAGCCGCGCACAATCGAATACCATATATATTTTCCCGAGATACCCCACCCCCATAAAAAAAAAAAACGAGCATGATTCACGCATCCAAAAACAACCAAACGCAAAAAAGGCGACCCGCCTTGCGCCGTATATATTATCATTGTGCACATTTGCGACGAGCGCCTGTCTCAACCGAACACTCGGGATTTTACTTGAGCTCCTCAAAGCTGGGGTAGCCCCCGCCCCTCTGCAAGCCTCGGAGCTTGTAGAACGCCTTCCTTTCCTCGCTGATAACGTTGTTGAAGGGCATCTTCAACGCCTGCTTGGGGGGGGGGGGGGGGGGGGGACCAACAGCCGGAAACATGGGCAGGGGCATAGGCGTTACAGCGGCAGTAGATACAGAGAGGGACAGAGAAGGGGGAGACGTGGAGAGATCCGAGATACAGGCATGGCAACGCCAGGGAAGGAGAGGGGGTGTACTCATGAAAAAGCATGCCGTAGTCGTGAGACCATTGGCCACTGGGGGCTACAGAAGTAAAAGCCTGCGAGACCGAGAGAGACTCTGACCCAACTCCAATTTCGGCCGACACTACCCAAAAACCCAGACGCCCTGCCATAGGCTAAGGTCGATTCGGCCGAGACGGGACCAGATGCGTGCGCTCCGGGCTGTCCCCAATCCCCGCGATATGCCTCTTTCTTCATGTTAACGACAAGATACCGTAGGTAGGTGACACAAGATACCACACCCCCAGGACCAGTTTTTCAGAGCTCGATTGATGAGTTTTCGGAAAGATGTCGACGAGACGGCTTCGACGACGCCGGTTCGGTGCTGCCACTCTTTCCACTGCGGAGAAATCGAGCTTTGAAATCAGTCCAGGGCGTGGTATCTAACGCCATGTCACCTGCGGTAGGGTGCTTAGACAGGGCCTCGAAGCGTAGGTTGTGCGTCGTTCAACATGCATCGAAACGTCTAGACGGTGCCAGAAAGGACGGGAAAACACACACACACACACACGAAGACACATATGGTCTCGAGACCATCCTATCGTACACCGGACTGCATCCACTGCTGGTCAAGGAAATACATGGAAGTACATGATTATCTCCGAAAGCTATCCGTCCTGTTTCGCTTGGACGGACGGGGCTCTACCATGCATTCAAGACAACGTGTCCGGTCGAATCTAGATGCCTTTGTCAGATAACCTGGCACAGACTATCTCACCCTGCTTATCTCCTGCCGGTTCTTGCCCTTCTCTCCCCCGAGCCCAACCTTCATGCGCAGGATCTTGCGCTGTATTTTGCTGAGGTCTTGGCACAGACACTGCTTTCACGAGACAGACCGCACGCGCGCGACAGGAAAAAGCAGGTCCGATGTAACTTATCAAGCACGGCTGAAGAAGGGGGGGGGGGTGTACTCATAGTCGTGCATGCCGTAACCGTTAGACCATCGACCTCGCATCCTTACAAAGCCGGGACGGAGCACCCCGGGTTCTCACCGGACCAGGCTCTCACATCACATCACCGAGTGCGAAGGGGGGGGGTTACTCGCGTACTCACAGCCGTGGTCGCTAAAACCGCTAATCTCGCATCCCTACAAAGCCGTGATGGAGCACGCCGTTATCACCGGACCAGGCTCTCACATCACCAAGCGCGAAGCGCGAAGCGCCGTGAGGTATTCGGCGAGTCGCATGAAGGGTGCGCTGCATCCTGCTAGGGGTGGTCGAATGTTCTCTTGCCACTTTTAAAGCATGTTGACGATTGCTCATGCATCTCTTCTGAGAAGGAGCATCGCTCTGAGTCCTGGTAGAGGCATCGCCAACACGGTCAAACACTCTTGAGATGCATAAGAGTGGGTGGGGGTGACTTCAAGACACCGCCAAAACTGCCAAATGCTCGCGAGAGGATGAGGGCGGGTGGGGGCTACTCCAAGAGGAAAGGGAGCCGGATTTCAGCCGCTGCTAGTTCCAAAGTCTTCAAAGTAACCGGCCACTTCTTCGGAGTAGACCAGAGTCGGAGCCTACTCCTCAAAACCCAACCTGCTATTACTGGGACCTCACTCGGCCCTATGCCTCCCATACTCCCAACGAGTTTCACCACATCATACCATCGTATTTAGTGTCTCCGTGTGTGTGTTTTGTTTCTACAAGCCAACAATGCATGTTCAATCATCTACAGGGAGGGGGCGGGCCACGGACGCCGCAACCATTACACTGCCCAGCACTCACGAGTCCACCTTAATGGTTTGACATCGGCCTCTGTAAGAGTTACCGTAGGTGACATGACACAAGATACCACACCCCGCGGACCGTTTTTCAACGCGCCACTACAATGCTCCACAAAGAAGAGGGCGCCAACATCAAATGATACGTTTTCGGAAAGATAGCTCTCCACGAGATGTTTCCGCAATCGGCACCGTCACCACCAAGCTTTGAAAAAGTCGGTCAAGGGTGTGTGATATCCTTTACGCAAAAAACCTACAGCAGTACACCACGTAGCAGTCGTGTGGCACTCACGCTTTCCAGGAAATCTCGCTGAATCTCCAACTCGGACGTCGACTCCGTGGACGGATCCGGTGCCTTCACACCCTGAATACCCAGCCCAGCCCAGACAACGACGAGCGCGCGCGGAACAAAAACGAAGGTGGCAGCGATGGGGGAGGGGGGGGGAGGGGGCACAGCGGACGGGGGAGGGGGGGGGGGGG
>FN649746.1:1903998-1924613 GCA_000310025.1 Ectocarpus siliculosus
GACTTCGTTGTTTTAAGCAGCAGCAGCAGCAGCAGCACTACAAGCAGCACCAGCAGCAGAAACACTACAAGAAACGAAAACGAGACTGTTATCTGTGGACACAGCATTCGACATGGTACCTCGCGTTACACGCCAGAAAAAAAAAACCAATCACGGCGAAGTAACACGCACATCTTCTATCGTGGAGCAGTCTGCCGGCACAGGTGTCGAAACCTCCAGGGGTACGTCGAGGGACTCGTGCTTGCGGTGGAACGACACCCACGTCTCCAGCTCCTCCACGCGCTTCGGGGTCACCACCACCTGATCGGTCGGATTGGTTCAAACGGGCAGGTGAAGAGGGCAACATGTAAGCCTAAGGCGGGGAGTTTTTCAGAAGACGGGGGAAGGCGGCGATGCCTACCGGCACGAGACCAACTAGAAGGCGCGGGGTGTCCTCGAAAGACGGGAATGACGGTTGAGATCTAACATGATTGTTTTCTACCAGAACGAAAGAAAAAAGGCGGGGGTGAACACAAAATAATAGAAAGGCGGTGATACCAAACAGAGCAAAACACTAAAAAGGGTGAGTGTTTTTTCTCGATTAACTCGTACTTCATGCTTGGTGTGGGAAGGATACGTCACCCACCGGCAGGCCACCGGGGATTGTTTGTTTGTTTGTTTTTCTTCACATTAAACTCGTGTCAGTTGCTAATCCCAAAATCTAGCAAAGACTCGGCCCGTGGTCACAAAAATGCTAAAACCATCAGAAGATCTAAAGAACACGCACACTATTAGCAAGAAAAGGGTACACAAGCCCGAGGAGGTACACCTACAATCCCTGCAGCACGTTTGCGTGCTCACAACTGAACTACACGCCCACACACTACAAATCGACTACAGCAGCGGCATCACCCCCCTTGTCCCGCACTTCACCAAAATGAATGTTTGTCGACTACAGCGTACTGTGCACGATTAGCGTTGCGTGAAGCTTAACAAAAAAATTGCATTTTCGAAGTAGATTCATTCATGTGCGCCCGATCACCGAACAACTCAAAAGAACATTTGGAAAATGTGCTGATCCACGAAGGGACCCTTGATGCTTGGGGTAGTCAGCACCTTATCCCCAACGGTGATCAAGCTCTGGAATGGGGCTCAAAGTGGAACCCGCTTCTGCCGCTGTTGCCCTGTGTCTCTTTTGCCACCACCACCACCAACGCTAATTGTTGCGTGATACGTATCCTGAGCGTGTTTGTTTCGCCCGCAGCACGTCTTCTCTCGTAATCATGCTCTTGCCCTCTTGGGGACAACCACCCCCCACCACACCTCACAAGACACGTAAAAAAAATGCATGACATATTCTTGTTCTTTGTGTCTCTCTGACATCTCGCTATATGCATACAAACACCGGTAAGGGGCGAGCCACGCTCTTCCCGATGCCGAACTACTTAAGTTGGGTAATCAAGGTCTCCAGATCGCTATTGGTGTGTGTGCGATCCTCTTTTTGGCGGTACCTTTCGTCAACTAAGCTCTAAGGCCATTGAAATCCTGCCATTTCAAATGCAAATCCTGAGATACAATACCGTTGTAAATCGCGCTCTCTGTCTCTCCCCACGGCCCCTTTCTGCCCCGCGTACTCTCTCTGCACACACGCACCTTTGAGTTTGTATCGATTTCCACCTGTGCCGCCAGCTCCTCCGACGTAGGCTCTCTCCCCAGTGATTTCCTCAGCTTTGGGACCGATCTGTGCACGGTGTTGTACTGGTTTTTTACCCACATAGGCACGTGGATGAAACGCTCTTCCTGCAGAGTTGGACCACGAGGGGGGGGGGGGGCTGGGTTTACATGTGAGGCGAGAATCCTATCAAAAACTTTACTATGTGTTCGTTTTTCAGTTAACTATGCTTTACAGGTTTGTTGGACGACAAGCACTGCAGAGCTGCCATAGGGTTGACTCGGTAGGATATCACACGCACGTATCGGCGTGAACATGACGTTGTTGTGACTTACGTGTATGTTGTCTTTACATGTAACCAGGTGACCAATCAACACAGAGGCAGAGGCAAAGCCACTACCGACGGCAACCAAGACTACGACAACACGACGACGACGACGACAACTTGACACCAACACCTACGCCAACAGCAACAGCAACAGCAACAACAACAACAACCGACAAACAAACGACCCGTTTGGACCGGCAACACCGACTTTTGACAACACCGCCGCGACGAAAACCACAAACTAAATAGCGCCAACACCTACGCCAACATTAGCCAGCACCGCATCCTCGTGGATAGCAAAGCGTTGCACGTGAAAACGAGAGGGGCAGTCCGTGACCCTGACCCTAAACCATTTCCCGTACCCCGCACCAGAACCAAGCTTCATTTCCTCGCGCCAAGATTACCGAAACAACAAGAAACGGACCGTCTGAACGGCAGCACACGCTGTGACAAAAACAACGGCAACAAATCACACGCCAACAGCAGCCGCAACAGCAGCAACAACGACAACAACAAACGCACCGTTTGGACCGACACGCGAAGCCTCGCCTCGATCCACCAGATGGCGTAGGTCGTGAAGCGGAAGCCCTTGCTGGGGTCGTATCTCTCCGCGGCCCGGATGAGACCGATGGTGCCCTCTTGAATCAGGGTCTACAAGAACAAAATACGTACAAATACGGAAGGAAAAAGGCAGAAAAACGGTGGGATCGTGAGACGGGATGGAGGGAAGGCAAACAACATACGAGGGCGTTAGGTGGCTGCTAAATAGACCGTTCTCATGAAAAACAGAGTTCAAGCAAGCACAGGAGAACGAAAAGTGGCGAGGTGAAGAAGAAAAACAGACATAGTATGGATGATGATGCCTCCCCCTGCTTCACCAGACTACGGCCGAGAGAGAGAGAGGAGGAGGGCGCTACAATTAGATCGTGTGAGCACAATTTTGCTTGCCAACAATAGTTGAAAAAAAAATAAAATCGATCTCGATACAGCAACACAGGCAGGCGTGTGGGAAATCAGCGTTTCTTGCTCTCTCGAGAAGGACGGCTTGCGTGCGTGCTACTTTTTGAACCAGCCCATTCGACCTTTCATGTCAGCGGCACAGCAAGTAGAGCAACACACGAGCGGTTGCGCCGCTTCGGAGGGGTTCGAAAACCCCCCCAGCAACAATGAGGGTACAAAGTGGTCTGGATATACCGCGGTTCCGACTTGTGCCGGTCCCGATACACCGCGGAAAAATCGCCGGTCACGGGATTTAGGCACCATATTTAGACGCTACTTCGCATTCCCCAACACTCGGTAGTGCGGTGCGACTTTTGCCTATCACCACACCGCGGTATACCGGATCCACGACTCTGTAACAGTAATGTAACGCCTTCAGCATCTCAAACAGAGGCGACTTGCAGCGGCGGCAGCGGGCAAGAGGATTTTGCCCGTTCGGTTTAGGGTCGGGGCTCGCCAGTGGCTATGCGAGATGGAGTGGGGCACATGTGGGAAGGGAACCGTCGTCCAGGGACATCGAACCAAATACAGGCAAAAACAACAACAACAACAACAACAACAACGCCTTGATCGATGACGAAACAGGGATGCAGACGCTCAACCAGCATCCAGCGCGAACAACTACGACCAAGCAACACCAGCAGGAGAAGCATGGCTACTGAAGAAGACAGGGCAGGGCATGAAAGGACCACGCATCACAAAACGCAACCAAGCACTGCAGAACCAGTCCCATGCGGAAAAAAGGAAGCAATGGTCTCCAATATGGGTACCGTCTAGTCAGGCGGAGGGCGCGCCAAGCAAGCACAATGCCAACGGTCATTTGACCATGCCAATGCCAACAGTCATTTCGCCATACTGAAAAGAAAACATAGCTCAGTCCGATCGGCAGCTCGTAAGGGAGTCTTCGGGAAAAGCTCCTCCATCCCCCCAAAAAAAAAAATATATATATATATACCTGCAGGCAGCCGCAGTCAAAGTGGCTCCGCTTGTACTTGTTCGCCAACGAGACCACCAGGGCCAGGTTGCACACCACCAGCTTCTGCCTCGCCTCCATGCCGGCCTGCATGACGGAGGCGAACGCCTCTTCTGACAGTCCCGCGGAGCGCGCTACGTCCCGGAGGCGCGGCCTGCGGCCGCTGTCTTTCTCCGCCTTCTCCTGTGCCTGGGAGGGAAGGCGAGAGCACGACCACGAAACAGGTCGTCGAAGACTGCTGTGGTACACCAAGTGTTTTTGGCACGACCCCGAAACAGGTCGTCGTAAAGACTGCTGCGGTATACCAGGTGTGGTTTGGCATGACCACAAAACATGTCGTCACAAGACTGCTGCGGTATACCAGGTGCCTTCTGGCACGACCCTGAAACACGTCGTCATAAGACTGCCGTGGAATACCATGTGTGTTTGGCCTTTCGCCCACGAAGGTGTTCTCCGTGAGGTGTTCTCGAGGACACCAACTCTTGGTCCCGTTTGCCGCTTTATTCTCTCGTTGCCTCCCCTTGATACAGATTTCTAAACATATTTTTTTCTTCCTGTTTCGTTGAGGTTCGCTGGGCTCTTCGCGCCGCTTGGACAGAACGTCACAGATGCAGCTGCTGCTCTATGTGGGCCTCATCTCCCTCCTGACAACCGCAACAGCAGAATCATCAAAGGCACCGGCATCCAACCGGTGTTGTCGATTAGATGTAAAATACCCGCCGGGATATGATCCACTGCTGCCGTCGCGTCCCCGTTGAATTACAACAAAGCCGGGTTTTCGCTTTCCGTTGCCAAGACCACCGCCACCTGTATCGGTACTCTTGTGCACAACCAACAGACAAACCAACCACCAATCAACGTCCCCATCGACGAGACCTCCATCTCCCCCAACCAAAATCTTCCACGAACATGACTTGCCCCTTGTCCCCTGCAAAAATCCGCTTCGGAGAAATGCCTCCGCAGGATCCCTCCCCCCCCCCCCCGGGGCTTCGCGCTTGGGGATGTGAGAGCCTGGGCCGGGGAGGACCCGGCTGCTCCGTCCTGGGTCTGTAGGGATGCGAGGTAAATTGTTTACCGACTATTGACATGAACAGCTACGGGTACCCCTCCCCCCTCTGTAACGACTACGGGTTTCACAGCTGCGGGTGCCCCTCCCCCCTCACCTCGATTAGCCCCCGATACCGCTGCACCGTTTCCCCGAGCTCCATCTCTTCCTCGTGGTTCAGGAACTTCCTCCCGCCGGATTGCCGGTGGACCCCCTGCATCAGCTCGGCGAGGTGCGCGAAAAAAACGGGGTCCCCGCAGGTCATGCGCAAGCGTGCGCTGTCCATCGCGCGCCCGGCGAGGTCCCCCTTCCTGGCCGTGCGCATCAGCTCCTTGATATCCGCGTCGTTTCTAGCCGCCGCCGCCGCCGCCGACGGCGACGGGTCGCTGGTGGCGGCGGCGCCCCCCGCCGTCCCCCAAACCGCGGCGGTTGCCCCCGCCGCCGCCGCCGTGCCCCCGCCCCGGTTTCCTTCCAGCTCCTCGACCATGATGCCGACCTCCTCCAGGCGCGCCGCGTCTCGCTCCGAGAGGGACGGCGCGTCGTCTACGGTGGAGGCGTCGGTGTCGGCGGGGCCGCTGCCGTCGCCGTCCCCGTCGAAGCCGAAACTGGTCAAGAGGTCCACGTCGTCATCCCACTCGCAGTTCCAGCCGGCGCCTCCGTCCTCTGGTCGGTGGCTCGCCTCGCCCGTGCTCCAGTCGTCCGTGAGCCCTATTTGGGTTCTGCTCCGGAGGCGCGAACGCGGCGGTAGTAGCCCCCCCCCGCTCAAGCAGCGCCCCCCCCCGTAACTTCTCGCCCTTCTTCCTTTCCACAACCACGAAGGTGTCGGTGGTGGTGGTGCGCCCGTCGACCAGGAACAGCTGATACTATTCCGACGGCTGCAAAGGGCCGACGGTGCTCTACTTCGCCCGGCTGTTGACCGCGCCGCGCTGCTGGCGTTGCTGGCGTTGCTGCGTCTGCGCAGACGCCGGGTGGAAGCCGGTCGCCAGGCAGACGGAACACCTACACAGACCCTTAGCGGCGGCGGCGGCCAAGCCGAGCAAAATGCCGTGGACGAGAAGGGGGACGGTGCCGTTGTTGGCGGCGATTGTGGCGCTGCGGCCGCCGCCGCCACCGCTGCCGCCGCCGCCGCCGCCGGTGCGGCCGCACCCGAAACGGCCAGCAGTGACAGCAGCAACGCGGTGGACATCGACAGTCCCGAGGCGGGAATCGACACCCCTCCCGTCCACGCGGGAGAAAAGGCTCCGCCGCTGACGCCGCCCGCCTGCTTGAGATATGCTTGCCGACACGCTTCCCTACCGCCTCCGACGCTGCCGACACCGGGCGGCGGCGGCGCCGCGGAGCGGGGACGGATGCGCCGCGCCGTCGTTGTGAGCGGGCGAGAACAGACGGCTATTGGCCTGGTCGCCGGGCTTCCCGCGTGGGAATCGACGAAATCCATTTCTAGATCCCAAGCTTCCTTGTTTCCCTGTGTGTGCGGAGTAAGCGGGAGCAGGCACGATGGCGTGCCCTGCCGGGTACCTGCGGATCGTGCGTTTCAACATATGCATATACACAGGAGTCAGGAGGTGACGGAGACGAGTGATCGTGTCTGCTATTGTAGCTTCTTGTTCGTCTAGGTCGAGAGTTTTTTGAAACAGAGAAAAGGGTGATGAGATGCCAGCTGCCCCGTGCCGTTGCAAGTGGGGGAAAGCTATCCATATGTGAACAGAACGATGTAGAAGGAAGGCTGCAGCCAGCGTGAGGAGGTGAAAAAGGAGCATCGCATTTCAGCATCTTTGGTTAACTTGCATCGTACCAATATAGCGGGGGGTTCCGTATGGTGTTGAACAAATCTTCGTCGCACTCAAAAATCACAACAACCATAGGTGAACCTGCAGTCCCATAGAGACGGCAGGGCTTCCTCAGGAGGAGTGGCGCGAAACATCGCGACATCAAGTAACCATGAATGCGTAGGTGTCTATTTAGGTCGAGTCTGTCCTGGAGAGCGAGCGAGACAGATGTTTTTCTGGCCCTGCTTTTTTGGTTGTACTGAACACGGCTTGTCCGCATCAACAAAAAGGCGAGATGGGCGTCAACGACAGCAGCGTTGTAGGTGGAACCAGACTAACCCAACCTGGGAGACACGCTGGCGTCACAAGTGTTCAGCGTAGAGTGCACGCAGGCAACGCCAAAGGACCGACAAAACATGCAGACACAAAGCTCACAGAGGCAGCAGCAGCAGCAGCAGCAGCTCTTTTTCAGATGTCCTGACGTACAGCTACGTAGCTTCTCTTGTCGCTGCCACGACAGCGGGGACAAAGGGCAATCGCTCTCGCTGCGCAGATATATCAGCCTCTTCGTTCTGTGCTCACCACTTTGCCCTCTTGTGCGCGCCTGAAAGTATATCCCAAAGCTGTCACCCTGATGATGAGCACGGCAGGACCGGCAGCAGCGGGCACCTCAACAGAACCCCCGCACCTCCAGATCACGTTCAATCAATCTGAGGGGTTTCGCGAGGGAGGTAGGCGTTGGAGGGGGGGGTATGAAGCGGAGGAACATTTTCTGAAACGGCTGGACCGCGCGCATGTTCACGAAGAAAGCAGCATCTATGTACACTCGCTGCTTGAAGGCCGTCTGAAGTTTTGAAAGCAAGAGAGAGAGAGAGAGAGAGAGAGAGAGAGAGAGAGAGAGATAGATAGATAGAGAGCGAGCCAGAAATCATCACCATCATCATTCTACACGCAACGATCTTACCGTGAAATCGGGGAGAGAACGGGGGCTGACATGTTGTACTTCCAGGTTGACATGCGTTCATACATGCGTTATACATGATCAGAAACACATGTCTACCGCACGTCTTCGCGAGTCGAGCGATCACCAACGCCGATCTTTTGAAGTTCAAAACATGGAAGCCCGGATGGTCATGGATCTAAGGTGACGATGCATTTCTATATTGTACCCCGTGATGCAGAAGAAAATATCCAGCAGTACTGTAGCTCCACGGTCGGTAGTCTATGTACTACATACAGTAATGTAGCACAGAGATCTCGATATCGGTAGATAAGCACACCTATTGTAGCGTGGAGAGTGGTACTTCACAACATGTCAAACGTCGAAGACAAGAACCAAGAGCATTTACTGTAGTCTATCTCCGGGAGGGCGTGAAGCTGTACCGCGCGGAAGTGCCACAACAAATTGAAGAGGCCCATCTCTTCGCAATAATAGTTTGTCCGGACACCAAAAAACCCCGACGCCGTCGCATATTTTGCCGTTCCCCGACACCAAAAACTGCTGAAAATTACATGCAACACCCAATCCCCAAAACAAAACACACCCTACACATACCTATAGTCTACTGCGTGTAATTTGCTGCTTTATGGACTACGGTATGCATCTGCGACGACCCATCTTTTCGCTATTGACCAAGCTATTGATCGTCTGGTCTGTTGCGGTGCGCCACACCCTTTTTCAGCAAAATATCAGTGACTTGTCGATACTTCGTGAAGACAGAAGTGAGCAACCCCGGAAGTTCAGTGTTGCGTAGGTATCGCAGCTATTCGAAAAGCTGAAAAGTGCCGCTGTTATATCATAACACACGGCGTGGGAACCGTATCGCCACAGAATCTGTGGTCTGTAAGGCCTTCTCAGCCTTCACCCCTCCGTCTCGGACCCTGTGGCCCACCTTCTCGCAGGTGCACGAAAAGTCGATCGGCAACTCCTCCTAACGGCGATACCGCGGACATAGACAAATCGCCACGAGCTCCTACCCGCCTGTTTCCGCACAATCGCGACGAGGCTTGCACAAATACTGCAGGCCTTAGGGCGATCAAGAGTGCTTCTAGTCTCTCTAGAGACCCACGCAACGTTTGCACGAAGTTGGGCTTCGGCGTTGGGCACGTTCAGGGAGTAGGGAAGAATGTGACACACGAAAGCATGGACCATGCTGCATCAGTTGTACTCGGCCAGCAACAAGAGAACCTCCCCCCTCAGCAGCAGCAGCAGCAGCATCAGCAGCATCAGCAGCACAAGCATGGGAAACATCAAGACGACCACCCCCCGTCCGGCATCCTGTTGGATGCAGGGATCGGCCGCAAGGCGGACGACTCGAAAGGTGCCTGCGATCGGTTCCGTGCACCCCTATGTGATGGGAGACCCACGGCCTTTGGTTCAGAGGAGTACATTGAAAGGAGGAGACGGAGGACGGCGCTGGGTGAAGATGTTGTCCGGCAGCTAGGGCAAGTGCTCGGAAAGGCTGATACGCTGTAAGTATCTCGGTAGCACTTGAGGCCGGCTCCTTGAGCCAAGACTGGTAGGTGAATAATTTCTCTCAGGCAACCGCAACATAAGTGTACCTGTTCGCAGAAAAAATGAGTGAAGACCTGCATACAATGTACGCATATTGTGGCTGAAACAAGTTTCTCTGGTGGGCGGCAATCGCGGCTAGCTCGCGTGCATTCAGGCCAGTCACGATCAGATGCACTTTGCCGACGTCTAGACTAACCATGAACTAGCCCGGGCACGGCGAGGTATAGGTTGTACTGTTTGAGAACTACACTAAAATTCCACAACTTCGAGCCTGTTGCAATTAAAGCATGTCCCGCGTGGTTAAAAAAAAGCGAGAATACTTGCCAAAAAATCGACCATTTTGTGCTGCAACTGCAAACACGAGTGCCCGGCGCCTTGCAGTTGAAGATTCATGAACGGTCTTATAACTCGAGCTGTCTCGTCGCAGTGTTGCAGACCAAGGGGTAAGGAAGGCGCAAGCTTTGGTCCGGCGCCTTGCGGTAGAGAAGTATCGAAAGATAGCGACACCGGCCATCGTTGTCGACGACACGCGAATTCCAACGACTAGCGAGCAAGTTGTGAAGAGCGTACGAGGATTCGACACGCGCGTGTCTGCTATGAGGGACGGGGTTGCACAAGCGGCGCATGTTGGGCGGCGTCCTTGGCGGGTCGGGGCGTCTTCGACAACGTGGGCGACGGAAGAAACGTGAGAGGAGACGGCGAAAAGTGACCCCAGAAGAACAAACGAAACATTGGGCGCTTTGTCGTCAGTTGAACGAAGAAAATTGCTCAACTAGGGCTACGGAAAACTTGAACAAGACACATCACCCATACATTGTGTGAGTTGTTCTCGAAGCTTCAGTCAGAGATCTTCCTATCGCTGACGCACGCTTTATTTTGCCGCATGTATCCAACAACATCGCGCCGCAGGCAGCTATGAACCTTCTCGACTTTGGAACGACCGGCCGTCAAAATTCCCATCTCTGGTTTCTAACCCCCCCGCCGGGCAATCCCAGCCACATAAAACACATTCTCCGGCAACATCCTATGCTCGTAGAACCCTCATCCCACCCTTTCGACTCCGCCCGCTCCCTAGGAGAGAAGCAAGCACTTCGCGCCTGGTGGAAAAGTCGTTACGCAAGGCGGGAGCCGCCGTCAGTGACACGAAAGGACTCGCTACGGCCGTTGTGGAGCGAGTTGTCAACCGGGCTTGCCTTAACTTGGCCAATAGGCCGTGGAGACTCGCCGGAGTGAGGTACGCTTGCCCCCAAAAGCCTCTGTTTATGCACCTGCTGGCTAGCTTCTAAGAAGAAGGTCTGCGCGGCCCAGCACGGGCTATGGCCAACAACTGGGTGACCGATGTATGGTAGTTTCCGACTACCGCACCAGATGATATGCGGCAAGCGGCATGCTCGCCTTGCAGATACCTCCAGCTGGAACACTACTACTAGGATCTCGACTTGCCATGTGTTTCCGTCTCCCAACCTAGTCGCATTCTTGACGTCGTGCTGTCGTCGACCTTCTGTGCCCCTCTACAAGCACCAACGTCAACCCCGCTTGCGGAAAAATGGTTGGTCCCGGTTTGTGCTCCTGTGAACCGCTAACCACACCGTCACGCGCGAACCCGGCCCAACAATGCTTACCAACATGCTTGATGTAGGACCGCAATCACACGCGCACTTTCGGCAAAACAGTCCGAGCCGTCGATCCTCGAAACGCTTTCCTCTGAGATACGTTGGGTCCCTGCCTTAACACCAAAACCCTGAAGCTACCCCGATCGCCTAACGCAGGCTTTCAATCGACCCTCCTCGTACCGGTGGTGAGCGACGGCGGGCGACGGGGCTAAGAAGGAAATATAGGGAAGACCCTATGAACGCTCTCGTCAGGGGCGTTGAGGCCGCCGCGCGCGAAACCATGGACACAAGGTAGCCATTTTTTTCCAGCAGCCGCCACACGCAGCACACGAAACACTCGCGGATGAGAGCCTATCGCCCTGAGAAAAGAAGGTAGTACTACTGTAGTTGAAAATTGCTCCAATCTCCCGCACAGCTTTAGATAGGTGCACGACCAATGGTAGGACCTCCGGATCCCCTGCTACAAGGTAGTGAGTCTCGCTTGAATTCCTGTAAACTAGGACCGACTCACCCTGTCCCGGCCGCTGCACAGTGGGACTGGACACTGTGTGGAGCAAGGGCGTAACGGTGGGCGAGGACACCGCCACTTGGTCAGACCCCGCACGTTCCCAGATGACGGTCGGGGCTTGTGGTCGAGAAGACCATCGCCACCGCCGTTTCCCCGGCAAGAGGGATCGGCGCCCTCAAGGGGCGGCAGGACTGAGGGGAACGAATCTGGCGGACGTCGGACCTTTTTCATGAGCTGCGACCGCCATCGGTATGCCAGAGACCTTGACTGCTTTGGTTTTGAATCCACCTTTGTCGATGAAACCCCTCGCCGCCGCCCTGAGTTCCCGGAGGCGATCCCCGATGTCGCCGAGGATAGCGAGGGGTGGGTGTCGCCGGCAGAGGCGCCCGACGGGTGGCTGTCAGTAGACGAGACTATTATCATCGGCAGGGGGAAACGGGGAACAAGTGGACCTGGGTTTCTACAGGCCAGCTGTAGGTCTGAGCTCGAGCCAGTCCTTCTTTTTTCTCGACCGAAAACTCCCTACAGTGTCCGCGGTAGCTGCTCTGGTGGTGGGCTACGCACAAACCGAGTTAGGTTGAACCGCCATGACGACGTTGTGAGCCCTCGTCGTCGGCGCTGCTCACGCACCGGTAGATTCCGATCGCGGCATCGCCAGCTGTGTAAGCGGCCAAAGTGGGACTCTAGGTTCTGGGTACCAGCGGGACACGCCCCCCCTGCGGTAGGTACCTCGGTAGAACCGGGCCGTTACGAGATGAACTGGTTCATGATACTGTTCGGCTGTAGGTTGATGGAGGCCCGTTCTGGATATGCGCTTCGTAGGCAACGAAAAAGTTACGGTAAAGAGAGTGCCCAATTCGATGTCCTGGGAGCTAAGAACTTGAGGCTCAAAGAGAGAAAGTTACAGGAAGTTGGTGCTAAGAACACGTGCTCAATTCAGAACCTACAAGTCGCTGTTGGGTTACCCGAAGGAGGAAGAAGGAAAAGAGCTCCGCGAAGTGTATGGACCTCTTTCGTGTCAGCACATTCTGAAGACATGGCCTCATTTCGCCCAAGAGCAAGAAGCGAACGTGCATGTTGCCCGTAAGTATTGATGTACGCGGTGCTCTTTGGTAGCCTCGTTCTGAACGACTTTGACGCCCACCTTCAGGTCATCTCTCCCCCCCTCCCCCGCACCTTCTCAAACACGGTTTGTCGTACTCTTTCTTCTCACAGAAGACGTCACCGACACGTATCAAGAGACGCTCGCCGTCACCCCGAGTAGAGCACAAGCAGTATCCGGAGGTGGAGACGCACCCGAGTCCGCCTACTTCACCCCGCGGCCCTACCATTCAGCGCAAGCTGGCCGAGCTCAAACGGGAAGCCGTGCTGTTCGAGATTGGGCGTACGCCCTCGGCGACGCCCCCGGCGAACGGGCTGGAGATGGTCTTGAGCGAGCTGTGTACGGTCTTTCCGGTCCCACCATCACATGACGAAGTTGGCAGGCCAGAACGCTTGCGGGCGGTGGGTGAGGCGGGAGATTCTTGCGAGGATGTTCCTTGGGGCGAGGAAGGTCTCAATGTAGAGAGCGGAGAACCCTCGGGCGACCTTGATGGTATCGAACCGGGGCTAGCTGCGTGGAGGGGGGGGAGAAATTCGGGGGTGGGGAAGGGCGAGGACACCGCCATACCTGCGTCACGAGGTATTTTGTTGGAATTCATGTGGCCACGGCTTGGTGTCCCGGTAGCAGCTCGACGTCGGAAAAGCACCAAGTCAAATCTCGGGGTATCAGAGCAATCGGCGGGGCCTCACCCCCGCGAAATTCTCGACGATGGAAAAGCTACAACATGTTCCATAGACTTCGAAGGTGACCAGACGAGAGTGACGTGGTTACCACAGAAACCGCCATCGGACTCCTCGGGTCCCTGGTCGACGGAAGATCGTGTGGGTCGCAGCCACCCGAGTTATTTCCTTGTGCTCACGCTAGCCTTTCTTCGCGCTTTGGTGGAAAAGCACTCCACGCACGACGACGAAGTTCACGCGGGGGTTGCGGGGCGACTTGACGGGGCGCAACCTACAGCCGAGCAAGCATGGCCTTGTCTGACCGACGCTCTCAGCAGAGTGCCAACACTAGACGTCAAGAGCGGCTTGCACGGCCGGCTTATCGACGAGATACCCCCGGCTCTGTACCAGACCCTCGTAACGATCGTTGACCAGGCGCTGCGTCCACCCCCCGATATGTTAAGTCGGTCCGAGGACGGCGTCGGCAGCGAGGGTGGCTGCAACAGGTGGCATCAACATCCTTCGCAGTTGGGTGCCTTCCTTGGGTCGGCGGTACGTGAGGTCCTGGAAAGTAGGGGGAAGCGTACGGATACCGTTGACTGCTGTATCTCTGGTGGCGGTGTCGATAGCCATGGCAACGCCAGCGGCGAACGTCTCCGTCACTTCCAGCCAACGAGACCTCCAGGTGTGCAGCTCCCATCCGATCATGATCTGGGTGCTTTGTCTCCTGTATCTTCGAAACGATACGTGCCGGACCCACCCCGCGGAAAGTGCAACGCGCGCTCCGTGCGTCCAAGCGATGCAGCGGAGGACAACTCCGATACCGCACACTCAAGCCTTGTCGCCAGACTTTGCTCAGCATTGGCAAATACTGGGGATGAATCGGACATCGGCGTTGAACCGGTGGTAGACGGTCTCCTCTTGGAGCAGGGGGAGAACACGGCAGCTGCAAGAGAAGGCCCTGCGAGCAACTCGCTTGCACATCCCGCCAGCGCTTCGTGCCTTGAAGGCTGCGACGTAACTGTGCTCGCAGAGATGCAGCGAGTGAACGGTCATGCCGCCTTCCCCGGGCTTGCCGAAGATGCGCGAACGTTTGCGAAAGTCCTGTCGGGGTTAGCCGAGCACGGTTGCATGTAGACCAAGTTTCTTGGATCTCCTGCGCGAATTATCGGTTGGATGCTTCGTCTATGATTTTTTTTGTGATGATTGTTATTGTTGAGTGTAGACCGTGGCCGTGTTTGTTTGTGTGTGTTTGAATACGTGTGTGCGTGTTTTTTATACCATCGACCGCGCTATCTGGGTGACCAATTTATTGAGAAGATAGATAGATAGATAGATAGAGAGAGATAACAGATAGAGAGATCGATAGAAGTATAACGTGTGTACGAATACATTATTACCAAAAGAGATAGGTATGGCACCCAGAATCTGCTGAGAGGGTACCAAAGGCTTGACACCACGTGGACCCGCCCGGCAAAAATAAAAGTACGTGCGCGCGAAGGCGTATAGTCTATAGGTCGACTCTACGTTAGTAGACTATATAGCTTTTGGATCTTTTCGTTTGATGACCATTTTCCCTACGTCGTACCTCCCTCAGTGTAGGATACCTACCTGTATGATAACACATGCTTTGCCTGACGATAACTTTCTGGGAGAACGGTAGCTGTTGTTCATGGACAAACGACAACCAACTGAAGCACGAGGTCAAAATCTACATGGTGCCGGAGGGGGCCGGCCGGCTTGTGCATCCATTTAGACTCTACTTCGCGCAAGAGCATGTCGTACCAACGTCGGGGTTCGAACCAGGGCCCTTCCTTGGAATCCACCGCCGTCTGCGCTTGTAAGAAAATACGTTCGTTCGTGCGTGAGAGATGGGCCAATCAACGCCTCCACGGTTGTCACGGCTACATGGTTGGGCAAGTGAGGTCCGTGAGGATCGTGGCCAACGAGAGAGTATTGTACGATTTGATGTTTCTGTTGTTCGTGTTGCGCACTCCACTACTAGTACTGGGTCGAGAGAGAGATCGGAACGGTTTTGAATGTGAAGACAACAACAAGAACAACAACAACAATGCTAGCTGCTCTAGGTAGACAGACTTTCCTGCATCAATGCATTATGTACGGCGCCTGCAAGACGCCGGCAAAACCTCGCTTCTTGCAAACTCTCTAGACAAGCAACTGCTATTATAGGTCGAACACACACACGTGGCCGACTACGAGGCATCGAGATCTCTCGTTCCTTACGAACCACACAATAACAAAACCGAACGCAGCTGCCGTCCTGCCGTCCGTGCACGCGTGATTTTACCGCACCTTGAAGCATGCAAACATGTTTGTAGCGAAATCAATCCGCCCAGAGACCCGCCTCAGACCTCTGTCGTGTACAAGTACATAGTCCTGGTGTAAATAGTTGAAAGATATGATATGCATGATGCATGTGTGTGTCGCTCTCTACTGTATGCATACAATTATGCTGTGGTTGGCATTGCCACCATCAAACAAAGGTATGTACAGCAGTATTGTTGTTGTTGTTGTTGTTGTTGTTGTTGTCTTCACATTAATGGAAAGAATCAGAATAGGAAGGGTTGGGACACAACCCACCCCCCACCCCCTCGGTCGAACCTTCTTTCCCATTCGCGCCCCCCCCGCCGGAGCGGGACTTGCGGGCGACAAGCGAGAGTGATCGAACAAGCGAGAGCCAGCCGAGCTTGCACCCGCTTGTGAGTGTGTTAGTGTGTCAGGTCGCAGACAGCGATGGCCGAGACCACATGTCCCGTGTTCAGGCCAACTGAGCAGGAATTCAAGAGCTTCCGGCGATATATAGAAGATGTGGTCGATCGCATCGCAGGGAAGGCCGGGCTGTGCAAGATTATCCCCCCACCAGGTACAACGTGCATGTCCGGGTAGTAGATAGCTCGTCTGCTCTCTCTCTCTCTCCGTCGACCGTACCCACCGAGCAGGGCTGTTCACGCACCTCGCACGCGGAGAGCCCAGTTCTTTCCCTCTGTTCTCTCTCGCCCTTTCTCTCTTTCTGTGCTCCTCATACGTATGACCAATAGACTGCTGTACGCCTGGGAGGCACGTGCCATAGGTGGGAAGAGACTGTACCAGTACTTGATGTACCACCAGTACACAAAGAAGGGTATTTTTGTATTTGTGTGTAAAATGTTCAGCATAGGGGCCGCTCCACCTACTTATGTGTCTCCGCTCTTGCTCGGCCTCTCTCCCGTCACCAACAAGATTAAGCCTGATAGCCATATCGACTAGCCATATCGACTAGCCATATCGACTGCTGTATTGGCCCTCTTGTTTGAAAAATTGCGCAAATAAACACGTGCGGTCGCTCTTGTAGAGTTACTCCTGTCTGTGATAATGTATTCGCATGATGCAATGCGTACGGCAACAGACAAGGCGGATCTTGCGTGTGGTCTCAATGGGAGCTCCTCCTGAATACACCAGTAGTCGTGTGATGCGAGGTATGTTGCTGTGCTCCCGCTACGGTATTCGCACACAGATTCAGCCAGGGTAGAGAATAGGAGGCCTCAACAGCAGCGAATCTCGCGTGTTGGTTCTTGTCGCAGGCGTGCGGGCTACTTATTGCCGTGAAGACACTTCCGACACGTAGGTGTACCTCGCGAAGTGAACGTCGCGACTTCACGAAGTGTTAAAGTCGCGACTCTACCAAGGAAGGCAGTCACCTCTAGTACCCAACAGCAGTGGAATGGTCGGTTTAAGCCTCTTGTGCGGTAAATGACTTGCGCGCAAAAAGTGTGCACCCAACAGCATCTCCGTAGACTTGCCTGCTGTACTTACGATGTTCGCACAAAATGCGGCGAAACCTTTTGTTTGTTTGTTTGTTTGGTAGAGCAGACACGACACACGGTCCAATATTGTCTCTAATTCGAAAATACACATAATCAAAGAGACTACTTGTACCCTTTCGAGATAATACCACAGCAGTTGAAGGGCATGTTCTTCCTTGTCTGACGTTTTCAACAATCCAAAGCGCGCTGTTGAAAAATACCCGTATGCGCGATAGCGGCATCTCGCAACGCGGTTGTCTCGTTTGATAGACGCACAAACATCACCTGACAAGCACAATAATCCTACAGCTATTTTCCCCGGTGCACGTGAGCGCTTCACGTATGCTCCCCCCCGCACGCGTGGTTTCTCGTTTCCATGTCGTTTTGTCGTACAAGGGTGGGCGGCACGGCGACGAGACACGGCCGAGGAGATGTGCAAGTCGGTGTATATCCCCGCACCAATCCGACAGGTAACATCAACCTCTCATTGGACGGGTTTCTCGGTTAGAAACCCCCCCGCCGTAGTCGGAAGGAATACGACGACTAGCGTGCGCTAAAGCCGTGCTGGAGAGCAATGTTGGTGGAACTCCCTCCGTGGGTCGTTTCGTCGTGTGATTGGCGTTGTTATTTTGATGCGTTCTCGTCACACTCAACTTGTGTCTTGTCCCCGATGTATTTATGCAGGGTCAACGCAGGTTCCACGTAGATTCCTACAGCAGTTCCTCGTGCATGCTGTTCTGAGAACCTCACACAACAATAACATCAAAATTTACGCATCGACCAGTTCTGGAGGTTACAAGTACTGTAGCAGCCCCTTCACTCACCCTCGTCGAAGATATCCGAGCCACATTTCATGTTCACCCCCCCTCCCCCCCCCGCTCGCATGCTCTCAAAACCACCGAAAAATGGTACCACCAGTGCGTATCCAGCACCCGCAGCAATGGCGTGTACAGCGTGGACGTGGTCGAAAACCCGCCCATGACCCTTGCCGAGTTCAAGGAGTACGCGGACAAGCGCGCGCCGTTCCCGTCCTCCACGGCTTCGGCGGGCTGCCCCGGCTCCGCAGCGGTCGGGGTGAGGCGCGGACGCTCCGGCGGGGTTTCTTCTGCAGACCCCGCGGAAGGCGGGGGCGCTGACGGGGAAGGCGGGGGGGGCAGGGGGGGGGGTGGGGGCGGATGCGGCTACGGCGGCGGCTACGGTTTCAGTTCTGGCGTCGGCAGCGCGGGAAGCGGTGAGTTTTGCACGCGGCCGGACCGGACCGGAAAACCTTGAAGTAGGGGGGTTGGAGGAAGAGTACGGTAGGGGTGGTTGAGTAGGTGTTGCCGCCTACCATATGTGTTAGTGCGACAGGGGGTGCAGGTATGTTGGGTCGATGTTATGTTTGATCGTATGGCCTCTTCGGCTATGGCTGATCTAGATACCGCGCAGCAGGTACCCAGGCGGGCAGCTCACGGACAGAGGAGTCGGAGGTCGCGCGGAGGGTGAGGATGTTCTGGCGCTCGCTGGGGCCCAACTCGGAAGCACCCGTGTACGGGGCGGACACGTTGGGGACGCTGTTTGCGGAGGACGACAACGACGCTTGGAACGTGGGCCGGCTGGTGAGATCGAAACCGGGGCCGGCATCGGCTCCATACAATATTTCCGCCTTCCTTTCGGCTTCGTCCACAAATCATGCTAGGATGTTGGCGATAGACACTGTAAATGGACCAGCTTGGGGGTAGAGGCTGGTGCAGATAGATACCTGGTACAAGTTAGCGCCCACACAGCGCTGGAACCTCTGACACATGTAGGTCACAGTGATTATTTTGTGCATGTTGTTGCCAGCACGCGATCTCTGTCGGCTGCAGAACGGTTGGTGCCGCTGAAACAAGAGCCCGCGGTACAATTTTGCTTCTTTCATAGCGTATATGCTCGGCAGACCACGCCGGTACTATTTTTTCTGTATCACGTTAAAGATATGTGACGGAGCGACCCGACCGATCGCTGCTCCCTTGACGCGCTGTGTCAACTTACTACTGTTCACGTAGAGCTTTTCGCTCTTCGATACGCACCCTTCGGCCTCCTGCTCCGATGGCAATGGCAATCGCCTTGCCATCCAAGCCACCGCCTTTTTATGCGGCCAACAAAATCCGTCTACAACCCGGAAGCGTTGATCCGTGTTTCGTGCAGCAGTGGCCCGCCCCCGTTGGTTCTATGTACTGTCGGAAGATGCAAGCGTTGTTGGAGACTTATGAAACCCGTGGCTCTCACACGGTTGGTTGATGTAACCGTTGGTGGTCGATGCAGTCGTTGGTCGCTCGTAGACTTGGGGTCATCCCCCCCCACCCCCCCCCGGAAACAAGAACCGGCCGGACTGTGGACGGCGCAGACTCTTGACGAGTGGGATCGTTGTTCCGTGGAAGGAGATGATTGGATAGTCAGTGCTCAAATGACCATCAAGGCGAAACAGCCACCGAGGCACCCTGTCCCGCACGCACTCCTGAGTCGCGGTACCGAACGGACCCCGCAGGACACTATCCTGCAGCTGCTGAAGGCTAACTTGCCCGGAATCACGACCCCGATGCTCTACGCGGGAATGTGGCGTAGCATGTTCGCCTTCCACGTGGAAGACGTCAACCTCTACTCGATTAACTACCTTCACAGGGGGGACCCCAAGTCCTGGTACGGCATCCCCCCGGGTTCTAGACAGCGGTGAGCATGGAGTTTTTTTGTGTTCGTGTCGGGGGATTACCTCGTTTCTTTTTGCCTGCATTGGTCGTCGACCTGGCTGCGCTTGTTCCACGATGCTCTCCGTTCTTTGCGACTTGGTTGGGTGGGCATTGGACGGTAGCACCGGCTCACGCCGGCGGGGGGTGCAGTGAATGTCTTTGGTGTTTCATTTTGAAATACGATCGAAAAATACGATCGACCTCGCTCACCAATTAGTAGATGTCAGTGATAGCGGTACGAAAGGCGCAGTGCGTGCGGGTGCGAGCGACCTGTATAGTTTTGGGCGGGCTGTCCCATGTGATATTCACTGAACCGCAGGTTTGAGTCGCTGGCCCAAGCCTTCTTTACTGAGGAATTCCGCACTTGCAAGCACCACATGCGGCACAAGACCACCATGATATCCCCGCTCCAGATTCAGAAGGCGGGCATCGGCTACTGCACGGCAGTTCAGGCAAGGCGAAAGGAGGGAGGAAGTTGATCGTTTAACTGTGTCCAATGCACGGAGGACCTGATGTTGCCGGCACGTCACACGCGGGGAATAAATTCCTCGGCTAGCAAAACGTCGTGTTGCGTTATATTTTTCCCTCGCCTTTCGAGTACATGACGTATGTTCCATCCAAAAGGGTCGGTTTCCTTCTTTTTTGCGGCGGTCGTGCCTCTCATGGGCCTTTTGTAGCCGGTTGGGAAGTCTTTGCCGATGGAATACCACCTGCCCCATACCGCTAACACGTAAGGGGGGTCTCATAGCGACTGAGGTGTTGACCCCCCCCCCCCCCCCCCACCAAAAAAAAAAAAAAAAAAAAAAAGTAAATAAAATGTTGGAAAAAAAACTACCCCCCCTGGTTTACCAGGCCGCTTGGGGAAAAACCACCCCCGGGAAAAAAGGAAACAAAAGGGACAAGGGGGGAAAAAAAGGTTGGAAAGAAAAAAGAGAACAGGAG
>FN649746.1:1924713-1952172 GCA_000310025.1 Ectocarpus siliculosus
TGGGGTTTCGCCCCCCCCCCCCCCCCCCCAACAAAAAAAAAAAAAAAAAAAAAAAGGTAAGTAGAATGTCGGACGATAGACTACCAGCCATGGTTGACGAGGCAGCTTGGGGAAAAGCGACTCCAGGGAAGAAGGGAATCAGATGGGACAAGGTGGTAGAGAAGGTTTGGAAGGAGATAGGAGACGAGGAGGAGACGTTGGACACGGAAGGGTTCGGGGGGTTCAAGACGAAAGTCAAGGAGATGCTAGAGAGTAGGGAGGAGACAACCCTTCGCAAGAAGGTACGAAGCGAAGACCACTTGGAGATATACGGGAAGTTGAAAGAAGGGATAGGGATGAAGAAGTACTTGGACGGCCCCATGGACTATGCGAAAAAGCTGAAATTGCAATTTCGAGTAGGCGATCTGGACTTGCCAGAACGGAGGAAGAGGTATACCAGCCGTAGGAGAGAGGAAGAGGAGGATAGACACACATGTCCATGTGGCAAATCGGAGGAGAGTAGACCCCACATAGTTGGGGAGTGTGAGTTGTACAGGAAGGAAAGAGAGGATCTCGAGGAGGAAATGAGACAGAGAGGGTGTGACATGGACAAGTTTGGTAAATTAGACAACAGCGAAAAAACGATCGCGATAATTGGGGATAGATGGTGGGCACAAGAGGCCCTAGAGGACGGGGATAAGATGTGCAAGAAATTTTTATGGAGTTTGTGGCAGAAACGTAAAGAGCTCCCAAATGTTGGTGGTGTCTCTAGTAGGTGTAGGAACGGTGCTCCGTCTCGAAAGGGACGCGTGGTCAATGGTCAAATGACTACGGCAAGCAACAAATGAGTACGCCCCCCCCCCCCGGGGTTCTGCCCTCGGGGTTGGGTTTTCGTCGCTTGGCAACGACGTTGTAAAACAAGCCAAGTCACTTCGTGAACTCGGCAACCAGGTTACCGTTGTTTTTTTTAACTCTGTTTTTTTTTTGTCGGTAACCATGAATGGTGGTCGAGTAGATCATGTTGTACGGGGTCGAGAAGCCTCACTCCGCGCAAGGGGGATGATCGCACCGCGTTGTGTTAAAATGGTCAAGCATCCTCGAGGCAGTTACACAGTGCTTACAACTGTCTCTGGAAGGAAAGCACTAGAAAATAAATTAAGTCATACGCAGCTGTCATTCGTATGCAAGGAAGTAAGCACAAGATGCCGAACACCCTTAGGAGGATGCAGCTCACCCTTCATGCGACTCGCCGAATACCTCACGGCGCTTCGCGCTTGGTGATGTGAGAGCCTGGTCCGGTGAGAACCCGGCGTGCTCCGTCCCGGCTTTGTAGGGATGCGAGGTCAATGGTCTAACGACTACGGCATGCACGACACCCCCCCCCCCCCCTTCGCGCCCCTCTGGGCCCTCAGGAAGCTGGGGAGTTCATGAATAACCTTTCCCGGTTCTTATCATGGCGGTTTCAACCACGGCTTTAACTTGGCCGAGTCGACAAACTTCGCCATTGACCGCTGGATAAGTCAAGGTCGTGGGGCGGGGTACTGCCGCTGCAGCCCACACAGCGTGCGCATAGACGTCGACCGGTTCGAGACCCTCGTTCGCCAGCACAGGTGCGTTTGCGCAGAGCATGACGCCTTTTCTTCGTGCAAATGTGTTTACTTTGCTGTCTTGGTGCCGCGGCACCTTCTTCCATAGGTGGTTCGAGATCGCTGGCGGCCGCTGCTGCTGAGTGCCGCTGGCGGTGGACTCTGTAACGCTGCTTCTCA
This sequence comes from Ectocarpus siliculosus, assembly GCA_000310025.1. Lineage (NCBI taxonomy): Eukaryota > Phaeophyceae > Ectocarpales > Ectocarpaceae > Ectocarpus > Ectocarpus siliculosus. Next base: position 1,926,459 of record FN649746.1, read on the forward strand.
CTCATTGGCGAGATGCCCGCATCCTCAACTTGCATAGCCAACGGTTGAACTTTTGTCTGTGGTTAGGATGCTGGTGTGTTTTCGACTTAGTGCCTAGGTAAGACTTTGGTCATACAGCAAATACTTGAACGGCTAACCTTTTCCCCAAACGTTGAAACGCTTTGCGTCTATTTGTCATGGTTTTGCCGTTGTTTCTCTCCTCTTGCTGTGCAGGAGAACTGCAGGCAAGGAGTCCACCTGTCTCAACGGGCTAGCCGAGACCCCCGCAACGGTTGCGCTGGCTTCGGCGGGCCGCGCTGCCGAACAGGACAGCTCGAGTACCCCGGCCGACGCGCGTTCAACAACACAACCAGCTGCACCAGCACCAGCACCCGAAGCATTAGCAACAACAGTAGCAGCAGGGGCTTCCCGGGCGGGCGGCAGCGGGAGCCAGGGGCACGATGATGACGAAGACGACTCCGACGAAGATAGCGAGAGCGAGTGGAGGGAAGAGGTGGACATGAATGTCCAGGTGTTCCACTGCGTGTGCAGTCACGTCCGCTCCGTGCGGCGGGTGCAGTGGGCGGAGGACGGCAGTTTTGTCGTAGCGCCCCCCGAAACACCCCCCTCTTCCTCCTCTTCCTCCTCTTCCGCCGCCACCGCGGTCCCAGCATGGCCCGATGAGGAAGACATCGCGCCGTGTCCGCGGTGCGGAGTGTGGGGACACAAAACTTGTTTGGAGTATGTCGTCCCGTTGCAGTACGCTATCCCGGAACCTGGCACGGGCTCCTACGCGACGAGGGCGGAGTGTGGCAGCAGCAACGGGCCGGGAGCGACTGCCGCCTGCAATGAACAAGAGAGGGACGGCACGCCCGCGCGGATCGAATTGCCCGAGACCTTCGCAGGAGTGGGCAAGCTGGACCCAATACGCAGCGCCGGCAACGCTGCTGATAACGGTGCTGGTATTGCTGCAGACCTAACAGCAACAGCAACAGTAGTAGCAGCAGCAGCAGCAGCAGCAGCAGCAGCAGCAGCAGCAGCAGCAGTAACAGCGGCCGAAAGCACTACTTCTCCCCCAACGACGGTAGTGTATCGCCCCGTTTGCTGGATGTGCATGCAAGAGAAAGAAGAAGTGGCGGCTATGTCTGTGGCGGCGGGGCCAAGCGGCGGGGGAGCGGCGGCGGCAGCTCCGCGACGCACAGGAAAGACTAGCGGCGGTGGTAACAGCGGCGCAGCCGGCGGCGGTGGCGGTGGTGGAAGCGGCAACAGCAGTAGCAGCGGAGGAGTTAGCAGCGCCCAGAATTCTGCCGGCGGCGGCACCCGCGAGAATCACAGCGGGTCGAAAAACAATGCCGGGCCGAAAAAGAAGACCGTCGTCAAAGGTGAAGAGTTGAAAGCGAGGAAGAGGGTGCGCACGTCCGAGAGTGGTGGAGGCGGCGGCGGTGCTTGGTCATCGACGAAGAAGGCATCCGCAGGAGCCCGCGCGACACCGATTGAGGCAGTGCGAGCGTCCGCCGTCGAGTCTGCTGTACCGGGAGCGTTAAAACGGGCTCGCATTGGGCCGAGATTGATCGGGAAAGAGGTGCTCGTGTCGGACGGGGTAGCGGTGGTGTTGACGGGAGTGGTGACGGCGATCGAGGCCGGACAAGCACGTCTTCACTACAAAGGCCGGAAGGCGAAACTAGACGAGTGGATCGACGTCCGCTCGGAGAGATTCCTCTCTGCGACCGAGGTGAGATTGTTGCGGAGGCTCTAGGTAAACAATGGGTCCAGGGTACATTACTTATATTACATGTACTTCACAGATTAAGTGAATTTGCTCTTCCAACCACCTGAATGATACGCGGGTGATCCCGTACCTCATCCGTGGGCTCTAGCCACCCGATCCGTTTTCCACCATGCCCTTGCCTAAAGCAACCCCCTCTGCACCCTACCTTATTTTGCCCAGGCGAAGAAGCAGATCGAACTCACTCAATTGGCCATGAACCCTTCTGCCGGCCATGTCACCGGCCCTTCCGGCGGCCCTGCTGGAAAGAAAAGAAAGGCCGTGCCCGGCGGCGGCGGTAGCGAAAAAACCGGCGGCAGATCCAGTGGAAAGCGTGCGAAGAAAGGGGGCGACGGTGATGGCATCGAGAAGGCCAGGAGTAAAAAGGACAGCGACAAGAAGCTCGGTGACGGCAAGACTGGAACGGCCGGCGGGGAGAACAAGGCGGGCCCCACGAAAGCCAAGACCAAGACAGCGGGCGACGGGACAAACGCGAACGCCACCGGGAACCGGAAGAAGGACGGGAAGACGGTAGCATTTATCAGCAAGAAGCACCGCAGCGGGGAGAAAATCGCGAACGGGGCCAAGGAGGCGGCGGTAAAAATCTCCTCCCCAAGTCGAAAAAGTAAGACGAAAACGGGCAAGATGCGGGCGGTCGGGGGGTGCGAAACAGGCTCGAAAAGCAAAGCGGGGGGCAAGAAAGCAGGGGAACCCGACATCCGGAGCAACGGCTCAAGTCAGCTGAAGAGCGCCGGCGGCAAATCTAGTAAAGCTGAAGCGCTTGGCAATGGGAGCTCCACCGGGAGAAGCAGTGGTGGCGGTACTACCAGCAGCAAAACCAAGCACCATAGTGATAAGAAGGTGACAAAGAAAAAGCCCAGAATGGGCTTGTCCATCAAGCCCACAGTTATCCCCCCGCCTGTCGTCGTCCAGAGAGAAGTTCCCGACCACCACGTGATATCGAACCGGCGGGCAGTGGTACTCGCCCGGACTTTCGCCAAGGAGACCGAGGAGGCACAGAAAAATTTCGAAGAGGCTGTTGCCGCCGCAGAGCGATCGCGGGTTGCTCGTGAGCAGCGCCTGAAGACTTCCTCCTCTCGAGTCCTCCCGCGCCCGCCAGCGTCTCAAGGCGCTGCTTCATCCTACGCTGCTAAATCAGTCGGAGGTGGCGGTGGCAGCGCCAATGATCCCACGGCTACGGCTACCGCCGTGTCTTCAGGTCCAGGCCGCCGCTGTGTATGGCCAGATCTGGGTTTCGGTGGTCAGCCGTGGGGTCTGGGACCGTTCTATCGCGAAGCGGAAGCCGAAGGGGGGGGCTCGTCTGCGAGCCTCGATCCCACAATCGACAGGAAACCGTCGCTGTCACCATCGTGCGCCTCTTTCGCGGAAGGAGGGTCCAGCCACTCGAGAAAGCCTGGAAAGCAAGGCAAGCTTGAGCACATCGATGGGCACGCACAGGGGTGTGTGGCGGAGCTGGGGGAAACACGGCAGGGCGATGGGAGTGCCGCGAGATCGCCAGTCGGGGCGGCATCAGCGTCGGCGGAGATTCCGACAAAACCGCCTCGAGCGCTGAGGGAAGTACGCCGGGCAAGGGTAGACGCCGGAGAGGCGGTTGACCTCGGGGAAGACGCGGCGTTCCGGAAATGGCTCGGGCGACTCCGAGCTATTCAGGTGCGTGCGGTACTGGGGTTGTTGTGCGCTTGTATGGCACATCTAGAGAGTCTTGCAGCGATGTTGCGCTGAAAACTCGAGGCGATATCTAGAGAGTCTTGCAGCGATGTTGCGGTGAAAACTGGAGGCGGGTACCGAGGGATCGATCAACCTGCGCCTGGTAGTGGTTTTCTATCTCCGCCTGGTAGTGTGCAGTACTCTCCGTGGTCTGACGGGACGGGTTCAGCGCAACTGGGTGCCCCCGTGGTCGGCGGTGCCTGTTGTTGTGCTCGGTGTGTTCCTTGTTCAGCTGCTGCCTGGTATCGAAGCATTCGGCTTCGCGTGTTATTTTTCGGCGTAGCTTTTCTCTTCTGCCGCCGATTTTTGCATGTCATAGCGGCAAGGATGACTGTTACAGTCTTGAATAGGGATCATGGACAACCACCCGACTGAAGAGCAGCATTAGGGTAATCACGCAATCTAATCGCTGCAGTGGATGCACGCGGGGTTTGCTCTGCCAGCATTGGGTAAGAATAGTAACCATTGCAGATATTTTCATCAAGATTTCAATTGATACTGGCATGCTCTGTTGGGGAGGGCTGGTGGAGAGAATCGGGGGTAAGGTAGAAGTAGTTTTTTTTTTGCAGGCTCCCGTTTCGTGTGGTCTTCGTCAAATCTATGAATCCGGTAACTCCGGAACTCCAATTCATCAAGGTGCCTTCAGTAATGACCTATCGAGCGTCGTGCCTGCTTGTTGCCTTCCGATCTAACAAAACCTTGGACTGGCTTGGTGTCGTCTGTTCTTTAACGTCAAACAGGATATACCGGTAGGCCACGTGGAGAAGTGCTCCGGTTCATTGGCCGTGCTCCTCGGGACATCGCCGCCGGATGGGTCGGTGAGGGCTTCCGTCCGGGCACTTCTGGTTGCCGAGACCCTAAGGGGTGGCGCCAGCCACGAGGTTGCGACTTTCGTACGGAGTCTCGCGGGTTTGATGGCAGACGCCGCGTCGAAGGCAAGCCCTTCGAAGTCGGCGGCATCCACACCAACTGTTGGAAACCCAGTGATACCGTCGGGCGGTGATAGCCATGACAACGCGCAGTTTTCGCCTGGCAAGGATGAAGTGTGTGTGGACACCTTGGATTTGGATGCCAAGAAAGGTCACTGTGCGGTTGGAGACAACACGGATCCGGCAGCAGTGTCCATCCGGGACAAGGAGGGGGCCGCTGCCTACGCCCATGCTCTGGCGTATCTGGCGCGTTCGAAACGCAAGCAAGACAGGGCGGCGGCGCTATCGATACGAGAGAAAGAAGAGGCCGAGGCTGTGGCGGCGGCGGCTGCTGCAGCACTCGCGGAGGCCCAAAGCAGCAAGAAAGGCAAGAAGACCAAGAAAGCGGCGTGGGCGATGAGGCGGCACCTCGAGGCGGTAGAAACGGCGCAGGTGGTTGTACTGCCATCTTCCCAGGAACCACCACCAGCGGTTGTGGGTAACCTTTTGGGCGGGTACCCGTTCTCGCGCTCGGGTGACTCGTTGCTGATGCATGCCAAGGCGATGGTCGGGCTCAAACGCGCTCAGCGTTGGGTGACTGCTTGGTTAAACGCGCCGTCAAACCCGCGTACGGAGGGTGCTCCAAGTGACGTCAGCAGAGACAATATCATTAGCGCAAACACCATTGCCAGCAGAAGCAGCAAGGAGAGGGCGGGTACCCTGGAGAACGGAGCTGACATCATCAAGCCCCCAAACAACAATGCCGACACCAGCAGCAAGGAGAGGGGGGGTGCCGTCGAGAAAGGAACTGACGTCATCAAGCCCCCGTCTGCGTGTGGTACAGGAGCGCGTGTTGGTCCAGTCGCTCATCCTCCACCGCTGGTGGTTGCTTCTGCTCCTCCTGCGCCGGCTACCCATCATTCACTGCTCGCGACGACCGCTGCTTCTCGTGCGTCAGCCGCCTACGCCTCGCCGCTCGTTGCTGCTGCTGCTGCTTCTGCTGCTGCTGCCGCTGCTACCCGCCGGCCTTGCTACGGTGCTGGCGCTCTGGTCGGGTGGCAACATGCATTTATACCTGGTCTACCGCCCGCTCTACCGCCACACGCGTCTCTGCGAGCTGCTGTTTTGTCGTCGGCCCCGGCCACAGCAGCGCCTCACTACCCTGCTGCTGAAGCCAGTGGTGCTGCTGCGACGGCTGCTGCTGCTGCTGCGACCGCTGCTGCTGCTGCGGCGGTTGGTGCCCTGCCCACCATGCACCCCAGACCTTACATGCATGGCACATACGGGGGGCTCAATGCAGACTCGGCTGCTGCGTACCACAATGCTTTGCTTTCAATGTGGCCGCCAGCTGCCGCGGGTGGAGTGGGCTGGTCGGCCCCGTCCAACGCGCCGGCTACGATGCCGGCTGCTCCTGCTCCTGCTCCTGCTCCTGCTCGTGCTCCTGCTCCTGCTCGTGCTCCTGCTCCCGCAGGATCGCTTGGCGGTCCGCCGGTAGACTTGTTGGCGCGCTGGGAGAAGGTCGGAGCTGTTGCAGTCGCCCAGCCAGTACCAGGTGCGGGTGGCGACGACGACGACGAGGAGGTGATGGTTGACTGAGAGCGTCTGTACCAGTTTGCACGACGGCTAAGGGTTTTGCCACTAATATGCGAATGCGCTCGGGCGGCGTTAACCCTTGTGAAGAGTGTCGCCGGGGCAGGTGCAGCATCGCAGTGATGAGGGACGCCGGGTTTGGGTTTGCCCATAGAACGTGATATTGTATCTTGTGTGCCGAACGTTTTGCGTGTGACTGGGATGTATATAGTGTATTTTGACTAGTGTTTGTTCTAGTATTGCCTCCAGCGAAGTTCTCCGTCATTTCCCTCAGTCAAGTCGTTGCGCCTGAGTTTGACGGTGCTGGGTCGTTTGGTTGCTCACGGTTTGTCCTTCGTCCGTAAACTGAAGCCCGCTGTGGATGGAAGCCATGCGTGGGTAGTTTGTGCCAGGAATGGTAGATTTTAAAGTGTAGACAAGACATGGAAAGCGTATGACAGTGTGCGTGCTTGGCGATGAGGGTGCGCCCAACTCCCATCCATTGACGTTTGGGAGAGTTGACAGCAGTCTCGGTTGGACGGGTTGGAGTCAATTCGTCGTGATTCGGCACGTGTACAGCAAACCAAGACTTCTCTAAGTGCATGTAGTTGGCTTTGTATGGAGCACCAGCGCACCCAAGGTCCGGGTCCCGCCCGCCTTCAACCGCTTGCGTGCCTTGTGCCCGTGTCTTCGGCTTTGCCAGCTGTCGCGTATCTTTCTCGATTCAGGGTTTCAACCGTAGAAGGGTGCATTTTGCTGCGTAGATTATTCCGAGCAAGGCTGATGTATCCCGTGCTCACGTTTTTTGTAGGTGATCGACACGACCGGACTGCAGGTTGATTGCAAGTCGCAACCCGGGATTTGTGTTTTGTGTCCTTGTTGAGGAGGCTTTTTTTGCATGTAATTTACCGGTCTGTAGCCATAAGGCTGTGTTCCGGCTAATTTGAGCAATTCGTGCGTGGTAGTCGAATGTAACAGCGGTCGCGGCGCTCTATGGCCGTCTCCCTTGGCCCTAGAGCAACGACTTTGTTGGTACATCTCGTGGAGGAGAGACCGATCCTACTTGGAAGGGTGGTGCGTTCTTCGGAGTTGCGACTTTGTCAGGCAGGCCACCTTTATTGAGTTTGGATCAAGTGCTGTCCTTGGTTCACCAATGACCTGCGATAGCGGTATGTAGTTGCTCGAACGAGGCGAGGCCGTAGCGTGACCGGAACAAGTGGGCAAGTCGGAGCTGGAGATGGCGAGGCAGCCGAAGGTGCAAAACTCCCGCCATTGCTGCACTCGTTGGACACATGCAATATTGCACCATTCTAGTCGTACCGCCAACTCATTGTTGAGCCCCCGAGTAGAGCGGTGCGGGTGATCTTCGTGACAGAGGTCTGCAAACGTCTGTGCTACGACCCGAGGATTCTCTATCGTTTTACTTCTTGACAGTAAAATTCAACGTAACTGCAAACGAAAAGACCTTCATCCAGGGGTGTCGAGGGTAAGGTGATTTATTCCGTGTAGACGCAACCTCTGAAGCAAGCGCGCGTTTGATATTCATTCTCCCACGGGGTCCCTTGAGAGAGTCTTGTGGTCCCAACCCCATCTGGAGGCGTGCCGCTGGATTTCCTGCTGCTCCTGGCGTGAGACTATCCGCTCGATTATTTCTCCTGTGCCCTTCACTAGCCTCCACCGCCCAGTGTCTTCGTCGAAAACCTGTTTCCGGGACAAAATGTTGGTGTGAACACGCATTAGCGGCGTGTGTTGTTCCAATCCGAGTAGGATTGGTTTCTGCTGCGGAAACGAAAGAACCTAAATAAATCTTGTCCGCGTTTTTTTGGAAGCGTTTACTTTACCGTGACCGATTTCTCCCAACTCACGAAAGTTACGAGCACGAAATCGCGGTGCCTTCGCGCGACCTACGCCTCGAGGGCCCTGTCCAAGGAATTTCAATCGAAGCGACACCGGTGCCAAACGCAAGCATTAGCATTGTGTCTTGCTTCTGCCCACACCAGCATCCTTTTGAAGTCTTTTCAGTGTCTCTGCCTTTTTGTCTTCGCCGCGGCTTAATTCTCTGAGGTCAAACACCGCTGTCACGACGAGGCTCGCGGCCCTTGGACAGAATAGGGATGCCTCGCAAATCTCGGCAACGCTGGTGGTGAGCACGGCGAGCACGCCTATACACAGAGCAGCTCCCGAAAACGAGCATCGAAAGCGCTACCAGCACATCCGTTCACCATCGGCAGCCTTGTTGTTGTACTGTCGTTCGGCTTTTGCACCTCGCGTGCACCTTGAGAGGCCCGTTATGTCCATCTCACCAGCCTTCCACAAGCAATCATATTGCGACGAAGCACTCCTCCCTGCATCTAATTCTTACATGCAGTGTAGGCCGTGCTCTATAAAGCTATGGCGAACCGTGTGCGGTACACTCCAATGTTAAGGTACGCGTCGGGTGTGTCTCAACTGACGACACTCTACTGAAGTAACTTTTCCTACACACCAGCAACCTTTTTTTTTCGCTCTCCGTCGATGAAATTGTTCACAATTTGCTTCAACCGCATGGAGCACTGCAACCCCTCTCTACATACCGCTGCGATTGGTGCTGATGCATGCACTGGACGGCCGGTGGCCATGGTTGCATGGTAGCAGAACTTGACACATAGGCCAAAACCGACGTTGCAGAAAAGTGGATGGGTGTGCGAAGTGTTAAGAAGCACAATGACCACTATAATAGAGTCTTGGCAAATCCCGCAGGTAGTTCGGCAAAAGCCTCGGCAAAAAAAGCCGCGCGCCGACTGTTCGCGCAACGCAAGGATGTCTTGTGCCGGTTGATTTGGAACACTTCGTCGTAACCAACCATGCACGTTCAAAGGAAAGCGGACCTCGGATTGGAGGCAGCCCTGCGTGAGCAGGGCACTTTATGCCAAAACAATCAACATCGATAGCGGAGAGAAAAAATCTGACAAGTCTTGAGAGGGAAGCCACATTAGGCCCCTTCCCTTTTCGCTCCTCGTGAACGCCTGAACACAGCCTTCGACTGAGCGATCCTTCCTTCCCCCCCCCCCCCCCAGTCCTTATGTCTCTCTCTCCCTCCCACGAACCCACCTGCCGTACTGTCCTCTGCTGTGCAGCATACTCCTCCGGCCGCATGGGTACCATAGCCCTTGCCCTCGCCGCCTTGGTTTCCTTATCTTCCGGTCTTTCGGCATCACCGGTGGTGGCGTTTGCCGGGTCTTGCGCCTGTGCGGAGTTATTACGAGAAGAGGGAAGGCAGCCACCGGTTGCCGTACTCTGCCGGTAGTCGATGTTGGGTCCATCTTTTGCCTCGTTCCTTCTCTTCTCGGGGCAGTCACAGGAGGCAGCCGTGGCGGCGGCAGTACCAGCGGCGGTGTTTGTAGGAGTGGGGGACCTTGCCGTCTGTGCAACAGGCGTTTGCTTCCGCTTAGGTTTCTTGCCCTTTTTCTCGCCCTTCTTCTTTTTCTTCTTCTTGCTAGACTTTTTGTCCCGACGTCTGCCTCCCATCCGTTCCCTTTCGGCGTCCATGCCATCGCTGGGCGGCGTCATCGGCAGTGGCGGCGACGGTGAAGCCCGGTCACCTGCTTCGCGCGAAGCGGCAGGATAATTACGCACGGCGAGAGTTTAGCCCTCACGACAACGATGAACAAACCATGCTGGCTAACTTGTGGCAGTTCAGCTGGTGGAGGGTGCCAACCACGCCGCGTTGTTCTACATTTGTCGTGGGAGATTTCTGCTTGGTGGGGTGAGTAGAAGAACTTGCTGTTTTCCCGAGAGTTTGCAGTCTGGTACCTAACAAGACAAACTTAAGAACTACCTTGAAGCAACAATGAAATGGCGTGTGACGCTCCTTTTCTCCGCGTGCGACCAGAACACTACACGGCAACAGCGTGCGCATAAAAACCTCGGAAACCCCTGGTGGTTCACTCTCAATGTCGCAACATTGAAAACGAAGTGATGAGTGTCAAAACTCGTCCTATCATTCAGGCGGCGGGGGCAACAAGACGTTTCATACATGGTCAGGAAACAAACCCCAAGTACTTCAAACGGCGCTTCAAGAGCTGCAGTAGCGCATACCACGTGACAACAGCAACAAATTACACCGACACGGCAGCTCGGATGACATGCAAATTTGGCCCAAGCCTGGATTCCACATTTTCAATCGTGTTGTTTGATACACCAAGACAAGGCATGCCCTGTCAGACGTATCTCACGTGGATCTTGGTGTCCACGTCTCTATCTGGCACCTTTAAGTGTGACTGGATTGGAGCGTTGGTGGTTTTAGGCACTGGCCAGCCGCCAAAAGCGGACCGAAGCAGCTCGTCAGCTGTAACATTACATGACATCCTGTGGCAACGACACCTTCTGGAGTTTGGTACATCACCTGATGTCTTCTTGTGTTTTATCCTCTTTCTCTTCACGCTCTTCTTGTTCGTCCTGTCTCGCTTCCCCCCCCTCCTCGGCCTGCTATCGGAACGAAGGGCCCTCTCTGCCTCCCCCGTCCGCCGCCGCTCCCGCAAGTTTCGTTTCCTGCTTCTGCTGCTAAATCTGCTGCTGCTGCTATATCTGCTGCTGCTGCTGCTCCTGCTCCTGCTGCTGCTGCTGCTGCGGCGGCGGCGGCTTGACCTGCTGCTGCTGTTACGATTACTGGTGCCTGACCTGCCTCGGGTAGATGTCCGGCATTGATTTTTCGATTTATGCACACGTTTGCCTCCTTCGGATTGGCCCCTGCTGCCTCCTCCCTTGTTGTTCGCATTGGTGCTGGAGCTTCGATGACCACGGCGCGACACATGTTTTCGCTTCGATTCTCTTCCGCACGCCGCAACGCTTCCGCCAGAACTGCTACTGGTGCTGGTGCTGCGCTTCCTACGCATCTGCAGGCCGAACCATCAGAATGGGACAGAGCAGTATAATGTTGCCTGACACAAGTATGGGTTGGAGAGGGCTCGAGATGGTGGTTTGGTGTGTGGAACCAACTGCCGCAGCCGGACTTTGCGCGCAAAGAAAAACCGTTGGTTGCGTAAGATACCACACCCCCTGGACCGATTTTTCAAAGCGCGATTACTCCACGAGGAAGAGGATGCCAAAACCAAACAATACGTTTTCGGAAAGTTCTTGACGAGAAGGCCCTAAGAACGCCCCCATTATCTTTGTTCTTCAGAACGTACCATACACTTTCGGCACCATTACTGCTTTTTCTATTCTGAAGCTTTAGCTTCAGTCTCATCTTTCAATATCCGTGGGTGGAACTTTTATTCGCATAGCCCACCCCTTGCCCGACCCTGTCTAAAATGCCGGTCTCGAGCTACAGTGCAAATGTCGTGGCGCCCCAAGTATGGTTCGGTAGGCAATCGCAAACCATGACCCCTCCCCGAGTTTCAGCAGCTTCCACTTCCTGTGGCCGACACGACTCGGCCTTGACTGTTCCTTGTCTGTTTCGCCATGGAAACGGCCGGTTGAACAGCGAAAGAGGGTCCTGCGTGCTGCGCGCCACAATTGTTTTTTTTCCTGAGTGACCATGCTCCTGTTGCTGAATTGCTTCAGACAAGGTTGTAGGCTATCGTGTCTGTCGCTTTGGGGTGCACGCGTCGCGTAGTAGGCGATGCGCGTCGCTTACTTTGCCGCCCGTTGTGTCGTTATACACGAAAAGAAACAGCAGCACAACAGTTGAGACAGACAACAACAGGCCTTTTTTCTCTCTTCTTGCTGCATATATGCATGGGTGGTATGCATCGTAAAATTGTCTAAGCGGCATATGCATCGGTGGCATACATCGAAAAAGGATGTTGATGCTTCTTGAGTCTGCTGCGTAGTCAGTCGTAACTTGAGCGATAATGTAGATGGCAGCACAATCTTATTTTCAACAGAAAGTGAGGAATGGCAACCAACAGTCTGCTGCTCTTTGCAGCGGTGCACATCTATCGCGGACGGACTAGTTCGTCCGTGTAGTCATGTTTTTTGTTCTCACTTCGTCACAGAAGGATGAAATGAAACTCCGCACTACTCTAGTCTAGTTCCAACTCGGCGACTTGTGGTTGTTGTGTTTGTTGTTGCTGAGCCCACTTCGGATACCGCCGTTCGGTACAGATGTCTGACAGCCTGCGGTGGGTCAAAGGGACGAGAGTGAGTGAGTGTCTTCTCGAGAGTGAATGCCTTGTCTTCTCTCCGCTCTCTTCTTTTAGTCTACCTGTCCCTCTCTCGCCTTTCGCCGGTGGGGTCCCAACAATATCGAACTACGTCAACCTCAACCGCAGTGGTTTCGCATCTTGCTGAGTAAGAGACTACCCGTGCACCGGGCTGCAGCATGAGAGGCGATGTGCGCTACCTGTTTTATGTCAAGCAATGGACTTGGGGCCCTACCTAATGCTGGACATGCAGTGCTATGTCACATGTTCCAGCGGCCCAGAGCGAGCGACGACCACGGTGGGTTTTCTATGCTTCTTTTTTTGCCTCCTCCCTCAAGCCTGTCGCGCCTGGCTCACTTGTCTTTGATCTTCTGTTTTCTTTTTTCATGCTTTGTTTGTTGGGGTCCCCCAGCCACCCGCCCACCATTATTTTTTGTTGGGAGGGGTGTTTACTTGCCATGTTCATGACTGGGCGCCGGACTTTTTACTCGCACCCCGTCCATTCCACTTGTCAACACACCACCACATCCTATTGTACCATGCCCACCGACACGTCCAAGGCTTGGGGAATTTTGAAGCTTTAGCTTCAGTCTCATCGTTCAATATCCGTGGAAGTTTCATTCGCATGCCCCACCCCTTGCCCGACCCGGCCTAAAGTGCTGACCTCGAGCTACAATGCAAATCTCGTGGCGCCTCGAGTATGGTTCGATGCGGAATCGCAAGTCATGAGCCGTCCCCGAGTTTGAGCGGCTTCCGCCTCCTGTGGCCGGCAAGAGTCGGCCTTGACTGTTCCTTCCCTGCTTCGCCATGGAAATGGCCGGTTGAACAGCGAAAGAGGGTCCTGCGGGCTGAGCGCCACATTTTGTTGTTTTTTGCGTTTGTTCTTGAGTGACCCTTGTACACATGCGGCTGCTGCTGCGGTTTCTGCTGTTATGGTCGGAATGTGCTGCAATGGTCGTACGGTTATCGTATTCAGGTTTGACAACAGTCTGCTCGTTCGTATAGCGGTAGCGGTGCATCTATCGCGACGGCAGGCGCATTGAGATAATAGTTCGTCCGTCGTGCTTCCAGTCTACAGAGACAGATAGTCGTGTTCTTCTTTGTTGCCATTTTATACTTGTACCAGAAAACAAAGAAAGTCTCCACCAACTTACAGTATCTCCACAGCAGTTCGGAAACGACGACTATTTTTCTTTTGTCGTGTTTGTTGTTGCTGAGCGCACATCGGATGTCGCCGTTCGTTACACGTGTTCAAGCCTGCGGTGGGCCAGAGGGATGAGAGTGGGCGTCTTCTCGACGAGAGTTCATGCCTTGTCTTCTCGAGTCTCTCTTCCTTTAGTCTACCTCTTTTTCTCTGTTGCATTTTCGCCGGGCGTTAGGGTCCCAAAAACATCGAACGTCAACGGCAATCGTTTTGCGTCTTGCTGAGTAGGAGGCTACCCGTGTACCCGGCTGCTGCATGTGAGGCAATGGGCGGCGCCTCTTTCCGGCAAGCAATGCGCATGGCCCCTACGGTTCGCCGCACATGCAGTGCTGTGTGACAGCTTCCAGCGGTTCAGAGCGTCGACGGTGTTTTTCGCCGGTAGAGCCCCAGGACAACGCGAACCCCGCGACTGTTTCATTGTTTGGGGTCCCCCACTCACCCACCCATCCATGAATTTCAGCAGTTTTCGTTGGGGCATGTTTTTCTTGTCATGTCCATGACGTGGTGCCCCGAACGAGTATGGTTCGGTAGGGACTCGCAAACCATGACCCCTCCCCGAGTTTGAGCATCATCTTCGGCCTCCTGTGACGAACAAGAAGACCGGAAATTGTCTCGCCATCCAAACAACAGTTAGTTGGCCAGTTGAAAAAAGAGGGTCCGGTCCGCCGAAGATTTTGTTTTTATGTTTCCCTGCCGACAAATAGCCTCGGCTACGGCGGCAGTGCAAATCTCATGGCGCACCAAGTACGCTTCCGGAGGGAATTGCAAATCACGACCTCTCCCCGACTTTGAGTATAGCTTCCACCTCCTGCGGCGGATAAGACCGACGTCAAACCCTAGATTTTGTCTGTCTGTGTCGCCATGTCGTCGCCATCCACGAACAGCAGCTTGGAGAGTCACAATAAAGAGGGTCCGCTTCGCCACCAAGAAAACAGTTTTTTTTTTCGATTCTTCTACAGCTGGATATGATGCTACCATGTATCGGGTATAGCTGTGGTTGAGCTTGAGGGGTATAGGGTCTACGGCAGCATATTCTATGCGAAGAGTTAACGCCTTCCTCGCGTTGGCAAGCAGAATGGATGACGTCATCATGACGCTATTTCTTGTGACTACAAGTTCAAGTTTGCCCGGGCGTTATTGTTCTTGGGAGAAAGAGACTAAACTTCTATTACGTACCAGTTCGTGCATGTATCCGGCTACTGCATGTGAGGTAGTGGGTGCTGCCCCTGCTGTTTGCTGCGGTACATGGAAAGCTTCCAGTGGGTCAGAGCGGCAAGGGGGTCTTGTTTCTTCACTTGTTTCTTAGCTCTGGTCTCCTCTACTTCTTCTTTGTTTCCTGTCCCTGGCGGTCTCTCTTTTGTTCTTGCTTGCAAGAAACTGTGAGGATGGACATGAGCTACTACTGCTGCGTCCATGGATGGGTGCAACAGAAGAGCTCCGGGGACTGGTGGTCTTCTGACCTGATCGCAGAGAGAGGTTCCTGCCACTACCACAATACGACTCTTATGAAATGTCCATGACGGGGAACGCGTCCTACGCCTCTTCTCTTTTCTTTTTTCCCTCTCTCCCGTCCGGTTCTTTCGTTTCGGAGAGGAAACCTGCTGTGAAAAGCGCATCTTCTGGGGTCCGCATTCATTTAGATAGTCCCGGATTCTTTCCCAGCGTGCGGAAGAGCGCGTTCTGGGTGTGGTCTCCTTTTCATTCGAGTGTGACTTGCGCACTACATGTATGTATGTAAACGAGAAAGAAACAGATCAACGAGATGATTCTTGAAAGCATGGAGTCCCTCGCCACAAAAAAGTGCATGCGCATGGATGGGCGTAGTGCGATATGCCGGTCGAAGACTGACGGTTTTTTCGGGTGCGCGTGAGGTCGCCTCTAATAATCGTTTGCTCATTTTTTGCTTCATTGTCCAGTCTATAGTTACTACCTCGCATAGCGTTTGAAGCGAGCGGAGGGTCCTAGACTAATCTAATCTGTCGTTGACTTTCGGACCCTTCTTCGGGTCCATTTTATTTTCGTATAACTTTTTTGGTTAAGTTAGCCTGTGACCACGGCGGGAATCGACCGCGTCAAGTGTCAGACTATCATACATCACAGTACGAACAGACGAAGAAGGTACAAGAAGGTACTGGGTAGAGAGAACAGAACGAACGGTTTTTTGTAAGTAATTGTGAAGACAACAACATTGAACGCACTGACTGCTGGGTTCGTCCATGGATCGTTTTTGCAGCACTTTTTTTTTTTAAGTATTTGTGTATTATTAAGCGACTTCTTCCTGGATGGGTAATGGGAGGTTTCAATTCAACTATTTACTACAATAACTTGTACTTACCGGAGTATGGAGGTGCTCGTTGTTCTTATGCATGGCATGTACCGGCAGTAGCAGGTGACATAATATATCGCATCATCATCATTCACAGCTAATAATGTTAGTCGGCGACGACGAGGATGTCAAACGATAGGTTTGTTTCGGAAAGAAGCTATCAGTGCCAACGCCGCCCGGCCACGATTTCTGCTGTGGAGTAATCGAGCTTTGAAAATTAAAAATTGTTCAGGGGGTGTGATATCTTATGCCAGCTACTCCGTGTATTTAACTCTTTGTCGTGCTCGGTGGGCGAGCGTGTCGCGGTGTGCGCCCTCGACTTTATTAACGGCTAAAAGACTGGAAAGCTTCAGACAGGCAACGCGACGATACTCGTCGAGTTGCTATCACAATCGAATATTCCAGTATTGAAAATCGGTCCAGGGTGTGTGATGCCTTACGCAACCTCAGTCGCAACTATAGCTGCTGTGCTCGCGTGTTTGTTTAAGCTACGTGGTCTACAGTTCGCTCAAGATTAAGATTTCAGGTTTGGAAACACCGCTCTTTTTGGCTGGAGAATGCTACAAAGTTGTTTTGCAACTTTGCTTGGGAACTTTGTCAGTAACACTTTTGGAAAATATGTAGTCTGTGAAAACGCGCTGAGCTAGTCACCCATAATGCCATTGGTGTCTCTGTGTCTCGCTGCCGTCTGTGTGCGCGTCGCTCCCTATAGCAGCCTCACCTCTCGAACACGTGCTCATTGATCTGCGATGCAATCGAGCTTGTCGAAATGCGGAAGGTTCACTACGGCATTTTCGCGGGCTACTAAAGGTTGCTGACGAGCTCTCTCGCTCACCTTCGACTCCCTTTGACGTGCCTTCAATCCTTGAGATGGGAGTCCTTTGTTGGTGGAAAAGCACAGCAGAGGAACGGGAACGGAGATTGGGTGTACTGTTAATTCCGCCGCCGATTATCTCCGCAACGCCAAAGCGACTGCTGCTGTTTTGGTACCTGAACACTGATTACACATGTGGCTTCCAAGAACAGAGAGCCACATCGCGGCAAATGTACGTCGTGTTGGTTGGAGTAGGTGAGGGGCAGACGACGAAATAGTTCCCTGCCGGGACACACCCTTCAGCACTGCGGGACGTTTTGTCAAATTCGACGAGCTCGACAAAAGCAAGCAAGCCTTGTCCCCTGCAACGCAACGAAACGAGGTCGCCGGATGTGACAAATTTTGGGGTCCGCCCAGATTGCACTACATTGCACCCTCTCGCGCGTGTGTAGGTTGCGCCACCAGCGTTGTGCGCATCTGGCGTGCTTCTCTAACAGCGGCATGGAGGAACCCCTGACATCGAGCGATCACCTCAGAAGCAGCGAAGGAGGGGCGGAAGGTGCGGCCTGGCGACCTGCGGAAGAGAGTAGAGGTGAGGTGATTGAGCCGCAAAGAGCGCAACGAAAACAGCAGCCGCGACGAACGAGAGGGGGAGGCTCACCCTCTGCTGCACAACCAGCACGCCAATTGCACACGGTCGGCGAGTGAACCAAGGATTGCGGCGCATTGTGTGGCCTTCCCACGATTGAGTACGTCCCTCGGGTGGAACGGGGCGAAGGCACAGCAGACACCAAATGATACCTCTGAGATGAAGGTGTCTTCAATTTTATCGAAAGGTGCATCAACCGCCCGCGAGCGGATGCACGTATTACTTGTGAAGGATCAAAGGATACAACCTGTTCACCTGTTACATTCTGTGGACATGGCGTCGAGTCTCAAACCCAAACATCACTACAGAGGGTTTCGGTGGCGTACTGTACAGACATGGCAGTTTTCGTGGTGAGGTGTTACAGCAGTTGTTTTATGAGGTTTGAACCTTTTTGCTGTATCCGCCCGTCTGTCTACTTTTATAGGCACGCTTTCCGTCTTTCCGTGAGGCTGGGGATTCGCGCGACTTTTGAGTCACCAACGATACAAGTACGGTGTAGTCGGCCATTCAGCTGACACGTGTTGCTACAGCAGTCCGCATGTCGGTGCTGTGTTCGCCTGTGTCGGGCAATACCTTCCGACGGTCTTTTCCACCGTTAGGCCATTCCTCACGGTGTCTTTTTTCGACCCAAAAAGGGATCTATAATACAACAAATATGACCCCCTTCTTACCGTATATGACACAAGATAACATACCCGCTGGACCGATTTTCAAAGCTCGATTTATCAACAGGAGAAAGAGTTGTAGCGCCGAAAAGGGAGGCGTTGAAACCGTCTGGTCGAGAGCTATTCGAAAACGCATTGTTTCGTTTATGCGTCTCCTTCGTCGTGGAGTGATCGAGCTTTGAAAATCGGTCCAGGGGGTGTGTTATCTTGTGTCACATACGGTATGGTGTTGGTCGATCTTTTCTCGGCAGAGCACCCATAAATGGGGCATTTTTTTTGTAAGACAAGGAAGAACTTCTAACAATTATCTATGTTTTAGAGGGGTAGAGCCGGGTAGATGCTCACCTCCCACCAATCACCCGTCGATTTTGCAAGACATTTTGTAAGACAGAGACAGATGATTGGGCGATGGGCACGACGCTCTCGGCAGAATCACCGAAATCCTCTTGCACAGCAGCACCATACATGTACACATCACGTAGACAACATACGATACAACCAGCACAGCGGCATACGGACTGCTGTAGGCCAAGGGCAGCCAAAGGCACACATCATGGGAGGCGTTGGGTATGACTCTTGCAGCCCGTTGCCTGCTGTCGGCAGCACAAGCGAGTGACGACGCAGGTCAATCCGCGGTCCGTCTGCATCACCCTCAACCTACTGATCTTTCTTTGGAGCTTCCCGCACAGACGCATCCCCACAACAGAGAAAACGAGACCTACACACTGCTGTAGGCCAAGGCCGGCCAAAGGCACACATCATGGCTGGCGTCGGAAGCTATTTATAGACCCCGAGGCCTACTGCTAGCAGCGTCAGCGAGGCAACATGCGAGTGCACACAAGTCAGATCTCTGTCTGCGGTCTCTTCGTCTGCCGGCCGATCTTTGCTTCCACAACAGACGCACCCAGAGACAGAGACAAGTGGGACGTACACAGCGCTGTGAGCCAAGGGCGACCAAATACACACGTCGTGGGAGGGGTCCGGGCCAATTTTAGAGCCCGTTGCCCTCTACTAGTAGCGAAAGCGAAGAAAGCAAGTGCGCACCCCCATGCACAGCAGCAGCGGCGGCGGCGGCAACAACAGCAGCAGCAGCAGCAGCAGCAGCACTGCTGCCGCTGAGCTGATGATGATGAGAGCTAAACAGCGCTCCCATTCATCCCCTGACTGACTGGTGGTACCGGGTGTGGTGTGAGCGTGCGCACTGGTGACCTACGTGGTGGGGTAGGCTCCGTCCATATCTATCTGCGCTTGCTTTGATATCTCTCTCCGACCCTTCTTTTCGCGCTTCGCGCGAAATAATTTAATTTCTTTTTGTTGGGCCCCTATGTATGGGAGGGGAGCCTTTGTCTCTTCCGAGTCATCGACAGATAAAAAGAGACCCTACAACGGCCGTTGTCATATTCTTATATAACCCTTCCACCGCTTTGGTTTTTCGGCGATATATCCGCACAGAGTGAAGCAGCAGCAACTGTAAGGCTATCCCTCGCGAACTGTGGGTATGGTCCATCTTTTGTGGCTGCTGATAGAGACCAAGGGGCGATAGGAGGCACGGAAACTGAGGTGGCGAAAGTCACCAGCACGCTGAAAAAATGCCCACCGCTCCAGGAAACTCCAGCAACCAGTTTTTTTTTCTCTTTTGCCCGTGTCGCAACTTTGGTTTACCGGTACTCCCTCGCCACCCACTAAAGCAACAGCGATGACAAAGGTATGCGCCACAAGCTGTGTGAATGGTCCGTCTTGTGTGGTGACTGATACAGACCAGGAGGCTTTAGGGCGCTCAGAGATTGTGAGCGCGAGAGTTGCGAACAAGCGGGAAAAATGACCCGCCGCATCTTCAAGCAGCTTTTTTTGCTCCTTTGCATGTGTCGCAACTTTGGTTTAGCGGTACTTCCTCGCCACCCACTCAACCAACAGCGATGAGAAAGATATGCGTCACGAGCTGTGCGTATGGTTCGTCTTGTGTGATGGCTAATACAGACTAGGAGGCGGTAGGGCGCTCAGAAGTTGGGTTCGCAAAGTTGACAGTACACGAAAAATGACCCACCGCTGCTGCGTCCAGGCTCTCTCGGCTTGTTTGCCAATCGGGTCGTTCACGTGGTCCAGCCGAATGAAAAAACAACGGCTACCGCCGGTGCTACCGACCCTGTACCAGCCACATGGCACACCTCGTGTGACCACCGTTAGGGTTTGCGGGGATCAACCGTGGAGAGATTCAAGTTTGTAGGTAGGAGTCATGCGGTTGTGGCCAAAAAAAGATCACAGAAAAAGACAGCCCCGACTTATCCAAATCTGCCCCAGAAAAAGACAGGATGGGCTGTCCAAAACGGGTTGTCTTTTTTTGTTGACCTTTTTTCCCTGAAAAAAAAGACCGTAAGAAGGGGTTCTGTGGCCAGTTGTCTTTTTTTGACAAGGAAAAAAGAAAAGACAGCTTCAAAAAGAGTCGTAAGAACTGGCCTTATACAAGGGTCTTCGCGAAAAAAATTCCGGGCACATAAGGGGGAGGAATTCGAAAAATTACCACGAATCGTCGAAAGGCTACCATGAGGCTTAAATGGATTTCAAACATGCCTCGCTCTCGTTACTCGTTCCGCATCTGCTCGTCAGAAGCCGGCCCACGCTCAGCCGTGCTATAGGAACACAACTTACCTGCCTTGTAAACTTGCCTTTGCCGCTTCTAGCACTGCACAACAGGGAACATAGTCTCGCAAATCTACTCGTAGCCTTGGTCTTGTAGGGTTACGTTTGACTTGATCGATCTACCCCGCTTGCTCATGCGGACCCCTGCTTGCGAGTTCTCGCGCGGTGCCTCGCTACGTTCTCTGCGAGCCGGTCGCCTCTTGCGTTTGCTTTCCACCCCCCCTGCCCGTCCTTCTTCCTCTTCTGCTTCATTTTCGTCGTCGTCGTCATCTTCGTCATCGTCGTCGTCCTGGCCCTTGTCCTCGTCCTCGCCGTCTTCTTCCTCGCCCTCGTCCTCCTCTCCTTCCTCCTCTTCCTCCTCTTCGTCCTCCTCGCCCATGTTCTCCAAGGACCGGGTGCCGGCCATGTTACGGCCAAACGAGCCGTTCCCTTCCGTGCTCCCAAGTGCGCCAGAGGGAAGGCCTTCGCTTCCCTGACCATGTCGGCGAGGCTTCCCGGCTTTAAATTTGTTGAGTACCTTGACCTTCTCGCTCTCCGAGATAGTGTAGGCCTCCTTGAACTTATCGGCCTCCGTACCCGTCGCCACAAGTATGTCCTCCTGGTGGCATCTTGTGATGTGCTCGGACATGCCATACTTCCAGATGTAGTTGTCCTGGGAGGAGAAGAATCACTTCAAGACCATGTTGGTGCACGGTGAGGTATCTGAGCCCACCCTCGCACTGCTCAGGTTCAGAGCTACGGTCTCCTCGCGTGCGTCGCTCCGAGGCGCTGATGGGCAGGTCGAGTGCACCAGGGGCCTGGCCTTGCCCGGTGGATCGTGAAAGGTGCTGCGGCACCCGACGCCACCACAGAACCCGCAGACAGTGCTCACCTGCTGTCAAACATCGCCGAGTGGGTGCTGTTACATGTGTGGTGCTCTGTACAGCAGTAGCGACAAAGAAGCGAGGATGGATTGCTTGTGGTGGCTCCGCGAGCAGTGTTCCGCGAGCAACTTATCGTCAGCAAGAAACAATCGTTTGACACAAGATACCACACCCCCTGGACCGATATTACTCCACAGCAGTATAGCAAGCTTACTGAGTATAGAAAAAAGAGAGGCCATGCCAAGAAGGGCGGTGTTGGAAATGCCTCGTGGAGGTCTTTCCGAATAACCAACAACTATTAGAAATATTTGATTTTGGCATCCTCTTCGTGGAGCATATTACTGCAGTAGTCGAGCTTTGAAAATCGGTCGAGGGGGGGGGGTGGTATCTTGTGTCACCTACGGTAATTGCGGAGAAACCAAGCTTGCTTTGGACAAACAACACACCAAGCGCACACGTTATCCTGTAGCGTGAGGCCTACCCATCGGCGAGATACCTATCGTCAGTTGAGGGTGAAGCGGTTGTCACAGCCTGATAACCTCTCCCGTGCACACCACTCGAGGTGACGCCGCTGTGATCTACCTGTACCAAACCAGATCTGCAACACCCGCGTTCAGCGGGATGGACCTACCATGGTTTCCCGCCGATTGCTTCAGGTTCATGCTTCACAAAGAGGAGATGGTGGAAACCAATTCTGTCTGGGGCTACTATCCTGTGCTTTTTGCCCTGCTCGTGACGATCCACGTCTGCTTGTCGGGTGCCCTCCGTATGCTTCCCGAATATGTGTTTGCACGTGCGACATCGCCATCCATGTTCCTCTGACCAATCAGCCACACGGGCGCTGGCGGGCTAGCGGCAGCTCCTTGGTTCTCGTGGGGGTATGCATGAGACGATTGCGAAGACGTCCCTGTAGTGCGCGGGGTGTCTGCCATCTATCGGTGTTCTCCACAGCTACACAGCGCCAGCAGCGCCAACGTGATGCACACCGCCGTGAGAGAGCCGGACGCCAAAGCGCCGACGCCTCGGGGGAAAACCCGGGGATACATGGGTAAATGTCCCCGCCCCCCCCAAAAAATCACTCCCCCGGTGCCGCCATCGGGGATGGGTTTTGGTCGCTTGGCAACGACGTTGTAAAAGAAGCCGCTCCCACCGGTGTTTGCCATCGGGGTTGGGTTTTCGTCGCTTGGCAGCGATGTTGTGAAACAAGCTGATCACTTCGTGAGCTCGGCAACCAGGTTACCGCTTTTTTTTTTTTGCCTTTGTTTTCTTTTTGCGGTACCTATGAATGGTTGTCGAGTAGATTACGTTGTGCGGGGTCGAGTAACCTCACTCCGCGCAAGGGGGATGATCGCACCACGTTGTGTTAAAATGGTCAAGCATCCTCGAGGCAGTTACACAGCGCTTCCAACTGTCTCTGGAAGTCAAAGCACCAGAAAATAGATTAAGTCATACGCAGCTGTCATCCGTACGCAAGGAAGTAAGCACAAGATGCCGAACACCCTTAGCAGGATGCAGCGCACCCTTCATGCGACTCGCCGAATACCTCACGGCGCTTCACGCTTGGTGATGTGAGAGCCTGGTCCGGTGAGAACCCGGCGTGCTCCGTCCCGGCTTTGTAGGGATGCGAGGTCAATGTTCTAACGACTGCGGCATGCACGACTATGAGTACCCCCCCCCCCCCCCAAATGACCCCGATTTTCCATTAGTAGGCCCATGTGTCTTGAATTTTTTTCGCACAGACCCTTTGCGTTACACCAAATAATAATTATCTATGGGTCAATCACGAAGAGTGCTGCGCACGGGGACTACAGTTTTCCCGAGATGGTTGCTGCCGTAATATCCGCACCGGAAGTGAATTTCCGTAGACCACAGCAGAACCATGGTAGTTGCTGATATGCATACGAATACACCACCGTTACTTAGAAAATATGTACATTTTACAACCAAAAAAAGAATTACCCCTGGGCAAGGGCGCACAAAAAATATTTTTTCTGACACCTAAGACCCTTCTTTTTGGAAACATAATCTTGCAATTATATCTTGGCATTTTGACCCAAGATTTGCTCACAATATATTTCCGCGAAGATTTGCAGTATCGCGATTTATGGGGGGAAAATCTTGAATGTTGAAAATGCGGCGTGTTGTTCCTCTCTTCTGCGTGAAGTTGAAAAAGGCACAACGGCCACTTGGTCCACGGAAGATGCCAAGGTGTGGCGAAACGTGAGCATGACGCAGTTGTAGAAGGGGCATCCCTCCCCCAGCTGTATTGCCTCCACACTGTGGGTGGATACTAGCGATGGGCGCCTACCTGGGGTGCAAAATTGAATCCGTTGCCCACGAGCTCATGTCAAGCGGAGAAAACTGTTCTATTGCTGTCCAACTGACAAGAAAGTGCATCAACCCGAGGCCGATGACACCCATGCACGTATCTCACGATGCAGCAGGCGTACCGAGGTCAAACCTCCGGCGCTGTTATCTGCACCCATGGATTTGGCTCGGGTGCAAACGGATTGGGTGTGGGGTGATTCGATGAAGAGATAGAAGCGTCGCACACGACAGAGCAGTGTTGGCAAAACGTTCCTCCTGCAAATTTTTTCTACTTCAAAATAAAGTACTCTTTGAACGGCCCCTCGACAGACCGGTGATGACGCACGTGGAACGAGCCAGGGCAAATACGCATTCTTTTCGCGCGCCTTGGTTGTTTTCGTTCGCTGTCGGCGCCCGTGGCGCCGACACAGTGACGCCAGGGTGCGTTAGAGACCCTTGCGAGTGTGCCACGTGCAGATTTCATGGCGTTATGGACGATTAGGTCGACTGACCTTCGGTGATCGCGCCGCACTGAGGCAAGATTTGTTACGCCGCCTCAAGATTTGTCGGAAGGCTCGTTTCGACAGATCTTGGGTCAAGATTTGTTCGAAAGGGCAGATTTCGGGCCTCGAGAAATCTTGGCCAAGATATATCGGAAGATTTTGCTCCCATAAATCGTGAAACTGGCAGATCTTGGCCAAGATCAAGATTTATCGACAAGATTTTGTTCCCATAAATCGGGGTCTAACCCCCCCGCCCCCCCCGGGGGTGCGAAAAAAGTTTTTTTTTCAGTGGAAAATTTTTGTATAGGCTTTCTGGGCTTTCTCCCTCTCCATTGCGTGTACTTGCGTGTGGTGGTGTTTACGGCACGACGTGTACGCAGGACCTTGTTACCAGGAAGGTGTAGATTGCTAACACTCTGAGCCGAAATATAAGGCATACATTTGGGCGAGAAGACTTAAATCTATGAGTGGACGTCTATTTCGCAGATCGCGGGTTCGAGCCCCGGCAACAAGCTACCTTTTTTTCCATTTGAGCAAGAAATACATTTCAATTTATTTGTTTTCATTTGTTTTTCGTGGCCCAAAATGGCAGCTCAGTTGTCCTCTGTCCCATTTTCGCCGGTTGAGTTGAAAAACACTGTATAATATGAAAGGACGTTGGTGATATTGAAGGCCAGAGTGCCAGCAGAAAACTCACAAAAACAATATGACGCAAATATGTAAGTCTTGCCCCATACGAGCACTTTGAAAAGGTCAATTTTCCGAAGCGAAAAATCCTGAGCATCCCCCGTTATCCCCCGGGGGGGGTGATAACGACCTGTCCCCTTTTTTTCAGGGTGGCATATCACATTCATTCATTATGTGTGTGTTGTAGGAGTATTGCCGTGAACGTATTCCGGTCTATAATCATGTCTGGCACATCAAACTCTAAATATCCCTTATATTCCGGTAACCCCCAAGTGTCCCATATATTTCGGCTCAGAGTGGTACTTCGAAATAAGCTGTGACGGTCTGGGGACACTTCTAATTTGTTTTTCGAATCTTGAAGTACAACGTTAGTTCTTGAGGACAACCCCTCACCTACAAGTAACTCAGAACTTCTCAAAGCCTCTGCGACAAGTCCACGACATTTATTTGACCTTGGGCGAATATTATGGCGAAATAACACAACCACAAATGACACACCAGAACCAAATGACACATACGTCGAAACTTCATCATTCCAAGCTTACACAAGCCGGCAACATACCGAAGAGGGGCTGTCGATGAGCCTACGGCGGTGGCATCACCTTCGCCACGTGCAACACCCAATGTCATCCACAATTGCAATTTGCCTTGCATTGTACTTACTATTCACTCCGCGAAGCCCCTCTACCTCCCTCAACCAAGACAAAATCGTCGTTTCTTCGAGCGCTTTCGCGTCGAGCGCCTTCGCCCTCCATCCTCCTCCCACGGAAAGTATGCTCGTCGTGACCACTCTCCCCAAGCCCTCGCTCTCTCTTTCTCCCCTCTGCTACGGACGGTACCGCGGCTGGCTGCTGGCTGCGGTCCGCTGGAGCAGGGGCTACGTGGATTGTACTACCCCCTTGCATGAAATGTGCCCCCGTTATATATAGGATTTAGTATGGAATTGTTTGTATAGGAAATTATGTGGCGTTTGGGGGGGGGGGGG